>JANZLQ010000100.1:28808790-28870008 GCA_026212715.1 Elanus axillaris | reverse complement strand
GGCCGGGCCGGGCGCGGTGCGGTGCCGGAGCGCGGAGCCGTCCCCCGCCTGACCTTGGGCAGGGTCCCCGGCCCGGCAGCCCAGCCTGCCGGCGCGCCCTCTCCCCGGCCCCTGCGGGGACGCAGGTGAGGCGGCCGCGGGGCTCCGGGCGGCCGGGGGCGGCGGGGAGCCGCACGGCGGGCGGAGGGGTAGCATGCTGTGGAAATGCAGCTCTTGTTCCCCGCTCTTTTTCATCCCGTTTGGCTGCTGGCTTTTTTTTTTTTTTTTTTTACGTTATTATTTGGAAGTGTCCTCTCCTTCTGGAGGTGGATTTTCCCTTCTTGCTCAGCAAGACCCAGCGCGGGATGGGACAGGTCTCTCGGCTCCCCGGTTTGTCTCCACCCTGGCCGCGGCACTACAGAATGCCCGGTGGGGAAGAGAGCGAACCTCTGCTGCTTGTAGGGTCAGCGAGCCGGAGGTGCTGAATGCATCTTCACTCGTTTTCTCCCATAAGTTACATTAAGACCTTTTTCTGAGGGGGGAACCAGTTTGCAGGGTTACCAAGGCAGACTCAGTGTTTGGGATCTCTTTCATCCCTCTTTCACCTTCCTCCTTTCACACCTTAATGCCAACAGCACAGCATCAGAGGAGGATTTTTAACAACCTTCCCAGACTCCAATATTGCAGGGTGTCGTATGGAAGTGTCTGCTCACAGAAGTTTGCAGCGTACCGTGGAGTAGCTTTTGCCTATGCACATAACTAGAGAAGGCATGTTTTCTTCCCTCTCTGGCTGTTTCTGGGTTTTAGTTGCACCAAATCCTTTAAATCTTTCCTCAAAATACAACCTGTGTTTTAATATGCAGAAGGCTGGATTCTGTGTATAGAGAAGCTAAATCACCCAGCTTTGTTAGGAAAAGCCTGAGGGGGTGTTGCGTCTGGTGTGAAATCATTCTGAGTATACTGTGTTTCCTGGCATTGCATATCTGCCAGATTTCTTCAGAGCTGGTCAGCATTTGAATGGGTTGCCTGAAAGATAAGGCCAAAGATCGGACATGAAGCTTTGTATTAGTATTTTGTGTCTCTGAGCTTTTTCCTCAAAGGTTTAAACCATAACCCAGCTTAAGGCTAGAGGGCACTATGTTGCTGAGAGATGCTGATTTGTAGATCTAAAGCTGAAGAATTCTACCTACCATGGAATTAAGCATCTTGTGCCCAATTCATAGGAGTGGAAGTTTTAGGTCTCGGTCTCGTGTCCTCTGAGGTTGCCAGCTGGACCTATGTGTTCCATCTATTACTCATTCACCACTTCCATGTGGGAAAGATTTCTTTAGCTTTTGCAAGCTGCCACTGTGAATTGTGGCTGACACCTCTGCAGGCTGTTAGCTCACCTGAAAGGTGGCGGCTATTCAGCATCAGAGAAGTACCGCTGCAAAGCACAAAGATATACAAAAGAACGGGTAACAATACTTTCCTAATCGCCAAGAGAAATTGGCATTGTTAATTTCTTATTTGCTGGAAATTAACCAGAAAACAAGGATTTAAATCCTGTATTTACAGTTTTGAAAGAAAATATTTCCCATGTTTTCCTGCAAAAAACACATCTGTATTTCCTTGTGATTTCATTTTAACAAACTGTTCCAAGGAGCTCTCTGTAATGCTTCTAAGTGGCAAATCTATTTCTTCCCCTTCACTCTACACCTTTTCTAATGTTGTCTTCTACACAACAGTTCCACATCCCTGTGTGTCTAGTTCTTGGCCAAAGAAATCACAAACTAAATGGTTTGTTGGGTGACTAGTGTTGTGTTTGCCTTTTGTCCCACTGACTCTCAGTCTCTGGCTGTACAGTATTCAGCACAACAGGGTCTTGGTTCACAAACAAGCATTGGAGTAATTCAGTTAAAATAATAGTCATCCATGTTCTTGTGAATCTCTTTCTTTTAGATGAGTGAATTAGCCCACAGGTCCCAAAGTCTTGGACTCTTTTTCATTTCCCAGATTGCAGTTTGCTGCATATGCATGTGCTGCAGCATTTCATCTGGCTTTGGCTGGAGTAACTCACTGAGGGTGAACCTGCACTGTCAAAGAATTTAATTCCCTGGGTCTGGTCCGTTCATGTCTGTTAGTTTGGTTCTGTGCTCTTTTTTAACATGAAACAACTGTTTTCTTCCAAAATGAATATAAGCATGACTTAGGATTTAGTTTTTTCCATTGCCTGTGGATAGTTTGGAGAGTGCAAAGCGTGGTGCTCTCTGCCTTATGTGGCTCTGTAATATCAAAAGCCTTTCTACCTCCAACATTCGTAAACACTTTCATGCCGTGCCTTAAGGTCATACGACACATACCGTGGCATCAGATTAATGATGTGTTTCTCTGGTGGATGGTGGCATAGGTATTGCAGGCATTTTAACATGACTCCCTTTCCTTTTAATTGTGATCTTTCAGGGCCAGTGTGGAGCCTGGAGAGATGAAGGCAAGTCTTAGGCATTGTGGGCATGTGGAGAGGGCTAAACGTGAGTAGCACGTAAGCCCCCGCACTGCTTGGCCTAGATGCCAGGAATCATTCCCTGGAGCAGATGTCTTTCATGATATGAGCATAGCTTTTGTGTCCTTGACTCAAGAAAGTAAAAGAAAGAAGGTGGCTTTGCATATCCTCTGCTATCACCTCTGTGTGTGAAACTTCTGAAGAGATTAATACCTCGCTGGAAGATTTCTAGAGCTCTGCACATGGGAAGAAGATAAAATCTTGGATCCAGTGCTATTTGATAGGGACCCAGCCAGCTCTCTCCCTGCTTGGAAATCACTACTAGGGAAGGAATCTGCAATGCCTCCCTCTGCATCCCTGTCAGCAACTGGGTAGCACAACGCCACCAGGTTGGCTGGGGGCCCTGGATGGCAGCGTGTGAAAGGATAAATGGAAGGTTGGATAAATAACCACATGGCTTTTGTATGGTATATCCCTAATATAAGCTACTGCTGCTCTTATAGCTTTTGACTTTCCAAATTAATTTCCTATTCTTTCTCGATACTGACAGTCTTTTAAAAATTGATCTGTGCTTGATAATACTTCGAAAATGTTCAATCTCCTTGCTTCCCCCTTCCCTTTTAATAAGAACAATGTCAGGAAGGTCAAGTCTGGGTTTGTTGGAAAGACCCTTGGTGCAACAGGGGTCATACATTGGCTGAGCAATGCTGTGGTGAAGCTGGTTGTATTAGGATGTTGCAGTTAATGGTTGAAGGTGTCAGTTAATCATTCTGAAGAGAAAAAGCTGGTGACAAAATGCAAATCCCTTTTCTGGCCCCTGCTGAGTTTTAAACAGTCTGAAAGTCTCTTCTCTCAGTTGTTGAAGTTTGATCTGTTTATAGGGTAGCTTCTCTGGCTTTTAGTCTGAAATTGTGATTGTCTGAATTAAACATGAAATGATTCCAAACTAGAAATGCATTCTCTATTTAAAAAGACCCACTGTTGATGCTTGTCTCCTTTAACCGTCCATTGAGTAGCTTAAACAAGACATCCTCCACTCCCCTCTCTCTGTTTCCAGGTTATCTTTAGTCAGATAGTTTACCCTTTACCTAAATGTCTGACTCCTTTAGAAGCTCTACAGGGAGCCTCTGCCTACCAGATGTGCTTGCTCCTCCTCTCAGGGAGGTGAGAGGGGGCACCTTCACCAGTTCAGAGCTTCGCAGGACCTGGGTGATGGCAAACATTCATTAGAAGCCAAATGAATGGAATCCCCCACCCTCCTCACCACTCACCACTTGTGCTGCTGCAGAGGACTGAGTAGTTACTGATGGGGATTATCTCACTAGACGTTTATATGCTTGAGGTAATTTCTGAGGTCTCTAAGTGTGCCTGTGTTATCCCAGGGGCAGGGATGGATACATCAGTATGGATTTCCTCTTCCAGCACTACTCTACTGCTGTTGCAGTCAGGCTTTGTGTGTTTTTCAGCTTTGTACAGTGTGGAGGGAAGGTAAATAGCTCTTGCTTTACAAGTGACTGCCCTGTCTCTTTGCAGATTTTAGTCATCTGAGATGCTTGCATACTGTCCCAATTCCTTCCCAGGGTAATTGTTTTCTAGTGCCATCTCTGAATGTCTTGAGACACTCTTGTAGGAATCTGCTGCATGAGTATGGTTGCTAATCTCCTTGGGGCACTCGCATTACTGAATTGTAAGGGATTGAGTCCTGCTGTGTTGCATTTCAGCACTGCTCCCAGGAGAATGTAAGTGTGCTTGTCACAAGTGACCTGTTGTGAAATGTCAGCTTTGAAGAAAAGACTTGTACTGCTAGGGTCAAGCTCTGTTCATTGTGTCTTAGCTGCTCCTGCTTACCACTTAGGTTCAAGAGTGACTCAGATGCAATAAGACATCTTCGTGGGTTTATTTCTCTTTGTTGCAAGCTGCTTATTATACAAAGGCCAGCACTGATGAGGAGGATCTGAACATGTCATGGGTTTAGTGGCAAGGATCTTTGTTCCTGTGTTGGTCCCTCATTGGTACCATGGGAGAAGGAGCTGGATTCCCCCTGCTTGGGTCATCAAATGGGTTGTCCAGTGTGGCCCTTCCTGCAGGTCTGAGTTGAGGATCTCCATTTGCCACTTGTGCTAGGAGTACCAGCAGCTCATGGGTTAAGAAAGGCTCAGCCTGGCTTTTTTTGACCCTTTTAATTAGCAGAGCTGGAGTCTGTGAGCCACATCTCTTCCAGAGTGAACAGGATGTGACATACCTGGAGCTCATGTGGCCGGTGGCCTGTGGGTGCAGCTCAGTGAGGGACCTGAAGGCACCATTAGATGAGTAGCTGGAGTACCTATTTAGGACTTACGATCCATTTTCTGTTCTCCTCTTCCCCCTATCAAGACACCCTGTGTGGCTTTCCTTCCAGGGGCCATGATCCAGCTTGACTCACTGGTCTGAATTATTATTATTACTATTATCTTTGCCTCGTGTGCTGGGAAAGAGCCAGAAAATTAGGCTGCTCTGTGACTTCATTGTTCCTCAGACCTGAACTTCCATGCATTGGCAAGGGTTTTGTCAAAGATGGCTGTGATCCCCTGTGTGCAGGGCAGAGGAGTGCTCAGGAGAAAGCAGATTGGGGTAAAACATTCCCTCTCCCTTGCAGTGGCTTTCTTTGTATGTAGACCACAACCCTGCTGGGGTAGACATAGGTCTTTAAGGATAGTTTCCACCACTCTGCCTGTTTTAGATGCAAATCTTATGATTTTGCAGACTACAAAATCTTCCTTGTTTTTTAATGTCTGATGAAAGATGTTAGGAAGAAAAGAAGTCAATATTTCTGAAATATCTGGAAGCTGTGGATAGACAGTGCTCTCCAGGTTGGTCCAAGTCTTTGCCCTTGCTCCCACATGGCCAGAGGAGCAGGGGCAGCAGGAGGGAGAGATCAAACCTTGCTAGTCCAAAGCTGCCTGCATCCACTAGTGCTCAGAGGACTTCTCTTTTCCCTATCACTGCAACCAGTTCTTTATGGAAATGTTGTTTGCTGAAGTGAGATTCTTCCCTAACAGCAGAGGTTTTTGTTTCCGGGTTCTGTTGGGTTTTTTAGTTTTTCTTTGGCTTCCAAAGCAGTCTTGCAATTTATCTGATGAAAGTACACAGCCTGAAAAAATACTACTCTCGTGTTCTGTCATTGTCTTCCTCAAAACCCATTTCCCATTTTATATGGATTAAACAGGAAGATGGATTCAGTGTGACCCTACCTGAAGCAGGAGGTGACGTACAAGCTCTCTGATTTAGTCATTTGGGAGGAAACAGCTGGGCCTTCTAATGTGAGATGATTTTCTTTTTTTTTTTTTTTTTTTATCTTCCTTTTTCATGCCATATCCTCCTAATCTGTGCCTGCTCATGCAAAAGGAACTGGTCCCCCGTAACCACTGAGAAGAGCAGAATCCTTAGAGGGGGCTGACAGCACCGTGTGTCATTTGGCATTGTGCAGCTGAATGCTTTCTTGTAGCTAGAGCTGACACCTTCTTGCCTGGAGCGTGCCGTGTAAATATTACATGAAGAAGGCAGAGAGCTGCACAGTAGCATACTGTTTGAAATTGGTGGTGTCTGCTGCTTAATCAGGTAGTGTCAAAACCAAATACAGTCAAGTCAACAGAAAAAAAGCTCCCAGTAACTTCCCTGGGCCTTGGCTTACACCTCTAGAGAGAGGCTTTACTGAAAGTTTTACTGAGAAGTTTGTAATTACTATGTTTTTTAATATAGTGCATCTCCCTTTGTCTTTACTATAAAAGCAAAAACGCAGTCTCCAGGATCTCTGTGTTATTCTCTTCTAGGCAGGGACATCATCACATTTGGGGTGGGGGTGGGGGCAAAAGGAAACCAGGTGGATTTCTTCACCTGAAAGGATTTTAAAATGGAACATCTTGCAACCTAGTTGGAACCTTCCGACATTAGCTCACTCACCTAGTCTTTGCACCACCTTCTAGGTGAATATATATTAATAATAATCTACTCAGTCTTTCAAACTCACATTCACTAAATGGCAGTAATATGGTATACTCACTGTATGTATTTATAAATATGGGGAGGTTGGAATGCATAAGAGCCTTTATTAGAAAGCAAGGATGCTTCTGCACTAAAACATGTGCAGACAGACCTGAAAGATGGTCTCTCTGCTGGGCTGTTAAAACAAGCGATGACACACAAATACAGGCAGGTGGGGGCAGTGAGACAATATCAACTAGCTGAGCAGGTAATCCTCTCAACATAATGGTAACCCAAGATACTGTCTGGTGGTCATTTAGGCATCACTGCAAAGAATTGGCATGAAGAAGGATAATGTAATAACACTTTAAATTGCTCTGGGGTGAAGGTAGAGCAGAGAGATATTCTATTCATTGTAGCACCTGTAAGTGCTTGAATGTAGTGGTGTTAAATGGTGCTCTCATGCTTAGGGTGACCTTTGTGACAATCATAAAGATTTTCTTCTTGATTTTTATTGAGCTATGGATTTTGGCAAAGCTATCCTTATTCCAGTTTTTGGAAGAGGAGCTCAATGTGTAGGTAACTAACCAAGACTGGGAGCATTCTGCTTTTGTGGGCAGGATACATATCCCCCAAGTCTATGTCTTCATCAGAATTTCACGTATTGCACTAGTATGCTGCAGTGTATTTTTAATTGGTCTTAGTAGTCACTGACTACTTAACACAGGATCTGGGTGTACCATGGCTTCTTAATAAGGCTGTAATGCTGTATACTAACATTCGTTATTATAATGCAGCTTCTTTAATTTGTGATGATTGACTCGTTGGGTGGAATAAAATATTCATGGACTTTAAGTGTCCATAAACACATATGATCCCATACATACTGTATTTGAAACCTAACTAGTAATAGTTATGTTTTGATATGTTGCTGGCACTGTTTCTCTGATCAATGGGGTGTGTTTTATTTTTCCTGTAAACCACGCTAGCTAAACGCATTGATGCACTAGGGTCCTATGCTCTCAGCAGTCAGCAGCATGATTTCATAGGCTTGATGCAAACTTGTTTGCAAGGAAAACATCCCTGTCTATGTTCATAGGGAGAAACATGCCAAACCTCTACTAACCATTGCTGTGTTTAAACAGGAGCTCCACACTGCCGTTCTGTCTCCTTTACAGAAGTCTTCCATAGCTGCCCCTGAAATACTGGAAGCATGGTTCTCTGCTGTCCAGGACATGCCTATAAATGCAAACTTTAATGTATAAAGTTCCTAAATCATCCAGAAAGGTTTGAACTAATGTCCAGTGTGATACACAGAAGACATGTAGTGTGGTAGAAGAGCTTGCATGTCCTCTTTACTGGTGGTGTGGCCTTGGATCATTTCTTTAACCTCTCTGGATCTTGGTGTGCTCTGCTACAAAGCCAACAGGATTTACTCACCTTTTATAAAGTGTAAAGATGCATGTGTTACCTAAGGGCTGACTGCTAGCATAGGCTTTGAAACTCCTGAGTTTGAGTCATATAGCTCTATCAGCAGATCCACTCCTGGGAGAAGTGGTTGCAGAATGGCAGGGTCATGTCGTTGTCTGGAAACGGGAGTCAGACCGTTGCTTCCCTAATAGTGTTCAGCAGACATGGTAATGAATGCAATGATAGAAAAGCTATGTTCCCCCCTGAGGAAATGTGCATTTAGGATGCCAGCCATACTTGCCAGCTGTGAGCCTGTTCCTCTAGGGCATTCCTTCCTATCTTGGAGTCCCAGGGTCTGTGGAGGTATTTGAGTTGAAGCATGGAGTATGGTCTTTCTGGGAGCAAGGCCCTTGGCAGTAGCCTATTAACTGCTGCTGTCTGATCTCTCTCCAGTGTCTCCATATTCCCTGTCAGGAGAGCTCACCGGCAGAGGTGAATCCTTCTTGCCAGACATTCTTGTACCTGCGGCGGTTTGATGCAACAGTGAGCATCTGAATTACTGTTTTCCTGAGTCTGAAGATGAGATTTCTAATTGCTCCCTCAGCATGCCATGAGGTTCTCCTACTCTTTGGCTCAGGCTGTTCTATTATTATTTATAAATTAACCTATGCGTGTATTTTTTGTGGGTAGAATATTATTCCTGATTTTCCCTTCTCCAGCAGGTGCAAGCCCACAGTAGACCCCTGTGACCCCAAACAAAATACTCTGAAAATAAATTTTAAATGTTTTTCCATTCCCCTGCCCTGTGAGTGCTTTGATGTATTGTCTCGGAGCTCAGTATATTTCATTTGCCTGAAAATTTGGCGCTGTCTGACACCTGCCCCATCTCAAGCAGCCTGAACTGAGGGACAGTTATTTGTGGAGTAGATGCTACAAGAGGCAGCTCAGCTCCTGGTCTTCAGCAGAAGCAGGGCAGCTGGCACAGCCCCTGCTAGTGCGCAAGTGGGAGGCCGGCAGTTTCCCAGGGCTGTCAGTCCAGCAACTTTCACTGGCATTAAAATAATTTAGAATTTAAAAAACAAACAAACAAGGATATGTGAAGTATTTTCCTGGAAGAAAGCCACGGAGAGCAGATTAAGTGCATCTCCCTTCTCCCATCTCCCACACATGTCACAGGAAGAAAGTCTGGAGTTCAGCATTTTCCTAAGTGGGATTAAAACAGGCTCTGGATCTGGCTTCTGGGATGGGACAGAGGAAGGCCAGGAACAGGAAGGAAGCTCTGTGTGAGTGTTTTATAAATATATCTGTATCAGGTGAAACTGTCAGAATCCTTGAACCAGCATTGGTGGTAATATCTCTTTTTATTAACAAATGGGCTGCTTATTTTCTGTTAATAACAGATTAGAGCTGTTGGCTGAAGTAGAGAAGGATAAAAAGTGACTGATTCTAGAGGAACATCCATGCTGGTTTTCCACACACCAAGGGGTAGCAACCCTGTATCTTCTGCATTTTACAAGCTCTGGACATCCTTAGCAAGTTCTTTCCTTTCCCTGAATCCAGATAAGTTTTCGTTTAAGGCTTCAGCGAAAGGTGTTTTAAAAAGACAACACAGGATGTTTTACTGAAAGGGAATCTCATGCAGTAGCCAGCCTCTGAAACGCTTGAGGCATACAGAAGAGTCTTCCGGCTGTTACTGCTCAAGAAGAGATTTTCTGTTTAATCTTTTGCTGCTGTCTTTGTGATTGTAACAGTCTATGTCAAAACTCTGGACTGTTTTGTGGAAGCAGCTTTCCACCTGTTTCTGAGCTGGGCAGCTGTAGCTTGCATTTCATCCTTTAATATGGACATCACCGATTTGTAAAGATGAATATAAATAGTTTGGTTTAAACTAAAAGTATTTTAAGTTAATTTGTCATGAGTAACAACCCTTGGAGATTGCAGTAGTAATGATCTGGGCAGGAGAATCCGTCAGTCTGTCTTTAATCCTCCCTCTGTCCTCCTGGCATAAGGACCGGTGGCTTTTTGTATAGCAACGGCAATTTGCTAGCAGCACTGGAGAGTGGCAGTGTGTACTGATGTGCAAGAGGCACCACCATCTTGGAGGGAGTCTCCTTTTTAGAAAGAACTGAGGCTCTGGCCCAAGTGAGCAGGATCTGAGGACGTACAGCCTGGGGATGGGAGCAAGGCATTGCTGCTCAGACCATTGGCCTCGCTGCTGAAGGTGTTGGCCAAATTGCTTGGCTATGGCAGTGCTGGGTTTTCTACTGGTCCTTTCAGCTGTGAGCAGCACTGTGTATCTGTGTGCCCTGGTGTTGGCCAGGATGAACACTGGGATTACTGTTTTACATAATTCTTTTCTTGTGTTGGGGGAGTGTGCAGGTTTTGGTAGGAATTGAGGTTTTGATGTGAGGCTTCGTCTGTGCATGCATGCATGTGTTTTGCTTTTCTTTTAACTTCTGTGTTGCTCTGCATTTGAGCAAGAAGAGGGTATGGTCACAGAAATGGGGTGGAAAGCAGAGGTTTGCAAAGGATCTTTAGGTCCCATTGGAGCTGATGCCACAGTCCTGGCCAGAGCCGAAGAATACACTTTTGTTCTTTCTTTTTTTTTCCTCTTCTTCTGACAAGCTCTAACCTTGCCCACAGCATGGGGTTACTTTGCATTGTCTTAATTGTGGAGTTCTAGGTGACCTCCAAATGCAGTAGGTCTGGACTGGAGTGCATCATGTGGGCAATCACCAGGGCCTTCCGCTAGGTTTTGAGGGTCTATAGAAAGACTGAGAGTACAGCACTGATATGCTTATTGCAGCCTTTCCACCTGAGGAGATGTGACACAAAGCTTTCCACATGTGCTGAGGGCTTTGTGGGGCTCTGCCCACCATGTTATCATATAGTGATGCTAAGCCATCAGGACTTTAACTCATCTGATAAGTAGAGTGAGATTGTTCTCTACCAGGCACTGGCATTTTATGGGAATCCAGGTACCCTTGTGTCAGGATCTTGTTTGTGAGGCACTGAAACTTCTTGGCTGTTGTCTTGCTGTGTATGAGTGGTGTTGGCCTGGTTATGATAAAGACTTTGGCTCAGACCAGGGTGAGGGTGCACCTGGCCACGTGATTTGGATCACAGGGCACTTGAAAACATCCTAAGAAGTCAGATGAGGAAATGATGCCCACTGTTTCTATTTGTAGAAAGGTTAGAGACTTTAGTTAGTGCTAGCACAGGACTGACAGTCCAAACCTGATCAAATATGTGTTACCTGCCAGCACCCTGTCCTGCGTGGTCCTTTATCAGTCTTCTGCATCTGGTTAGAATGAGCTGTAGCAGATCTGGGTCAAACTACTATTGCCAAAAGGCCAACATGTTGTCTTTACTGCATGTTGTGACAGAAAGGGTTAAACGGAAGGTGATTGTGGCTAATACCTTGCTTTAGGCAGTAACACAGAAGTAAATACTGAGATGACATGGGAACACTCTTTAGCTGACATCCTTGTGAGCTTCTTTGTGACATCAAACTTCTGGACGTTTTCCAGCCAAGTTTGGCCTTGCCCCAGTGACAATAGATGTTAATCTGTTGGCTTGTCAAAAAAACGTGTTAGTGGTTTTTTTTACAGACCCATTTCCAACACTCAGATTTCTCTAGCAGTAAACACAGCATTATGTCATTGTTTTACCAGGAGCCAAGCACTAAAGCCAACTTTACACTGCTGTTGTCACCAAATGTCCATTCACTTTGGGGCTTTATCCAAGTTCCCAGGCTCTTTCTTCCCACTGTTGCGTGTGTTCTGGTCTCTGTGTCTATCAAAGGCCTATAGATGCTTTATAGGAAATGTGTAGGGTCTAGCAGTTGCGGCTAATACTTTCCAACCTATTTGTCTCGGATGGGGCTTCTTTACCTGTTTAGTAAAGATGCCTTGGTTTGTAAGGCTTCATCTTCTGGTGTTTTTAGCCAAGACAAACTCTTGGATTCATGCGTCCCTGCATGCAAAACAAGGTGAAGGGATTTGCAGCCCAGCCTTGCTCCTAATTGGTAAAATAATAGCCAAGTCGTAGCCAGGGCAATACCCTGCCCATGCTAGCTCCTGTTTGTTTCAAAACACAGTAGCTGAGTTCCTATTGAAAAGACTGATTGTCAAAGTGCTAACATTATAAATTAACTTCCTTAGCTTTCAGAAACAACATTTGCCACAGATGAAATAAAGCCATTTATAACATTCTTGTAACTATTGTTCCTTGTTTTGCTTCTAGACTTACTTCCAGCTGTCTCTGTGAAGGATACGAAAGTAAAAATTTATAAAGTTACCTTCAGTGTGTGTGTGGGCTAATCTGCTTAAAACAAGCAAGCCTCCCATCGCAGCTCTAGTCAGTCTTTTTTGGGCTGGTAACAGTCCAGTCCTTCTCATACTAAGACCTGTCTGAAATGATAACCCAAATCAGCTGAAGTAGTCTAGAAACAGAGGAGAGAGTAATGCTTGTTTGAATGCAGCTCCTGAATTCTTCTGATACAGGCACAGAGAGATGATGGAGAGGAACAGGTTCAGCCTCTTGACAATGGTGCAGAAATTATGACATTCTTGGTCACAAGGTGGAATAAAATTAAATGTTTTTTCACCACTATGTAATTAAGCTGTGCAACACCTTGCTGAAAAGTGATAAGGAGGCTGAAAGTACAAATGGTTCAAAAAAAGAATTGACAAATTTCTGGGGACAAGTCTGACTGCTATTAAACACAGCAGTCAAGATACGCTCTTGGGTCAGAAAGCCTGTAACCTACTGATTGCTAAAGACTAAGCGCACTGTGTTCTCTCTGTTGCTACTAAGCAGTTACAATCTGGCTTCATTAAAAAAAAGAGTGCTGAGCATCAATACAACTTCATTTTGGCCCAGCCTGGGTCTTCTGATACTTTCCCAGATGCCCCTTAACTGTATGGCACTAGCTCAGGCTTCTGAGGCTTGCTGCATATTGCTAATATTTGTGAGAGCTGTTGAGCCTTGACCAGACAATGCTAGGAATCACAGTGCATGTCGTGAGGAAGTAACCCTCCCATCATCACTTTCTGCTCTCTCTGCTGCTCCATATGCTTTTTTTTTTTTTTTTGTTTATCCCATCATGTGTTTATGGGGTAGTGTAACACATCTGGGCCTTGGCAGATCACTTTCTGCTTCCAAGCCATGGGTCAAGCAGCAGTTTATTTTTGTAGAGATAGCATGTCTGGAATTACTATTAATACATATTCAGGCTTTGTACTTATCTAATGCCTTTCATCCAAGGATCCCCCAACACTGTGCATCAGCACCTCTTTGCAAGGTAGGCAGATCAGACAAGGAGAGCATTGTATTTGCAACAATATATCTCTGCTGGCAGAAGTGCTTCCTCAGACCCCTCACAACTAGTGGATAGTTGGGGCTGATGGGAAAAAAAAATTCTTTTATGGCTCAAAGTGCTGTGAGTGGGTCATGGGACTGTAGAACATAGACCTGGGACAGACCTAGGTCATTAATGGTGTGCAAGCATATTGCATTCCCAACCTTCAAGGTGGTTGGGATGGCTTGATTAGAAACTTCAAACTTCTTCTGATGGTTACTGCCTTCCAGTGTAGACTTTTCTTATTCACAAGCATTCTGTTTGTTCTTATACCAGTATTGACCTTTTGCATAAACAGGTCTCTTTACTCTGTTTGGTTTGACCTCCTGTCTTGCTTCTCTCCCCTATTTTGTAGAGAGTGATCATGTCTCTTCTTAGCCTTCATTCTACTGAGCTGCTCTAGCCTCCTCTTGTGGAAAAGGCCACCCTCAAAGGTGCAGAGCAAACAGGTTTCCCTGCCCCACACTTCTCACAGTCATTGCATACTGAATACAAGTGAGCTGTTTAGCCCAGGCACTGACAACAAGTCAGTCTGGGCAACTTCAAGCATGTAGTGGGTTAATTTGCACTCTGGGTACAGCCTTGTCCGTGTTGTCAGGGGCTAGATGCAGCTGCCTGGGAATAAGCTTGACCTCATTGGGGTGATTTGCCAGAGGCAGTCAGGTGCAATTTGGAGGAGACAGGCTCCTGGGTCTGCCCTGTCCCTGAGCTGTGTGCTGTGTCAGCATGAAGGATGATGCTTGTTGGAGACTAACGTGTGGTTCTTTCATTATTTCATTTTCTTCCCTTCAGAGAGTTTCAGAGCTAGTCCCAAAGCCTTGCAAGTGACACTCCACTTGCAAAAGCAGAGAAGAGAAAACGTGGCTGATTGTATTCCCACGTTAGTTTTAATGAGAGTAATTTTAAGCAGATGGTGTCTATTTAATGTTCTGAAAGGACAGATAAACTAGTTTTCAGCAGGTCTCGGGGATGGAGCAGGAGAGATGAAGGACATCATTTTAGTGGGCAGCAACTTGCCTGATGAGATGTTTGGCAGGGTTGCTAGAGTGCTTGGGTGAAGCCCTCTTGTTTGGGCGAACTCTGCACATCCCGCTTGGGTGAGAGGAGAGGTGGCTTGCGGTTCCTGCCTGAGCTTCAACAACAGTAAATAATTCCAGATTGATGTTGTGGAAGCGTGCTGTTTTTGTGAAGGGAGGACAAGGGGGGAGCCAAACATAACAAGAGTTTCTCAGTGCTTGGGGAAGAGAGCCAGGGTCACATTTGGAGCTTGTAGTGTTGGCAGGCACAGAGATGACGTGCCACATCACACATGTATTGCTGGAGATAGCTGGGGTGATTATCAGCAAGTGTCTTTGAGGGTTGGTTTGCGGTGCTGATGATCTGAAACTGATGCTGGGATGTTTCAGACAAACACTCTCTCTTTTCAGGTTCCATATGTGCTCTTTTTTTAATGTTTTTGGCATTTGTCTTTGGGGTAAGGAAGAGGCCATAGCAACCCCCAGGATTTCAATCCCTGTGAGTCTGAGCTGTGCAGTTATAGATCTGCTGCCATTACAATCAGCATTGCTTGAAGTTGTCCACTTTACAAAGCTGGGTGCTGACTCTGCTTCAAAGTACTGAGTTCCTTGTCCAAAGCTGACCCTGACCCTGGCTGTTTGGCCAGCTATCCTCCTGGATGGTGCCTTTCCATCCTCCTTTGCTGGGGAGCATTCCCAGGACCTGACACAAAGACTGTTCAGTGTCTTCACTGGCATGCTCAGTACCAATTTTGACACATCTCGTAGGACTAATCTGTTATCAGCAAACTAAGAATCATAGAATCATAGAATGGTTTGGGTTGGAAGGGACCTTAAAGGTACTCTAGTTCTAACCCCACTGCCATGGGCAGGGACACATTCCCCTAGACCAGGTTGCTCAAAGCCCCATCCAACCTGGCCTTGAACACTTCCAGGGATGGGGCATCCACAACCTGTTCCAGTGCCTCACCAGCCTCACAGTGAAGAACTTCTTCCTTGCATCTAATCTAAATCTAGGCTCTTTCAGTTTAAAGCCATTTCCTCTTGTCCTATCGCTTCATGCCCTTGTAAAAAGTCCCTCTCCAGCTTTCTTGTAGCCTCCCTTTAGGTACTGGAAGGCTGCTGTAAGGTCTCCCTGGAGCCTTTTCTTCTCCAGGCAGAACAACCCCAACTCTCTCCTGTCCTTGCAGGAGAGGTGCTCCAGCCTTCTGATCATTATCATGGCCCTCCTCTGGACTTGGTCCGACAGGTCCATGTCCTTCTTATGCTGGGGCCCCAGAGTTGAAGGCAGTGCTCCAGTTTGCGTCTCACGAGAGCAGAGTAGAGGGGGAGAATCACCTCCCTGGACCTGCTAGTCATGCTTCATTTGATGCAGCTCAGGATATGGTTAGCTTTTTGGGCTGTGAGCGCATGTTGCTGGGTCATGTTGAGCTCTCGTCAACCAAAGAAGGCTTTGGGATGGCAGCAGCTTACTTTATCAAAGCAGTCTGAGACTCATCTGCCCTTCAGGTTGTCTAGAGGCTGATTTCTTTGTGCGACCCAAGAGAGGAGCACAGTGCCTTATGTTTTAAGGCGGTGGTTTTCACACTGAGACTTGGCGGCCTGTTTCAGAAGCACTGGTAAAAGTAACAACTGGCAGTAAGCTTGCCTTTCTTAGGCTTAAATTTGCTCTTCAGTGGATGAAAAATGTACAGAGACCGCTTGTTAAAATTGTATTTGGTATCTTCGCACTTCTCACAAGCGTCAGTGAAACTACAGAAGCACCTTGGAGCATGTGCTTACTGTGAAAGTGGCAGCAATAGGTAGCAGTGTGGGGCATCATGAGGGAAATCCTTACAAGTCTTTAATGTAATTTACTAAAGGTGAAACCAGAAGGTTGCAAGACATCTTTCTGGATGGAGCAAGATGTTTGTGCTGGGATAGCGATGGTTGTTTGATGGCAGCTCTGTTGTAAAGCTTCTGTGTAAACGGTTCAATGTGTAGAAATGCTAAAAAAGTGTGTGGTGGGGAGGAACCAGGGCTGACTGCTAGAGAGAGTGCAGTGATGTTTTGTGCTTTCAGCTAACTGCTTCTCTGAGACTTGTGAAAACCTCATACACAGCTGGTGAAACCTCTGTGCAGCCCTGCAAGGAAAATGCTACAGATCTGTCTTAGGGTTTTTTTGCCTGCAAGATGGGAGACTTGGCACAACTTGCCTGTTGTCACTAAGCAGATCAGTGGTGAGATTAGGAAAGAGTGGCCCTGAGAGATTGGATTTGGGGTTTGTTTGGGGTTTTGGGAGGCCTGTCTGAGATTCTTTTCTTGTAGGCGGTGAGTACCTGGTGTTGGAAACTGGACTGTTCCCAGGAGTTTTTGAGCTGCCCACCCCAACATCCCTTCTGCTAGTCTGAGCCAGTGCCAAGTGTGACCTTGGTTTTCCACTCTGGCTCCAGCGACCCGAATATCTTCTGAGGCGAGGACAATGATCATCCCTAGTCCTCTCAGGTTATTGCTGAACACATGAAGGAACACATGAAGAAATACATCGTTTTATCCACTAGCCTGAGGGACTGGGGTCAGGGGTCCCAACTGACCTCAGGAAACAAGACAAGACATCTCCTGAACAATGGCACAGTTGGGACCTTTCAGTGTAAAATGAGTCATGTTGTAGTAGATGCAATTACAAGCACCTGGGTCAAAACAGCTGATGCCTGGCTCTCTCTCCAGCCACCCGGGGGATGTGCCCATGAAGGCATGGAAACAAAGTGTAAAGTGGTCAGGCGGGACAGCATTAATGATAATATGCCCGAGATACTGGGCCCATTTCCTGAGGCTATGTTACCTTGCTGGCAGATGGGCATTAGCAGGAGGAGTTGGGGTGGGGTGATTGCCAACAGCTGTCACTTTTTTTTAGAAAAAGGCTAACATTCAGCAGTGTAACTCTGGCTATAAAGTACTAAGCTTGTTGTTACTGTAATACTTAAAGATTATACAAAGGGCGTTAAAATTAAGAACATTTATTGCAAAACTATTCCCTCTCCAGTCTTTTCTCCCAGGTGATTTTTCAATAATTGGACAGTTGTCTTGCACTGGGAGTGTGCAGCTGAGGAAAATACCCAATTGACTCTTGCCAATTAACTCTGCTGCATCTGGATTCCTGCTTGTGTCCATGGGGGTTTGCTGGGCAGAGGAATTGAGGTTCCTCATGCTTGAGTAGTGAGCTGTGATAGTGATTTTGACTCCACACACTCAACACTGGTCTTGCAAAGAGATGCTACTGCCTAAATTACAGGGGCGGGATTTGGTCTCACTTTGATCTCAGTTTAAATCGCATGGGCAATTTACTGCAACTTAATAAGTAACAGTGCATGAGAAGTGGGGTGCTCCCTCTGCCTGCAAACTCACAGTCTGCTCAAATACATGGTATAGCAAACTTGCTTTCTTTGCAGCTGAACTGAGTCAAATTGTCTTGTGCAGGTTAAGGCTTATGCAAAGTTGACATGAATTAACTAATGCATGTAATAAGGCTAATCATAGCACTTTGGTAATGTATCTGATCAATCTTTTGCATGATTTAATGAGCCATCTGAAATGGCTTCAGGGATTGGGAGCTTTTGGTTGCATCTTTTCAGTGTGGTTTGGTGTTTGTTCAACATGAAATCATTTGTCTGGTGAATTGAGGATGAATCAAAGGTCTCTTGCAATTCCCGCTGCTTCACTGGGTTTCCTTGGGAAGTTCTTTTAATTTCTGCCCCAGTTTAATTGATTGTTGTAAAGAAATATGCTAATGAAGATTCTGGTTGTGGAGTGCTATGGATTTGCCAGCAGAAGAGTCTGTTATCACAACTTGAGATGCCTCTCTCAAATTACAACTCCTTATTTGATTCATTTTGAGTGTGTTTGTATTTCAGCAATCTGTGGTTTTATTGCCCTGTGTTGTTGCTGTCCTCTTAGGCTGTAAGAGCTTTCCTTCATGCTGGAAGAAGGAGGAACAGAATATAAATACTGTTATCATTACTGTTACTGAAAATTGGCCAAAATTCCAACACATCAAGTGTCTTTCTTTCAGTCTTATTTAGAGATACAGTAATATTCCAAAGGATGGTCTAAAACTTCCCTTCTCTAGTAAAATATGTTGTTAGCTCACTAGAAATGTGATTTTCCAATAAACATGAATTTTAAAACCAGAATTCAGCTGCATGCTTAGCATTCCCAAAGCAGCACAAACTGATGCTAAATGACTTGTGCTGTCCGGTGCTGGGGGAGAGATATATGTGTAGGGGGCAAGAAACTAAAGTCGCTGGAGCAACTGTTCCACAGATTTTTGCAGAACGCACTGGCTCAGTCTCTCCCAGGCTCTCAGCTGGGCCTGCAGCTGTGATGGCTCCTTTGGCACATCCCGACTCCTCGGCAGCTCAGCTGTCAGGGAAGAGCACTGATGCAGAGAAAAGCCCCTTGCTGGCTCTGTGAGTGTAGGGGGCTGTTGCAGTGATAAAATTCAGTCTATTTTTATTTCTGGAGACTGGCTGGGTAGAGTTCTACTCTGTACAGTGCTAAATTAGAGGATGAAACTGTGGCTGAGGGGTGTGTGTGTCTCTCCTGCTCCCTGTGAGGAAGGCTCCGGAGGGTGGTGGCCTTGTCTTCACACCATTCCTCTAAGGGCTGGATGAGTGTTGCTCACACCCAGGCATTACCTTCCTCTGCCTGCCAGTGGCTTGGCTGCCATGTGTTAATGCTGGTCCCAGTATTTCTCCACTCTTTGGAGCTCAGTGGAGAAAGGATGAGTAGAGCATGGGAGGTCAGTGTCACTGGGGCAGGAACGTGGGCTGGCTTTTGGGCTGCACTCAGTTTGGGTCTGTCTCTGCAGCATCCTTAAGTGGGATAGGAAGTTTATTTTGAAGATGAAAGCAAGTAAGTTTTGGAAGCTGCTCTGCAGTAAGGCAAATACAAGGGCAAGGAAAAAGGTATCAAATGCATGTGGGGTAGAAATGGATCCAAAATTCTACTAGGTGGGCTAGAGAGAGCCACAGTCTTAGCCGTCTCTAGGTATGTCCAAAACTTGCTGGTTGCTAGTAGAGCTCAGGTGAGCTGGTGAACAGAGTGCAGAGGGAGGATCTTGGTCTGAGCCACAAAGCCATGACAGCCCTGCCCCTGTGTGGGGGGCAGTGTGTCAAGGGCAGTGACACACCTAGCAAGGGCCCCTTACATTGCAGTACCAACGCCGTGGCTGTGAAGGACCTCCTCTGCATTTTCATGGGTGTTGTAGGCTGTTTCCTTTGTCCCAGTCCTCTGTGACTTGTTTCAAACATATCTTTGACCTGGGGAGGATTGCTCAAGGGTCCTGACTCCAGCCACAGTGCTTCTGATGCACTTCAACCTTAATTTTGTTGTTCTAGTTCAGTCCGAATTAAACTTGCATTTCTTTTGAGTGGGGGTGCTTGGGAAGGTGTATGTCCCTGTCCTTTCATACGTGTTACTGGTATGAGTGACTTCAAGTTGTTGCTGCATATCTAGGAGCATGGTATATGTCCCTTCTCTAACGCCCCATGTAGCTCCTGTTAGAGAACCAGATGCGTCTGGGTCCCAAGGCCAGTCAGGCTGCTGCTGTGTAGGGTGACGGTGTCACTGAGCCAGGGGCAGCTGCCACTGAAAGCAGCAGTGGTCCTTTTCCCTGCACCCTCTTTGTCTTGGCACTTCTTTGAAACTGTGTTTAGCCAATTCACGGAGCAAAAAAAGTCCCAGATTATTTCCTTTTTTGGAAGAGAAGCTTTTCTGTTGTTCAGTAGAAGCCTGGGACTGTGCTCAGGGATGCTATCCTGTGCTGGGGTAAAGTATCATCACTTCCAGCTGCTCCTGGCCAGAGGTCACATCTTCCTGCAGATCCGATCCCCAACACCCTCCCTTCTCCCAGAACAGCAGGGATTAACTAGAGCCCATTTCCTAGTAGGATTTTTCTCATCTGGATATTCAAGGGACGGCACACCTGGTCCTTCTGGCAGATGTGAAGTGGTGGTAGCTGCTGGAGGGCAGGGGCAGTGATGAGCAATGGTGAGCGGTGGCCAGCTGCCTCCTACATCTGCTCAGCTGCAGCTTGAAGCACGTCTGACCTCAGCCAGGCAGCAGTTGTGCCTCTGACTCGCCAGTCTCCGTGACACACACGATGTTCAAAGTGCCTTTGCATATAGGAAGTAGTTTAATCATGGTTTTGTTCCCTGTTTCAGCAAATCTGACCAGAGTCTGCACTGTTAAGTGTAAATGTCACACACGCAAATATAATAACATCTGGTTTAAAGTGAAAAGAGTGAGGAAATGTGTGTTATGGTTAAAATAAAGTCTGCATCCTGAAGTCACTCCTCCACAGCTAGGTTTTGTTTAGCTAGATTGAATGTATCCTGTAATATCAAGACTCAGCTTGTATGTGGAGAATTAGAGCAAAAGCTGAATGTTTGCCATAGCCCTGAACTTTCTGCCCAGGTCATAAATGTTTTGGAGATATTTTACCTGTCTCGGAACATCCTTTTAGCAAGTTCTCCTCCACAATTCACTACCTCTTACTCTGGTGTGCAGCCCGGTGGAGATATACTCACTGACTTCAGATTACAATTTACACCATTAGGATAAATTGTATTGCATCCCATCTTGAATGGGGCCCATTTATCAAGAAAAGAGCTCTGAACTGTGGGCAGCTGTAGAGAGCTGCCATCCCAGCACGCATGGCTAGCTGCCTCTCGAGGAATTCAGTGCCATGTATGTGTAGCTGGATCATCCTCCAGCTTTTCCTATTACTGTAGCGCAGTGTGAAGGAGCATGCAAGTATATTTGCTATAGATTGCTGCGACTCTCACAAAACCATGTCCTGTCATTGGCAGCTTTCAAAGTGTGCCCTTGCTCCAGATTTTTGGCCATCTCTGTGAGGAGTGGAGAGAGTTTTTGATTGTGTATGTTGTACAACAGTAGACATGTTGTCATGCTGTGCAAAGGTTTAATGTAATTTTCATATGGCCTAGAAATTCTAACTTTTAAAACTAAAATGGGAAACAAGTGAACTTCTTTTTTATGCCTTTAGGACAAGAAAGTTTTGGGTGCTTATATCTTTCTTATTATAAACCATTTGATATCACTTTAAAGGATGCTAGACATGTACACTGATTACATATTTATCATTTAGATAGAAGTCTTGCACTACCCTGGAGGCCTCTTTTAAACTCAGTGTTAGCTTGAAAACACAAAATATGAAGCCCTATCAATGCAGCCTATCAGGATAACTAAATATTATGCATGGAGCAAAATATTTCCCTTTCTTTATGAAAATAAGTGTTCTCTGCAGTGTTACGCTTCAAGCATGTTGTTCAAAAGATGTGATCAAGACATCAAAGAGAGGAAAATTATTAAGATAGCAGAAACTGAACCAGATGCCTTTCCTTTGGTAATTAAGAGACAATGTCATGCATTGCACTGCTGAAATTGCAAACTTTCTTTATTCCCTCGAGAGCTGTGTTCTGAAGTGGGAGTCATTTTACCACTTTTAAAATGAGCTGTTTAATTTTACGATCAGAATAAGACTTAGCAAGAAGCAACAGTCAACTTCAGCACTGCTCTATAATGTGGCTCATTAGTCCGCAGAACAACTTAAAGGGTCAATACTATTTTCTCCTCTGTTTTGGGTGGGAGGAAGCAGCAAGTTGATAGATGCCCTTGGTCCATCTGACCTGGCAGAAGTGTGCATGCAGGTTTGTCCCACTGGACAGTCTGAGGGAAGGTTTCCCTAGTGCCACAATATGACTGCACATCTTACATGGGCATCCTCACAAACTCCCTGGTCAGGCGGGGTGAAAGCAGTCAGAGGCTCTGGCCCACTCAGTGGTGGTACTCAGCATAGCCACAGTGCAAAGATGTCTGTTTGGGAGCCACTTCTTTATAAATTGGCATCTTTTGAGTTGCACCTGCTACATACTCCATAGCTGTGATCAAGAGGCAAGACAGGAAAGTAAATGCAAAGCCCTGCATGGGCAGTAATTCAGTGCATCTCTCAAATTTGGGGGTCCCTGCCTTGGCACACCTCTGGGGTGACTTGAAGCAGCAATTTGGACTTCATGAGTGCTGAGCATTAAAAATTGTCATAGAAAAGGTGAGAAGAGACCAACTGCTTTCACTTTTGTTCTTGGCAAAGAAAGTGGGTCTTGGCTGGGACAGCACTTTGTGTAGGTGTGTCTGAGCTGTCTGTAGCCCTGGGTTTGTGTAGCTGGGACAGCACAGAGCTTGGTGTATTTACTTAATTTCTCACCTGGATGTTGTGGTTTGCACTGCAGTATGTACTCTGCCCCTTCGAGGCCAGCTTGGGCCTGCCTGTCTCTGAGCTGTGTTGGGGCTGCCTGTCCCCATGTCATGTCATTAAGGTGTTATGGTCCTCCTGTCTCTGGAATTCACAAGCTGGTCCACAGAAGCAAAGTTCTGTGCTCAAAGCCTGCACTTGGGCAGGCAACTGAAAATACATTGGCTTTTCCTTCTCTGGAGTTTGGTCTGCTGTGGATGCATGAAACTGGCTCAAAAACAATGTCTTTGGTTTGTAATGTCCTCCTTCAAGATAAGAAGCATCATCATCTCCAGGCAGCAAGAAAAACAACCTGAGGCTGAGATTGCATGGAAAGGTTCATCTCCATTGAAATTTCACTGCTTTGAAGTGAGGGATATTTGAACTGGGGTTTCAGTGAGAGCAGTGTCTGAGGGGAAGAAGGTATGGTGAAACATATCTCATAGTGACTTGAGTGTCAGGAGGCATGGCTTCTGTCCTCACCCTTACCGCAGACTACCGTGTGACTGTTGGCAAATCACTCATGGTCTGTAGGAGGCTGTAGCCTCCTTTTTTTTTTTTTTCTTCTTTCTTTTTTAAATCAGAGCTGCAAAATTACCCTAAGGAAGGCCATGGTGGCTGCTGGTGTTTATTAGCTTGACACAAGCTATTGGCTTTTCTTTGTCTTTTCCCTACTTCAGTTTTGGGAGATATGGTGGTGTTTTTCCATCTTTGTCAGATGCTTTCAGCTTAGCAAGTGGAGGGTGCCTTCACAGGGTCATACAAGTGATGTGTGCGGTCACAAGGACACAGAATTTGCAGGTTTAGATTTGATCCCTGCCCAGCTGTCCTTGACTGGGGAGATAACAGCAGTGACACCAGGTTTCTGGAGCCACATATTACAGCAGCCTTGGGATTTACTAGATTTAAAGTATATTCTGGGGTAACGCTACACCTCCTTTTTCCATTTTGGTCAGACCTGTGCTCTTCCTGCTGATATCTGCTGAAGTTTCAGCTAAGGGAGAAGGTCAAAACCACCATGTAAAAACTACTTTTTAAAATTGCTCCATCAGACAAGCTGTGTCTGGAAACAGAGAAACTATTGCATATGCTGTTTGTGGCAGGTTGTTAATTTATTCCTGGAAAAGTTCCCCTTTATGTTTTCTTCTCCAAAATTGCTTTTCGCTTTTGTGCAAAGGCATGGTATTACCCCATCATCTCTCACAGAGACACATTGCATCAGAGATGACATAATATTGTATGATGTGCTTTCAGTCTAGCCCCGGCCAAGCCTTGCGGGTCAGACAATGTCAGGAAGGAGGGAAGACAGCACCATTAGCTGTTTAAAAATCTGATTAAGGAGGGCAGATGGATCAAAAGAAAAATCTGAGTGAGAGCTGAGGCTGCTTGTGAGAGCTAGAATTTTTGCTTCTTCAATCTTACAGCTTGCCTGGGGCAGAGTCTAGAAGCGATGTTTGGTGCCATCTCGCTGTGTTTTTGGGGCTGAGCAGCCCCAAATCCACCAAGCCTTGATGATGGAGAGGTGCATGGGAGTAGAGCATGCTCAGCACTTTGCAGGATGAGTGCTTTTTGGCAGCTTGTGTGAAATAAGGTCAGAACTTAGGGACACGAGTGATCTGTGGTGAACAGCTTAAACAAGGGGGAGCAGGCTTTTCTCTTTCTATTCACAGTCGTTCCCTCCCTCAGTGGTTTTTTTCCAATTTTGTTGTTATGTGCAAATTGGTCACAGTGACATGTACTTATCAAAAATCTCCACTGTGCATAGCATAGTCCCAAAATTGT
Organism: Elanus axillaris; assembly: GCA_026212715.1. Lineage (NCBI taxonomy): Eukaryota > Metazoa > Chordata > Aves > Accipitriformes > Accipitridae > Elanus > Elanus axillaris. The sequence continues at coordinate 28,845,727 of JANZLQ010000100.1, read as the reverse complement.
CCTTAATTCCTGTTGTGAGAGAGCTCCTGTCTGCAGTTAAAACCACCGTGGCTAAAACATGTGCATTTAAAACTTTTTGGTTTAGTGAAATAACACAAACTGGAGAATTGTCATTGCAGTTCATGTTCAGTCAACACTAATACCTTAAAAAAGGACATTTTTCCTGCTGAAAAACAGGTGGAAACCTGTTTTTTATTTGAATCTACATCCTCTGGAATAAAATGCTGCATCTTGTGCAGAAACTAAAAGCACTGTTGAAAAGTACTGAATGCAACAAATAAGTCATTTTATTTAGTTAAAAAAAAATAATTCTGGAAGCAAATCACTCCCAGTTTTGATCAGCCTTGCCATAGAAAAGAAGAAATTATCTCTATGTGTAACATAAAAGGGAGCTTAAACAACAGCCAAAATAACCAAGCCGAAGGAACATCCAGTGTTTAAAACAAACAACCCAAGCTTTAAGTTTCTCTCTGATCTCTTCCATTAAAATGCACTCTTGGAGACAATTTGATAGGGAAGCCTCCTGTCTCCTTGGATAAAAGAGAAATTTAGCTGAAAGTAAGGTCTGCATTGGATTCCCTGGCTTTGCGGCCATGCAGAAGGGGACTGCAATGGCAGGAGGTGGCACCGTGTCCTAGCCGTTCAGCTCCTGCTAAGCAGCAGGGGACATACCACCACCCACCAGTGCCCCCATCCCTCTCCCTGGCTCAAGTGCCCCTCGTTGTTGCCTCCTGCCTTATCAGGACAAAGGTGACAAAGGCACAGAGTGCTGATACCCATGGGGTGAGAGGGTGTCACTGGTGGTTTCTAATGCCAGGTGTTTCAGCTTGGAGCTACTGCTAACCCTTTGTGCTCTGTGCTGCAGCAGTGGCAGCAAGTAGCATCCCAGCTGTATAACCCTCTTGTAACTCTGTAGTGGCCATGCTGGCTTTTGGGAAACCAGCCACAGTCTGAGCAGGGCTCCCAAGTGGCTCACCAGCCACAGTCTGAGCAGGGCTCCCAAGTGGCTCGTTCAGGTGTCCTTGCTGCTGGTATTCACAGAGGCAGTTTCTGTGGGTAGTGCTGGGGTTGGGATCTCCTGCTCTGTGATGGATGCCCTTTCTCAATAAGCAGTTTCTGATGTAGCATGAAAGGACCCCTTGTCTCTCTCAATCCCTGGTGGGGCTTCTTTTGTTAAAAACCTTGGCACAAGTTAGCTCATTTCTTATACTGAATAGTTTAAAAATATCTGTCTTTAGCCCTCTTGGTAAGACCTTTAAGTCTATCCAGAAGGGAACCCTTCTCTTCTCTTGGCGCTTGCAGGCTCCAGCCTGTGAGCATATCATATCCTGGGTAGTGCCTAACACAGAGATATTTGGAAATAACCCCTTTACGGGGAGCAGTCCCGGCAGGGGCAGCGTCTGCAGTAGGGGACTGAAATAGCGACGAGGGAAGGGTTTGGACAGTGTGCTTCTCTGTCTGATGTACGTGACTCGAGACAGCTGCAAACTCTGTCGGTACTTGTAGGTGGAGAGGGTTTAGAGATTTTGCACAAAGCCCTCACCACCTGAACGGGCTGAAGGAGGAATCTGGAACATGGGTTTCAGGCATGACTGCTGTCTGTGTGAAAAAAAACCAAACATTTTTTAAGTGCCTGTGATCAGAGGATCCTGTTCAGACCTGGTATCACGCTATTCACTTCAGCCTGGTTACTAATCCCGGCCTGAGTTTGACCCCTAAGCTTTTTGTTTTCATCATGTGCTTTGATATGGTCGTAAAAATACTGACTGGCTGGCAGAGCTCCAAATCTTGGCTTTATATTCTAGCAACTGCAAAACGAATGTGCTTAAAGTGGTTTTATGCTTCAGGATATTGTCCTCTTTTTCCCCCCATAAGATTATTGTAAAGCCCATGTTCCCTGTTCCGGGGACATCTCTGTTGCCCTCTGTGTGTTCTGCAGAGCAGGTTCATCCCAGGATTGCCTTTGCTCTGGGCCTCAAACCTGGGTGTATGGAAACACAGGACTTCAGTGGAAATACTGCCTCAGGCTCCTTGGGAGAGGAGATGGAGTAGGAGGTGGACTGGGATTTAGGAGGCTCTCCTTCCCCCGTGATGCTGAAGCCTGTGCTGCTCTCCCCATCAGATGTGACTAGTGTTTGAAATTTCTGAAGCATTTGATACTGGGGTATCCCATCCCTGCTGGGCTGGGAGACCATGTGTGTCTGTATGGCTGCACACGGAGTGAGACGGAAAGTGTTTTAAGAGAAGATCCCTGTGCGTGACTGAGCTGCTCTCTCCCCATGCCAGGCGAGTCAACGGGCTTTTTATATCATATAGGATTTGAGCATGACACAAAGAGGCTCTGGCCAGTTTATTCTGCTCCTTGGAGGGGCAGTTTTGGTTGAGTGGGGTGCACTGCTATGCTGCTTGCATTTCAGCAACATGCCCTTTTAATATTGGTCCATACTAGTTTTATTTCAGTGTTATCTGAAAGGTTGTTAGTGTCTTTGATATTTGCGTCACAAAGCTGTTCACCCTTCATTTCTGTGAATAACTGTCCTCTGACTCCTGAATTTTAATCTCTGCTCAAGAGATTAAATCTCTTCTCTGTGCCCCTAGAATGGGTTTTATCTGGGTTTAACTAGACCTGCACTTATGATGCTGCTTCCATATGGGCTGGAGAGAGTTTGGTCTACCGGATATTGCATCTAGATTATGCCTTCAGCTGCTGCTAGAGAAATGCAGGGAACATACTTTGTTTGCTTGTGTAGGGAAATTACAGCTACTGCTCTGCCTCATTCTTTCCAAAGGGCAACTTCTTCATTGCAGAGGGACATTGTACCCCATCAGAGCATACTTGCCTGTGTCAAAGTGGATAGACAGGACTTACTGCGCCTTGAAGGCAAGTATCCAGAGCATCTTTTCTAGGCCAAGGCAGGACATAGAAGTTGAGTCAGATGTTATTAACCTTGCAAATGCATCATGCCCTATGGTAGGCAGCTCCCCAGCACACTCCTGGTAACCTTCTGCTTGTTCTGCTGCCCAGCCTCAGCACTTGAAGCTGAGCTGGAGACCTCAGTCCTGGTACTTCGTAGGACAGTGTATAAACAGCTGCTGGGCAGGGAACAAACCCTGTTGGATTCTGCCTGTGGTGTCTTAATTTGTTCCAAGTGCTGCTAATAATTAGGCAAATAAAATGATTAGTTGGAAAAGGAATTCAGTTTATTTGGAGCGTGTTCCAGGAGGATTTTATAGCTCTGAAATAGTATCTTGCCAATCAAATAAGCATGGTGAAGAGGAACACAGTAGCCAGCTTGGCAGTCAGTAGGAGAGCACTGCCTGCAGCCCAAGGCTCGAAATAAACTTTGTTTGAAAATGCACTATTTTATAGCCATGTTGCTCTTTTCCTGAAAAAAAAATCTTGCTCCAAAACATTTTTTGTTTTGTCCTATGCCTGGTGCTATAAAGTTTACCTGTCCTAGCTGTGTGTGCGCATGCTGGCATTCCTGAGGGATGTTTGCATGTGAATTCCATCTGCATTTCACTTCCTTGTTTCATGGGTCTTTAAGACCTAAGTGCAAGCTTTTCCTTAAGTGTTTTTCTTCCCTTCTTGGAGAAGCCTTTCCCATCCCCCTCACCTCCAAATGCCATCCCCTTGGCTTTGAGCCGTGGTTGTATTCGTTCTTGGAGCGGAGCTTCCAAACATGACTCCATTTCAGTGGTGTAGCAGTTCAGTTTTCCTCTAGAAATGCTATGGTTCTTTTTAAGGCCGTGTTCTCATGTTTGGGAAACAACTGTAATGTTTCACAGTTATTGTTCAGATTGGGTCTCTCACAGTCTCCATCCTCACAGCCATCCCACTGGCATCAGTGGCTCTTGGCCCTGTGCTCATTTGAGGGCAGGAGTTAAAGTCTACAGGCTGTTTGGGTTGGTCTGAGTCCTACCTGGTTTTGTGGTGAGGAGTTTGGTAAGGTTGCTGGAGCTGTGATAGATATCCAAGCCCACATCCACAGTTCCTTCTGGGGAAAAGATGTTTCTTTGGCAGCTGGAAAAACAACAAGAACACAGAGTTGGAAGAGAATTTCAGCTTGTGTCAACCTAAAAACAGGAAAGGGTGCACAAATATTTTCTGTTGTTACCATGTTTGTTGCCTGCTAGTACACACAAAGGCTGGGAGAATGAGAGCTGCATCCCTCGTACCATGCGACTGAAGTCAGTGTTTACTTTACCAGAGCAGACTTGAAATTGCTCTTCTAAAGGGGTCACAAAGGTGCATGCAAGGGCATGGACATGGAGGAAGCTCTGCTTGAGTTAGGTTTAGGAAACGAGCTACTGACTGTTTTTGTAGCTAGATATGACCAGACTGAGACACTTGTTCCTTGAGAGTTTTTGTACGTGATATGGGAGAGGTGCTTTTACCTTCCTAAAGGATGCTGTAGGCTCATTGCAGTCTGCCACTGTCAGCTGCTGATTTTGGAGCAGCAGTGACGGGAATGGCATTTCCTTCCCCTCCCCAGCTACAGGCTGATTGTAGCAACTGTGTTTCTCCATGGGAGAGGGGAGAAGAGAAGGGAATGGGAATCCAACTGGTTGGAAAAATGTTAGGAGCTGTGCATGAACTGACTGCATCCCTTCCACTCCCTGGTTAGGGAACAGAGACCTTTGGAAAATGTTGCTGCTGGTTTTCCTGGGTTGAGGGAAAACCCAAGCCTTGTATACCAGATGTCCTTTCAAGGGGAAAAAGAATAAAGTGACATGGCTGGGATATTATTTGGATTGTTTTTTAATGTCACACCTCGATGGAGTCTGAGGTTATTAACTGGGGGATTGACTCTCAATATTGTGGCCAGATGCAGCAGTTGGCTGAGCTCCCTAGCTTCAGAGCTCACTTTTAAATCATGCTTCGATAATTTACCGTGCCAAGGAGATTTGCAGTTCACTGGTGTTCTGGAGTCAGTTTTTGAGCTAAGGAGGGCTCCCATGTCAGTGAGAAGGAAGTTGGGTCTCCAGTTGGCCTGGCAGGTGTTTCCAAGTGGGCCAGTGGACCTGTAGAGTGGCCAGGTCTCCAGATGGGAATTGGTACCCCCTCCCATAGATGGGATTTCTCTGAACTCCTGAAGAAACCTTCAGCCTCTCTTGCCTCTCCTGCTTCTTAAATCCATGGGACAGAAATGGGGCTAGTCAGCTAGAAGAGGTGTGACATTTTTCCATTTTCTCTATTTTTGCCTGCGTGATTTCTTGCTGTGATAGTGATTTGCTGACTTGGAGAGTTGGTGGAGTGCTTGCTGGCTGTGGCTCTTTGTGGTTGCAAGTTAAGATGCAGTGCAGTTGACAGACCAAAGCCACGTGGCAGCCTCTCCAAGGAGTCCTGGCTGCTGAATGACTGCAGTCATGGCCTGGCTTTCTTGCCACTGTGGAGGGGCTGCTTCAGAGCCCTACCCAGGCTGCACAACTGGCAATGTGGCATCCACAGTTTCAGCGGTTTAACAAGTGTTGGAAATGTGTGTAGACTGCTGCAGCTGTGGCAAGAAGTGAACCAATCTGGAGAGAATTCAGTCATATCCAGCTGAAAGTTGGCAGGACGTAGCTGATGTGTGAAATGAGGGTATTGGAGCAATTCATGTGTGCTGGAGTTGGGGAGATGTCGGGCTGTGAAGGGTTCCTGCTCATCTGTGCAAGGCTGAAAGACTGTTGTCATAGTCAGGGTTGTAGACCAACTGCATGGGCCTGTTTTTGGGAAAGCCCAAAATTATAGTGGAAGGATGACACTCACCAAGAGTTAGGATTTTCAACAGAGCCTGCAAGTCAACAGCTGTGCAAGTCCAGGGGCTGTAATTTGTCACTTCTTTGGACAAAGTCACAAAGAGGAAGACCTTGACAGTCACAGGCTGCAGGTCAGCAACAGAGTTAAGTGTAGGCTGAAATCCTGTTGAAATCTCTGGAATTTAGGCCCTTTCTTGAAATGTAGCATGTCCTTCAGTGCCCTGACAGGCTGAGCGTCCAGGGGATCACTGGTGTGACCTCTGCAGACTATTCAGTCTCTGCCCTGTGCTTTCCAGGAAGATTTCTTCTCCTGAGGAGATGACATTTATCCACAGGACCAAAGCAAAACACTCATCATCTCAGTGTTAAGAAAAGGAGTGGTTGCTGGGGAGGTCTTTTTTGTGACCACAAAGAAGTGGAAACATCTGGCCACCATCTCATCATCAGGTGAGACTTGCGTCTTTGTTTACAAACCATGAGGAACTTTGCATCTGTCTTTGTGTTGCTGGTGGAGAAGACTCATGGGCAGCTTGGGGAAGCAGCAATTGCCTTCTCTGGAGCACAGTCAATGTGAATCCCAGGCATGCAGGCCCGGGTTTCGCTCTTGCCTATCCCATGCAGGGTGGTTGTGGGCTTGCTGAGATGCTCCTGGAGAATTCTGATGGGAGCAGTGGTTTTGTCTTGTGGTCAGCTATGTCTCAGGGCTGGTGGTTATCCTCCACTAAAACTACCAGTCAGTTCTCCAGCTGGCCTTCTTTGCTTACCCTCAAGAGCAATTTGGATGGTTAACAGAGAGGAGAGGCTGTGGGAGCCTAATGGTGTGTCTCTGGCACCCGAGCCTGTGGCTTTCTCATCTGGAAGAGCTCCTGCCTTCATTCTGTCTGACTTTGTCTCCTCCCTCAAATGAGAGCAGCCACAGTGGCTGTGTCAGACAGGGTTTGGTGTGTCTTGTGGAAGACTTCCTCCCTGCTTGCTGCTTCTGGTGGGATTTGGTTGACCTGGGAGCAGATCCCTGCCTCAGATTTTATTTTGTGGTATTTTGTTTGTTTGTTTGTTGATGTTTTTTTTTCTTTTTTTCTTCTTTCTTTTCTTTTTTTTTTTTACATTAGAAGCTACCTCACTGGCCTCCAGAGTGATCAATCATGCCGTCACCGTGCCCAGGGAATGTCCAGGATGTCTGTTCCTTCCACCTAAGGCAGACCAGGGAAAATCCTGGAGCAAGTGGCCTGGTGGCATTGCTGAGGGCAGCCCCTCTCATTTAACAGTCTGCATCTGCTGGTGTGTGGACAAGGCTTTATTTTTACTTAGGGACCTCCTGGTGGAGAGCTAGCTCACGTCAGCAGGCTACAAACAGAGTCGGGCCCATGGAGATTGTGGGGCTTGAACCTGGAGACCTTCCTTTGCACCTCACCTTTATTTGCATGGCAGCCTGTCTGCTCCTGGTGCAGACCAGTGCAGGGAGATGGATGGAAAAGGAGGCACTCTGCTAGAGCATGGGATGCTGTGGCTCTTATCAGAGCCCGCTGACAGCACTTATCTGTGAATCGGGTGCTTTTACGTCTGTCTTCATGTTGTTCCAAGGCAACGAGTGGTTTATATTTGAAGAGTATTGAATTAATGTTATTGAAGCCTTAAGAAAAGGCATACTGGGCCAAGCCCTGCTAGTTTTGCTCACATTTCATAGGGCTGAGGAGGGTGAGATTTGATCCTCTTTGGACGTATCTCTACTCAAAGGGTGGTTATGGGGGAGAGAAGAGAGGCAGGGGAATTACAACACTGAAAAATAATCCTAGCTCTGCCCTGAGCAGTTTTGCAATAAGACACTGCAGGGGTGTGAGTTATGATGCTGTAATTCACACCTCATGCGTTTCATGGCATTCGACTGACTGCTTAATGCCCTGCGCACGTAGCATGAATGATTATGGCTCAGCTTGCCCCTGGCTGGCTCGGCCCTCAAGTGGAGATGGCTGCATTGAGATGACTGCAGGACTTGGCCCTTTGTCCACTGCTTTTTATTTTGTCTTTCCCTTTGGCAATCAAAGCTGTGGCTGTTTGGGGCGGGCCTTGCATCTACCTAATCCAAGCCAACTTTGGTGTATCCTTACCTGTAAGCAGACCCCTGGTCCTACCAAAAACCTAGCAAAAAGGACATGTTAGGTACTATAGAAGCTGCATGTCGCTCTGTTGTGTCTGCACTGCTTCTGTTACCTGCTGGAAACATTTGAGGCAGTAAGGGTTGGTGCCTGGGAGCAGGAAGTAAGGTCTGAAGTCTGAAATGAGTCAAGAAGTTGTTGACCACATCCACCTTTATCTCAGTCTTCTGCCTCGAATCCGCTCTGTAAGAGGAAATGCTTAGGGAAAGGATTTTCAAATCAGATCATTATTAATGAAAGGCTTGGCAGGGGATGCATTCATCCTGCAGCTTGCTTCAGGGATGGAGTAACCCATTTGCTGCCCCTGGGTGGGACAAAAGTTGTTGCTTGCTTGTCTGTCTCTCAGGACACCTGCAGGGTAGCAGAACGCTCTGTGCCCTTCGGCCAAACTGACTGTCCAACCCATCAGCCCCATTGTATGTCTGTGCCTGGGGGTGTGTTGGCAAAGCAGCTGCACATTGAGAGCGCTGCTCTGAAGCTGGCTGCTGAGCCACATCAAAGAGGAAGCATCTCCTAAAAAATGCCTGTCCTCTTCCCAAATTCCATGAGCATGAGTTACTGCCTGTCCAAGGTCACTAAATGCACAAGCTGACTGATCCAGGCTGTGCCCATGTGGGCCCTTGGTGCACTGGCAGTCAGGCCTGGCCTGCTGTCAGGGTGCTGTTTCATATTATTATCTTTGCATATCTGCTTCATGGTAAATTATAGTGGTGCCTCCACCTCCTTCCTCTTTTAGCACTTCATAAATTGGAATTTAAAATCACTCTTGGGACCCAGGTTAAAAATTTTGAATCCTCTGAATGAGGATTGGAGTCAAATCCTCATTTTTTAAAAGGGTCTGGCACTTGGAAGTGTTACATTGCTAGCAGTTGGATCCAGTGGCTGTGACAGAGATGTATGGTGTTCAGATGTCCCATCAAGCAGAGCAGCTGCATCCAAGTGATGCTGTGCCAGAGCTAATGTGCCCTGCAAAGATGTAGGGATCTTTGGTATGAGTGGGGCTGACCCAGCCAAGCTGCTTTGTGGACCACCATGGACTGACAGTGCTGCATCATGGAGAAGACACAGGTCAACGTCAATTTGGGCATCTCTGCACCATGTAGATATTTCCTTACTGTATGTCTACTTTAACTTCAGCCTTGTAGACATTAGATGTCTGTCTAGCATAGGATCCTCCTGCAGGCACAGGAAGAGGCACCTCCAGAGACGGATGTCTGCCCTAGCCACATACCTAGAGAAGGATCTGAGATGAGTAGCTTTGACCAGTTTGAGATCCCAGCTTTGGGATGCATAAACCTAGGACATTTTCCCCAAATCCTGCCTAGCAAATTCCTGCTGTCTCCAGATGCTGTATATGTCGAGTGCAGCTGTATTAGTTCTTGAAAGCCTGCTGTTAAAGACAGTAATTTTTCTGGGCTTTGGGTGGTCACTTAAGCAAATGTAGTAGAGTTTCTCTCTGTGGAACATTAATAATTCCCTTTAAGTGGCTAAAAGTGGGAGAATATTCAGGCTTGGGAACTGAAAGGAAGAGGTTTGTTTATTGTTCCAAGGCACTGTAGACCCTGAATTTGACAGAAATGTAAATGCATGCAGCCATATTTTGCTGATTCATATTTTATTACTGGTTTTGATGGAAAATATAATATAAGCATGGCCCTCAAAGGCTTATTTCTAAGGTGACACATGCTGACTTGCAGCCACACACTCTCGTTCCAAAAATGAGTAACTCCCAGGGTATGTGTGGCTTGTGGCTGGGTTGTGATAGGTAAACGAGAAGGAATTAGTGTGGTTGCCATCACTGCCACCCCTGGCAGCTCTGACAGAAAGTGCATTACGAAACAGCAGTGCATGTCTGCAGAGGAGAAGTGGAGTTTATTACGGGGGGAAGCTGTGTGAGTGACAAAGTCCAGCCCAGAGTGATTGAAAATCCCTGGGGTTGTTCTTCTCCCCCACACCAAAAGGGTCCAGGCTTATGGCAGGGAGCTAAGATGATGGCTTGTGGCAGTATGTGTTGAGGCAGGTGTGTGGGCTGATACAGTGATCGTGGCCTATGGCAGTATGGTTACAGCTGCTGCCGATAGCTGCATCCCCAAATTTTACATCCTTTTAGGGGCCTATCTCTTTTGTACCCCATGTTGTCTGGGGAGAAGTGGGCTGGTCTGGTGGGCAGTGCAGGTTAGTAGCACAACGTGGGGACTTTCTCCTCTGGCTGCAGTACAGTGTGGAGACTCATCTCCCAGCTTCGGACAGAGTTAGACAGTGTGACTGTCCAGCAGCTATCACTGTGCCCAGCAGTTAAATATATTTTCCTACCATAGGATCCTTATATTTGCAGGTTTTAAAGGGGAAGTGATGTTTTGAGCAGAAATGCCCAAAGCACAGTATTGCTCCAGGCTGAAAAAGCACCTTTTCTGTATCCCTGTATCCCAGCAAGGCAGAGCAATGCTCACCCATCCGCAGAACCTGCAGCCCAATGTGCCAAATAAACGTGATCTGGAAACCAGTGAGGACAGCTGCATGTGTCTCTGCCTGTGTGTGGCCCATGCTGCAAACTGCAGAGTTGGAGAGGGATAGGTTTACACTGTCCATGATAGTCCTGTGTGTCTGGGGCAGGAGAGGGTGTTCCTGAAAGTGGGAAGGCAGGAAGCCAAGCGTGGGAAAAGGAGGGAAAAGGAGGATGATTGTGAGAAGAGTAGGAGGGAAGGAAAGGGCAGAGACAATAGTTCAACTTAGCAAAGAGGCAGTGATTGAGGGTGCGAGGATTTGGCAGAGTATCCTCCTGAAAACCCTGAAGTTCCACAGGAAGAAGGTAATTTTGTGTTTAAATCAGGACTGTGCGCTGACAGGAGGGACTCTGTTCTGTGCAGGATTCTTGCATCAGTTTTCCTGCCTTGGCCAGAAGGACTAGGGGGAGTAAGGTGGGTGCTCCATGTTTGCCTCTTCTTTGGCATATTACAGTGCAATTCAGGCATTCTTTGCAAGACTAGGACACAAAATCATTTTCTTCTTTCAGTCTTCTTCCCACAAGAAACATGGATTTCTCAGAAGCCTGAAATCAAAGGTCACTGCAGTGAAAGACACCTTTCCAGTGACTTTAGCATTGCATCTTTCTGAGGTTGTGGAAATTTGTTCCCTTCTTCCCAAGAGTTGGTTTCACATTGTCAGGATTGTCCTGTACAGAACAAACAAATTCAATCTTACATATATATGGTCATGCGGTATAATAAAAAATCTATATGCATTGCATGTTTGTTGAATGGTATTTATTTTTGAGGATAGGTCCATTTTTCAGTCGCTCTTCTAGCATTTTGCAATTAAAATGCAAATACTCATCTATCAGCACGTTATGCTGGCAGTTCTGTGATGCCTTGCTGGTTGATCTAGTTCATTTCACCTCAAGTTTTATCCTTCAGTCATGCATGAAAAATATAGTTGCACAAACTGTATAGAAATTAGAAGAGTTTTTCAGAGTTGTTTTTTGTCAAGGATTGTAGATCACACTTAAAGTACTGTACCCCTCAGGTCTGGCATTGTGAATCTGAAGGTCTCTTGGTTTACATGAACTTTTTGTTTCCCTCTACTCAAAATGAGAAGAAAAAAAATTATCCCACTATTCTATGGCAAAATCCCAGGAGAATTTCCATTATTTGGACTAAGAATGTCCCAGAGCTTTGTCATTGTTCTGGAAGGGCCTGGAGGAGTTTTGCTCCCTTTCCCAGGCCCTTGCTTTGCTTTTCCAACACTGCATCTGGGGGTCATATGTAAGGTTACAAATCAAAGCCGGAAGATTTGCATGCTAATATAAACTACATGCAAGTGTTGGTGCAGGGCAGGAATCCTGAACATGAGAAGCTGAAAGGGAGGTTGGGTTTTAGCAATGCCTCCTTGCAATTTTAAGGCTGACTGTGCAGGGAGCTTTTGTCATTTCTGTAAGTAAGGCTGCATACCTATGGTGTGCAAAAAATCTGCTCTGTGCCTGTACATGAAACAGGGTCAGTGATGTCACGGTGTGCTCTCTCTTCATGTGGCCACAAGCTGTGTATGCTCTTGCACTGTATACAAGCTCTGTAGTTGGGAAAATGTATCAGTACAACCTTGCTGGTACAATGTAGATGGGCCCTTGTTCTCAAAGCTGAAAGAAAGGTACTTGGAGAGATCTCCTGCATGAGATTTGGTATTAACTGGAAAACAGCAATTTCTGGATCATACTTTCTTTCTGTGTCTTGTCAATCTTGATGCATTTAACACAGTAGCAAGCAGGTTCTTGTTAGTTCTCATTTGACCAAGCTATTCCTGTACCCCTTGCCCCAGGGCACTCGATGACAAAAATCCCTTTGCCTTAAATATGAGCAGAGCTCTACTCGTCCTATGTTGAACATCCCCTAAGTCCATTCCTCTTGTGCCAGAATCAGTTCAGCTGCTTATCTCTGAAGTTTCTCTGATTTGGCAGCATCCTTCTGATATTTTAGCAATTCCGCTTTCATGCGAGGTTTGATCTAGCACCATGAAGGGAATGAAACTGTTCCTGTTGGCTTCCATGGGTCTGATGACTCTGTAATGGCAGTCAAAAACAGATGCAGGTTGCACCCATTTGGACCAGGGCTGGATTTAATTTACAAACATTGCCCTCATCTGAATGGTGCCAGCACTGACCAGACAGCAGAGTGATCTCATATAGCTGAAGCTACAAAGGTGTCTTACAAACTAAGAAGAGATTTTAAAGGAGCTCATAGCTGGCCTCAGTACTTTCCTATTAAAATTAATTTCAGTGGAAGAAGGATGAAGCCAGTTCTGAGTAAATTTTTAAGATCTGTTCCTGTGTAGAGAATTAGGGCAGGGGAATGAAATTATCTTCATTTTTTTAAACAATTTTTTAAAACTACTGGTTTTGCTTTGTGTCTATCCTTTACCCTGTGACCAACTGCTAGGGCTGTAAGAGATGAGAAGTGGCTGGCTAGAGGGACCTCCACCTACCTTCTACATCCAGCACCGGCACTGAGGACTTCCACATTGAGCCATACTCTTCAGGGGTGATATGTTTCTTTTCAGAACAACTTCAACTACAGATCAGCTTCTAAAATTAGTTTAGTGAAATTGATGCAATTTTTGTATTCAAAGTCTTTCAGTGAAACTTACTCGAAGGACTTGAAATTCAAGGGTCTCTTTTGTCTATTGATTGTTGCTTTTCCCAGTTCTCTTTCTTTTTTTCTAACAGGGTTCCTGTTCTTCCACCATGATATTCTCATATTTTGGGGTCCTCATGAAACACCAGCCACCTGCTGGGGAGAAAGACACAAGCACCAAGTTAAAATAGTTTATATTTATGTGGCATCCAGATTTAAAAGGCAATAAGCTGAAAACTTTATACCTTCAAGTGCAGCTGGATTATTTTTGTTTGCTTGCCATAGACAGACTCTTTCAGGCCCATGTAGGGTATTTGAGAAGGCCACGAGAGAGCCAGGTTTCACAGAGAGCCTGTATGTTCTTGTTTCCATTTTATGTTTGTCACTCTACTATTCTAATGCTCTGTAGGCTTAGATGTTGTGTTTTCTAATTGTGTGTCCACTCTTAAATGGCAGAAACTTGGTCCTGTGGTTATTCTCCTTCACAAATAGTTCCATCGTACGTGGAAAGTAAATGCAGGTGGATAGAAACAGATTGGAAACAGAAATACAAGGCCATGTTGTACTCTGCACAGATGCTCTTCCTCCCTCATGCACATATGTAAATCTAATGAGTGAATGTTGTCTGCTTCCCCTGTCTGCTCTTTCTTGGCAGGCAAGCTGCTATTCTGCTTCCCGAAGGTGGGAGGTGGTAGCAGGGAAGTGACCAGTCTTTACTAGTCCTGTTTCTTATTCTCCTTCTGTAAGCTCCAGTTATGGGATACGTTGGTGATAAGATAGGAGCCTTGACAGGTCTTTGATGTGACACAGGATATCAGTTAAAAAACAAAGAAAGCCCTGCTAATGCAACACAGATTTAGCATGTCTGCAAGAATTAGCCGTGTCATATTCTGCTGACACACCCCTAAGAATGAAGTTAAATGAAGTAATCAAACAAGCCTGGCAAGAGGTATGGAGGTGGTTTGTAACCATGCTGCAGGGCTCCCAGCCATTCCAGTTCTGCAGCTCTGTGGTCAAGGTACTGTCACAAAGCACGGGTGCAAATTCCACTTTAACCTTTTTGTGCCTCTCGTGGCCATGCAAATGACCATGCAAAGAAATGCAGGAGGGAGGTTTTTCCCTTTTTGGCTTATTGCTCTGATTGTGTGGGACTTCTTAGCATCTTCTTAGCAGGAAGGTGCTGGGAAGGCCTGAAGTCGGTATTAAAAAAAACCCAAGTTGGCAATGCCAAAAACTTGAGGGGTGAAGATGAGACTAAATAGCAATTTGAACCATGGGCTTTGAAACCTCATCAATGTGTGAGAAAAATACGGGAGGCTAAGTATTGTCTTACTTTTCCTGTGTAAACAAGATGAGCTGGATTCGTCATTCAGATACAACCCTGTTACTTGTCTGGTCTATACCCCTGAAGCTAGGAAACCAGCAAAAACATCTAGCCAGGTGCCTCCATACTCAAATGAGCTCCTCTTCCTGTGTTCCCAGGGATGTCTGTTGGCCGGCTTGAGGCAGTTTTTTGCTATTCTCATTTGTGTTTAAGCACCAGGATTTGGCAAAGAGAAATGGGCTTCATCCTGGTTAATTCTCTACCAGGAGGAAGGTCCGTGCCCATATAGGATGAAGCAGTGGTGACGTTTTCTAAACTAGAAAGGAGCTAGCTTGAGTCTCAGAGTATGGCTGGATTCAGAACTAGAAATGAGTTTATTTTTTTTTTGTAGGCAGAACAGATTTGATGTGATACGACTGAAAAGAGAAGCAGCATTAATCCAGCATTAATCCTTTTGCATTGCTGTTCAGACCTGAAACAGGATCCACAAAAGAAAACAGTGGAGGAAGGAAACTATTCCTTCTCCTCCCCCCCCGCCCCGCCCCCTTGTGTTTAATTAGACTGTAAATTAGCTTGCAAATTGTAATGCAAACTGAAACAGCTGTGTTCTGCTTAAATTGCATGTGTGGTGGCTGCTCACGGATGAGAACTGGCAAACACTGGGGCTGTCCAGTTTGCTCCCTCCCGGCATACTGTAAGTCTGCTTTGCTTCCAAAACTTAGGTACGTGCAACATTTGTCCATGGGACCCGTGGGTCGTTTTGACTTTTTCTCAGTTACAGTTCCCCTGTTGGTAATGGAAATGCGAGCCGGGTAGAGGGATGTCCGTGAAACCACATCTGCTTCATGAAAAAGCCAGACGTCCCACACCTGCATGCAGCCTACATCAGCCCCTGTGCTTGGGACTGCTCTAAGGCACCCTACCACAGCAGCAACCACCCTGCAAGAAACTTTCCTGTTTGGGGCTGCTTGGGTTTCATATTTCTTCTGAGCCTCATCTCTGTTTCTCAGCTCAGTCTTCAAATTCCTGGGGTGAGAACAGCTCCAGTCTGGGGTTGAAAATAGCTCTTCCTTGGCCCTGCCCTGACTGAGTTGTGGTCCCTCGGAGACCGTCGTGCTGAAAGGTGACATCATTGCATGACACCGGTGGTGGACTCGCCATGGGCTCGGGGTTGAGGGTCTGACTTCATCTCTGTGGGAATTTCCCAGGTCTCACAGTGCTTTTCAGGGCCTTTTGGATGCTGGTGAGCTGGGCAAGGAGCCCACACTGTGCTCACTGGATCCAGAGTCAAATGCGATCCAAGCCAAGTGAAGGCACAGGTGATGTGTGCAGGAGGAGGGCTTACTTTCTCAGTGCTTATTCCTGGGGCGTTTTACTCTCCCTACTGCCACACTGGCTCTTGTATAGGGCAGGAAATTGATGGCCCTGGGGCCCTTACCCTGAGGAAACCCTGGCTACTGGTGCCACTGTCTTGTGGGGTGGAAGAAGGTACCTAAAATCAACCACACCACTTCTGGAAGGCAAGCAGCTTTGCTGCTTTGGCCTTGTGGGTACTGAAATTGCTGTCTCTAGGCTGTTATCACTCCAAACCTGGGTCTGGGCCAGCATGGATTTGTGCTTGTCAGAATGTCTTTGACATTAAGATGGTTATGCAAACAGTAAGTCAATGCAGTGCCCGTACTCCAGTAATTTAAGGCACAGATGTATGTTGACTTTGTGAAGGGCTGCTGCAGTTTTGAGCTGTTTTAATGTAAACTCCACCAGCTAAATGAACCATCTGGGATTGCTTCAAGGCTTGTGGGAGTTGGGCTGACTTTGCACAGAAGCAGACCAAAGAGCATTCACATGCTGAGCTGTACTGGTGGAAAGTTTCCAGCTTACAGACAGTGATAGCATCTGAATATGGGGGAAAAGAAGTGTCTTTTCCAACTCGATCATGATTCACTGGAGGACAAACATCCAACATTTTAATGCAAGACTTTGAGGAAGCTGACATTCTCCAGGCTGAAAGGGCCTATCGTGATGGTATCTGCATATAAATTGCACCATAGCGTTGTTTTTTTGCATTCATAAAACTTTCTTAGTAGCTGTTATATACTGTAATTACTTATTAAAGGTTAACGGCACCGTCTCTTATGTGTGCAGGGTATTTCTAGTCCCTGCTCCTCAATCTTGTCTTTGCCAATAGCCAATAGTGTATTTGTGGATCTTCTTCTCTTGGTCTCATCAGACTGCTCATTTCAGGCATTTATCTTCCACTCCAGCTCATCTGGCTGTAGTAAACAAACCATTAGCCTCTAAAGAGCCAATTGAAAAATCGGTCACATGAGACTAACCTGCCAGCTGGAACTGGATATTTTCCACTGAAAACAAGACATGATAAAGTCATGCCCAATGATATTTGAGTGAATGCTTTTTGTGGTAGGAAGTCATCTCTCCTCATAGCTTGGTGTAGGCAGTAAAGGGAGAGCAATAACTTCATTTTGCAATAAATTTTCTGCTCTATGGTGGGTAAAATGGAAGTTTCCCAGAGCTAGAACTAAACAATAATTAGCAGCTGACAAAATCCCCCTGACATCTTGCACCTTCTTTCATGCAGCATGAATATTAAGAGCTGCTTATCAAGCTCAGTTCCTGATTAATACTCTCCAGTTTGTACAGGCTCACTTCTTCTTTCTCTGAAGAAGGGTTTATTTTAAAATACATAGTAGACTAAAAAAAGACTGGATTTGTGAAACTAAAAATTGAACATTCTTAGTGGCTGTAGCACCCAGTGATGGTGCAGTGAGTCATTTGTAATTTGTACTTCAGTTATTATTTATTGTTAAGGACTTCTTTTGTTAAGGATTTTTAAGGTGAAGCATTTGAATAGTAGCTGTGTTTTGACTCCTTTAAGGTCATAAACGTGGCAGACACATAAAGCAGATCTTTTTAACTTAAGTAATTAATTGTTGTAGTAATTTGTAATTTGCAATCAGCATTAAAGTTTAGTTCTGTGCATATAGGGACTGTAGGAAAACACTGTACTTAAAATGGAAGAGCTTGCTCCAAGACATGTAAGATTCTTTGATTTTTATCTTCTTTTGTTAAGAAGCAGCCTGCTGAGGACCTGGGACTCTCCCATGGGCAGGACCACGTGCTGGAGTGGTGTCTTGTGTAGCTCAGTTTTGGGGAGCTGTCAGATGCCATAGAAAGCCATCCCTCAGCTCTGCAGAAAGCTCACGAGAGCAATGCTGGGCCTGCCGGCTGCTCGTGGGATGGCTCTCCATATTCATCTGATATTTTCCTGCTGCCTCCTTGTCCCATTGCGTTTGCATGACCTCAGGCTCTCCCAGGACTGCTTTTCTTATTCTCCCCTGGGATATCGTTGATGGCTTTCATAGCGACCCATTTTAAGATCTGAGCAAAAAAATGACGAGGTAAGCTGATGTAATGTTTGCTGCTCATGAAAAGGTTATGGGTCTGACTAAGGCAGCAGAAGTGAATAATCGCCAAACTCAGATCTCTGAGGGAGAAAAATGTGGTATCTAAGGCTTTTGAAACCTCTAGACTTTAAAATCTGGCATTTTACAGATCTTTTTCAAGCAGTTATTTCCCATTCTTTTAAATGGTGGCTTTCAAGAAGCAATTTGATTTATGCAAATAAGCAAAGAAAATCAGTAGCCATTTCAGATTTTGCACCTGTGTCCCACCAAGCAGATTTTTGAGCCCATTTGTTTCTTCCTCCTGCTGTGGTCTTCCAATGAAACAGAAGTCAGTGCATCTGTGTGCAGCCTGATTCATCACTTGCTGAGCTCGAAGGGACCTAAGGCTCAAAAAGATTTAATTGCTGTTTTAATGTGCAGCTAAAATCCTGGCTTGACCGAAGTCAGTGGCAGCTTCATTCCTGCAGAGCCTGAATTTCAGAGCTAGGGCTGTATCTGCACCATGCAGTGCAGTCCTGCTCCTACACCACCTCCCTGCACCAAACGTATCCAACCTCTTGCCCAGAATATCCCTTTGCACCCAGCTCTGCCCCCTCTTGTGTGATGGGGGTGTTGTGCCGCTTACTGCACCACTGAACAATGCTGGACTCTTCAAGCAGGATTAACTGTTGTCTGGACTAGATCTCAATCAAGCAGACTTGCAGGCTGTTAAAAATTTTGGGGACACACAGTTTTTGTGGTTCTGAAGAGTAGCATAGGGAAGCCTGAAGTTCCATGGAATTCAAAAAGCCTGGATGTCTGTGGCACTTGTGTTTTGTTTCTAGCTTCTGGAGAAAAGATGCATCATTAAAAAAAAAAATATGGTCTTTACTTGCATGTACAATGTTTCTCCTATCCCTGTCTCATCCCTTTTGTGAGAACCTGGGGCCAGAATTACAGTATCTGAAGTTGCTTTTGGATCCCAGTCAGCTCCCATCTGTCATGATCTGTTTTTAATCGAATGGGTTTTCCATCTGAAAGTAGCTGTCGGATGGAGAACAAGTAGAAATATTTGTGTTGTGGATTAGCTCAGAGTGAAGCTACAAACTTTTTTTTTTTTCCCACAACAAACACATGGAAAAATATTCTTCAGTGTAGCGTGGCTGGCCTGAAAATTGGCAACAGCAGCTTCCTTCCCAGGCTCTGTCTCCTCTGACTTGTCTGCGTGCATAAGATCTTTAAAGGGGACCTGGAATTTTCATGTTATGCAGTCTTATCCCACCTCCTTGAAGCAGGGCAGTGCTGGTGTCACCCTTGTGTATATGGCTACCGCGGGAGTGAGCTTCAGTGGCTCTGTTTTCCAGGAGAAATATGAGATGCAGCAGAGGAATAGCCAGGGTTTGCTGAGAGTCATGCTCTCACCCTGGGCAGTCTTTCCTTTGCCAACCTCAATGTTCTCTGCTCTGGTGGGAGCAGCAGATAGGTTTGGTACAATGAGTCTAATTCAGGCTCTTGGTCGTTAGCCTCAGTGCTTTATGAAAGGCCCCAGATCTCCTTAATGGCCTGTGCTCAGCACGTCCAGTTCACAAATACCGTGAAACTGCTGCAGGAGATGGGGAGCAAACTGCCTTGGGGACTAAACATGGTCGTAACAGGCAGAGAGGAAAGTGAGGCTGCAGGACCTCCATGGTTTCCAGGACATCAGATGACACCTCTTTCCTACCAGGAAAGAAGAAAGGAGAAATCCCTCAGTGGTTTTTGGAAAAGCATTGTTAAGCCTGTTCTTCAATATTCCTCCAGGGTTTTTCATGCAATACCTTTTATTATTAAAAGCACAGAAGGAATTACCCTTCATAGGAACCTTAGAAGACTGGCTAGTGTCCTGTGGAAGGTGGAGAAGAGGGTGATGCTTATCCATCCCCTATTGCTGGAGACAGAGAGCTTCACTTCTGCATCTGTGGCAAAAGGGAGAGCTCCTGCTGCAGTTCTGGGGCTGAGGGAGGAAGGATGCTTTCCTGTTTCCCCTGCCAGATCCTTATCTCACTCCATATGAGAAACCTGGAAATTGCTTTAAAGACCCAGGATCTGGCCTAGCTGTGATTTCCATTGCATTGGCGTTGTGTGGTCACCCATGATGGCTCCATCCTGTGTTTGCTGATGTCTTGTGTATCTGTCATCAAGGCAGCAGGACCTGCATTTGGCCTGAAGGCAAGTGTGTGAGAGAGCAGAACCTGGCTCATTTCCCCCCCCCCCCCTTTTTTTTTAAATATTTTGGACGGATTAGGGTCAAAAGGAAACATTTGTGTGTTTTTATATATATATGTGTATGTGTGTGCAAATCATTTTTTATCACAGCTTCTGGCAAAACAGTGTTTTTGTAAGATGATTGTTTTGGGGATGGACTAGGGCTGGACAAGGGAAATCCTGGGCTTGTTCTGGGCTTGTGTTGCTGTTTCCACCAATGTGAGAAAACAATGTCACTCTCACTGACCTGCTTTACATCACCTTTGAATCAGTCTGATAGATGCCAAAGGTGCCGAATGGTACGATGTGACTCAGCAAGGGTGGTGTGCTGTGGAGTTGAGCTGTTGTCACGCATGTATGGGTGTGCATAAGCAGCTGTGTTGCACGCCTGTGATCTCACAACCCCCCTGGAGCTGATTTCCCTTTGAATTTCCTTGTTGAGCTAGAGCCACGTCTTGCCTGCGAAGGGCCACAGTCGCATCTCCATGTACAAGGAAAACCCAGAGCATGGGGTGGGAGATCAGCAGCCTATGATGGGCTGTTGCTGCAGGGGTGGAATAGCTCTCCCAGCCATGCCTGCAACAGGCTCTGGGACCTTCCAGATAAGCAGAGGTAGAGGGCAGGGTATTGCTACTATGGACCAGAAAATGTGCCATCACTCAGTTAAAGCTTTAATCCCAGGGAGAGCAAAATCGTTGGGAGCTATTGATGGGGATGGGTGGGAGAACACCGAGTGCTCTCCTGAGACCTCTGCTAAAGGCTGCAGTGGGGCAATGGCTTTCATTTAGGCTAGTCCTGCACCCAGGGCTATATTCCTCATTGTGACCAGGAACAGCCAGTGAGATGTGGAATTAACCTATGCTAACTGTTCAGCCTTTAGAGATATTCTGTGCTTCATGGCCCACACTGACTTGTGTTTTCTTCTCCCTGAACAGGTCTATATCATCAATGTAACATGGTCTGACCTGACTTCCCAGATCATCTACAGGAGATACAGCAAGTTCTTTGACCTGCAGGTAGGTCTGTCTTGTCTAACATAAAATATTATTTCTAATCACACTTCTAGTCATGTTTCCAGCTGGGTTAATAGTGCCTTTAAATAAGGCTTTGTGCTTGTTTGGTCTGTTACATGTCATGATTTGAAACTTTTCAGACTCTGTCTTTGTAGGGTATAAGATAAGTGGGTGGTATGCTCACAGTGAGTAACTTGCACTGTAAAGACATTTAAAGCTGACATTTTCATGAATGGTTCCTATTGAAGAGGGTATCTAATTTTAAATACTTCAGATGCAGTTAGAACAGAAAGAGCGCTACATTTTGGGCCCCCAGAAACTACTTACACAAGTCGCTGAAAACAACAGAGCTTTTGCACACTCCCACAGCAGTACAGTAATGTAGATGGTATGGAAATCCTTCCAGACCCTCCTCCTAACCATCTACCCAGCCAGCTGGTGTCCTGGCTCTTGCTGTTTTGTACAGCTCCTTTGCTGTATTCTGTGCCTGTATATTTAGATTTCATTGAAAGCTTTCTTGCTAGATAGCTGGTGACCGAAGTGTGAAGCCAGGAAATAGGAAAAGTCCAAATTACAAAGTTTCACCGTGGGCGTCAGCTACTTAATTTCTGCTCCCAGGCACCTGCATACCTAGGGAGAGCTTTCTGGCTGGTATCCTATTTAGCAATAATCCAGATTCAGTGATACCTTTGTATCATTGTACCTTTGTAGGCATCAAAACTGTAATCACCTGGGGTGAAAACAAAAGCTGTGGTTTGACAGACTCCAGAACTTTGGGGGAAACGTCAGTTTTGGGCTGGAGCTTGTGTTTGGAGCTGGGCTGTGGTTACAGTATCAAGTGAGTCCTCACAGCCAGCTTAAGGATGTACACAGCTGGCTGGGCTGTGTCCTGGGAAATAACACTGAGCCCTTTTTGCCATGATAAATTAGGAAGAAAAGGGTTCCTCCCTTGGGTACCAGATCTGAGATACCTTGAAGAGTCCTAGTTTCATCGTTGCTCCCCTTTATGTGTCATTTCTGCTACTTGGACACCTGAAGTCTCCAACCTCAAGCTCTATCAGTTGTGGCCTCCTGGATTTTCTGGTAGAAAACGGGACCATTTCTATGGCTGATCTAGATTTCTGTGTTTGCTGTGTGGCTGAAAAGAGGGATGTTCTTAAGCTTCCTCTTCTGCCCCTCTCCACTTCTTACTGGGCTGAAGTGCCAGGCCTGCCAGTCCCACTGCTGTGAAGAGTATGTTAATGGCTTCTCTGTGTCTGATGTAGCTACTAAAGATGCACAGCTTCGTAATCACAAACATTTGTTGTCAGTATGCGGATTGTGGCCAAAACTGTTTCTTTCTCTCTCTTCTTTTTCTTTTTGCCCCAGTTCTATTTTCATGTATATGTTCTTCTGGGTCTCCTGGCCTTTCCTGGTAGGTTTGAAAAGTTCCCATCAAGCGTGGAGTTATCAATGGGGTTAGTGTGTTGGACAGGAAATGATGTCTCAATCAGGGAGTGAGTCCTGAAAGGTCCCATTGATAAGTGCAAGGGGGCCTAGCGCCAGTGGAAAACTCTTGCTTGCACAACACTTCTCCCCCCACGAGAAAATACGACAAGAAAGTAACAAAATTCCCTTCCTTAACCCTTTTCGCTCCCAGGGATCTCTGTCAGGGCCACCACTGTGTGAGCAGTGACAGCCCTCTGCAATAGCCTCTCTAGCTCTTGCAGCATGAGGCACCCAGTTACTGAAATTGAGGTCTTCACCTGGGGTTTCCACAGTCTTGTAGTGTCTCTGTAAGCATGTCACTGTGGTGATCTGCGCCTCAGTTTCCCAGTTGTAAGATGTGGACAAGGCCCTGTGTGCTTAGGTGCCGTAAGGTGCTTTTAGACTCCCAGAAGTAGTAAGTTATTATCTTTTTTTTTTTCTCCCCTCTTTCTATTATTTTTTCTGGGCTTTTGATGCTGCCTGAGCATCTCCTAGGTGAAGCAAGGGAAAAGTGCTTTAGGTCTTGAATTGCAACTTATATTTACAACTCTAATGAAACCTGCAAAGGGAATTGGAAAAACAAATGAAAGGTCAGGGCACTTTGGGAAACCCTGCATTTTGGGAAACCTGTGGCTTGATGTGCAGTGATTCTTGCTCAACAGCAAATTTGCTTCAGGTACAGAGATGACCTGTGCTTTCCAGAGTTTTGGTGGAAGCTTGAACGTCTAACCTAGCACTGGTTGGACTTGGGTTTTGCAGCCTCTTACTGTGCATGGTAACGTGGGCTTAGCATAATCAATCTACTTTGGTAATGTCCCCGCTTATCCCCATGAGGCCCTTCCAGTAGAAAATCAAGCAAATGCTCAGTAAGTAATGCTTGGCCGATTCATGGGCACCACTCGTGTCCGAAACAGCTGGAGTCTGCAGGTCTCTGCCAGCTCTACTCGTCCCACTGTGTCCACAACAGAGCTGCACTTCAGGGCTTCCTAAGCCTGCACGTGTCTCATTTGCTCTTGACTGGAAGTGGAAGAACAAGGGCTGGCTTGTAATGACTTAATCAGGGCTGCAATGTCTGGTGTTGACAGTGACACTGGATAGGACCCATGGGGAAACCTGGGGGGCTGCCCAGTGGTGAGGAGGGAGGAATACAGATAATTAATTTCACTACTGCAATTTCATGTTTCTTTAAAAAAGAGCCCACCCTTCCCCAAATGGCTGTCTCTGTGGGAAGTGGCTCAGAGGTTTTGAGAACCCTTGCATTACTACATACCGGATTTTTTTAAACACTTCATAGCAAATCCTCTTAGGCACTGCAGGCAGTAAGAGGCTGCTCTGTCTCAAGGATTCAATTCCAAAAAGTGTTTGATTGTGCTATTTCAGCAGCACATATGCTTGAATTGGGAGTCAGGTTGTTTTCAAGATGAGTAATAGGTCAGTGAGACTGAACATACCATGGGCATTGGAAGCTGGAGCTTGCCCCTTGAAGGTGTGAGAAATACAGCAAATGGAACCCAGTGCAACAAGCCAAGTGTCAGCCCTGTCCTGCTTCAGTGAGGGCTAGAGATCTATAAATACAGGCTTAAATTAAATCAGGGCATTGCTGCAACGTTAAATTGTGCAACCAAGTCACATCTGCAGCTGAGCATGGGTCAAATGATGGCAGCAAAATACATGTGGGTGCCAATGTTTCAGTAAATAGGATTGAAAGTATTGAATTAACTCTGCATAGATGAAAGCATTATGATAAATTGCTTGTCAAGTCCGGTTATCTGTTGTCTTTCACCCTGGGGAGGCATTTGCACTTGAGCACCACATGGGGTCGAAGCTACCTCTGAATGTAATATTTTAAGTGCTGCTTTCTTGTGCACTTGCCCGCCATGCAGAACAGGGGACCGTGAGGTATGCATCACTGGGAGAGCAATGTGAACATCGCCTGTAGGTATTTCTGACCCTCATGACAGGCTGGTGGCTCGCTGAGGTACATTCCCTGGATGCTGTCTGAGGTCTCCCATCACCGCTGGTGGATTTGCTGGTGGTGATAGCAGAATCTTATCCCGAGCTGGTAGTTCAGCAATGCTCCTGTTGACCCTAGAGGAGCTGAGAAAGAACAGTGGTTTATTGGGATAACAGAGATAACTCCTGGCATTTCCATTCTGTAGTAAAAGAGATCTACAGGTGTCAGGCCCACATTTTTCTTGCTGGAAAGTGCTTTTGGAGGCTGGTAGCAGGATGGGGATTTGCAGTTGAGCATGTGCATAAATAATTACCCAAAGCATAAGGTGGAGAAGTGTGGAGATGCAGCCAGCTCACCCTCCCAGTGGCCGTGCTGGGCTGGAAAGCTACAACAAAGTTTGCAGCTGGCAAGTATGAAGGGTGGCTCTTTCCCCACTCCCCATATCACCCTTCCAGTTGCTCAGTACCACCTTGGGCTTTTCATAGATATTATGAACCCAGTTGGGTGCCGCCTCTCGCTGCTGAGAAACCCTCTCCCCAGCAAAGTGAACAGGCAAAATGTGACCAGGCTTCAGTGCCTGGTGTCCTAGCTTGAATCACCAGCAGCTCATCTTCTGCATTTTTATCCAGTGTCTCCAAATGTTCTGGTCTGATTTCATACCTGTGTACTTCGTAGCCGGAGTCAGAGCATGAACAGGACCAGAGCCTCAGCAGAGGGACCAAACTGTATGTTCAGATACTGGCCTCTCCGTTGCTCCCATGAGGATGGCTGGGTCTCTCTCTGTGTTGCTGGGGGAAGATCCTTTCTCACAATAGCGAAATACAGCTTATTCCAAGGCAAAACACAGCAGCTGCCTTTAGTGCCATGCCATAATCCCATGTTGTGTTTCTGGCTGCACAAGAGGCAAACGACATCCCCACTGGAGCTGTGGCAGGCATGTTAGGTAGGCAGATCGCCATCTCTCCACACAATGACCCACACAGATGTTTTGGCTGCAAGGAGACATCTGAAATGTCACAATTTTGAAAAGACAAATAAACAAGGCTCTGTTCAAGCATTCACTTTGTGTATCAGTTAGCAAAAAATTATCTGCCTGATGTGGTCTGCTGATGTAAGCAGGTTTTCTTCAAAGTGGTGCAGAAAGAGGAACTCACTAGCAGCCAATTAGAACATAAAAAAATAAAGAATATGAAGAATTTTATTAGGGAGCGGAAAGAGATGTAAGTTGTTTTCAGACTGATGATAAAATATCAAGAGCTTCATTTGTTATTGCTAGGGTTGTCCTGATTGTTTATAGTGCTATAATGGAGTAACTGAGCATTGAAGAGGACATTAAACAAAAATGGTACTACAAAACCCAGTAATTGCAGTCTGTATCACTGCTTTTCTTACTTAGACTGGAGTTCATCTGATTGCTGCTGCTATTGATCGTTCTTCTGTTACGTGCTCTTCTGTACAAACACCCCTTTCCTTGTTACCCCAAGCTGTATCAAATATTGTAACGTCCACTCCCATTTCCAGTTAGGTGGTTGTAACTGTGCCACATGCCCGAGCACCCTGAATTCCACCATGTCATTGTGATTTGAAACAGGACCTTGTGGCAGCGGGGTGCAGGCTTTCTGGGGCAGAGCAAAGGGGGAATTGCTGCAGGGTACTTGCAGGGTAGGTGCCTGATGTGATTCTGATGGAATTGTGTATATTCACTCTGTTAGTTAATTTAGGTTAATTGCCCAAGTGGAGACCTACAGTTCTAAATCTGGTGGTCCAGTGCAGTCTTAACTCAGTAATGACTGTTCTTGTAGAACCTATGATATTTCGTGTTGTAACATTCATGCTTTTAGCTCTGCAGGAGCGGTGAATCAACAAGCTCAAGCATGCACTAAATTTATCAGTAGTGAAGAGTATAGTTAAGAATGCAATGGGGGAAGCATGCTCTCACATTTGCAAATGCTAACTCCTAACCCTCAACCTACCAGGCCTTTTTAGCAGGATGAGTAGAGTCACTGCCTGGTCTTCTCAGCTGTCCACAGCAGCAGGGTCACTCTGCAACGCATGATGCTCTCTTCCATAGGTGCCACCCTGTGCATAGCTCCTGGCACTGTGGGAAGGGAAGAATGGCTGTTGATGTGGCTCCACGCGTGATGCAGCTTGCCCCTCTCACAGCGTGGGAGGTTTGCTTTAAAAAGGTTCCCAGCCTCTGACAAGCTCAGGGAGTGTTTCTGTTGGGCTATGTGTGTGTGTCTGAGGGTGTGTACAGAAAGAGGCAGGAGAGCTGGAGGAGAAGGTGGGGTCGAATAGGGCAGGGGAGGAGATGGGGAGGAACAGCGTGGCAGAGGGTTGTTGCATCAAGCTGTGATGTGAGTGCACAGTGAAACGTAAGACCAAGGGGGAGAAAGGGAAGATTTTACTTACTGGCATTGCTCCTGCTGGGCTGTGTTGACAGCAGGGGATCTGGGCTCTGCAGTCAAAGCATGTGCCTCCCTCTGCTCTGGGCTGTGCTGGCCTTGGCCAGGATGGTCTGGGTTGCAAGGATCAAATTTCTTCTGCTCATCGATGTGGGATGCTGGGCCTCAGCATCCTGACCCTGCTGTCGACATTGAAGCTGCTGTGAAATCCTCCTCCAGACCAGAGGCCTGGTTTCATACCTGACCTGTGAGGTTCAGACCTAGGGCTTGGCTTCAGGGCCATCCCTGATAGTCACAGGACTGTGGGGATGGAGTTACTCCAGCAGTTGGGATGTGGGGTTTGGTTTTAAAACAACTTCCTTAAGAGCAGGATTGAAAGTGAAACAAGCCTGGGAAAATTCAGAGGAAATCTGAACATGGCTCTGGCAACATGTCAGTTCCCAAAGGTCAGCCCCGGCTCCTTGAGGAGAAATGGCACATCCTTTCTTCTGAGTAAACACAGGCCAGTTGTCTGCTGCCTCTATCCTGGACAGTGTGTGGAGAGGCCGGCAGTGGCAAGGTTTGCAGGTGGTGCATAAAACCAGATTTCCAGGAGGAGCCCCAAGCCACCAGCTGTGAGGGCTGACCGTGCCTCCTATGTTTCAGCAGCTGTGCTGGAGCTCCTGGTGCAGCCATGCTCGCAAGACTTGGCACTTGGTAGCAAAGACCCCCCCCAGTGCCTGCCCTCAGAAAAATAGCCCTGTGGCAAGCTTGCCAGTAACAGGGCTTGCTGGGGTAATTGAGATGCCCCTGGAAAAAAAATGAATAGCTGATATGGTTATTGAGGTGGAAATAGTAATCTTAGCTGATTTAGAGGCTATTTAAATACTATTTGTCCTTCTAGCCCTCAGTCAGTGCCTTAGGATACCAGCTGGCTTGGGGCAGTATCTTTGTCTTCAATGAATAAATGGAATTGTTTATAATTCTCATTTCCATCATTATTTAAATGTTTGCTTGGCAAAACAATCTGTTCAGTTTCCAGCATTTGTTTCTGAAGAGACTTTACACGTCAGACAAAGGTGAGGGCCATGATGGGGAAATGGCAAAGTGCCTGCCAAGCTACAATCGAGGCCACATTCAATTAACATGGCAAATAACCTGCAGTTGAGAAGCAACCCAGCCTACGGGAACCCTCCCCTTTGTACTTCTGCATTTGAGTGCTGTTGAGGCATAAAGGTGACACTTGAATACTGCCTGTATGCTGCAGCGTGGGAATCTTCTGCATGGTGGCTACGGGGTGATGTTTGCTGCTTAGCACCAATTTAATATACTCCCCAGCCTGCCCCATGTGCAGGTCTGGCCAGGACACGGATGAGCTTAAAAAGTGAGGTGGTGGCTTAGCCAGCTCCTCAGGGTGTTATGGCAGTGAGTCAAGAACAGAGGTGATACCCACACTACCCTGTCTCGGTGGTCTGAGGATTCAATACAGATGCTCCTTTGTAACGATAGGGAATGGGTTTTGCTATCAAAGGATTAAGGTTTTTATTTTCTCTGGGAACTGCTGTGGGTCAGAGGTGAGTCTCTCAACGGTGCTGCTGTAACCTCTCACTGTGCACAAAAGGTTTTGTAATTCCAAGAACACCCACAGGAGTCTTACACATTCTGGACCATTGTCCGGTGAGGTTTTAGAGCTTTGGCTGGGTTGTTGTCCTGACCCCACTGTGGGACGGGCATCTCTGGAAGCTGCATCTCTGAGGGTTGTGTCCTCCTTCCTTCCCTTGGGGCAGAAGACCAGGGTCCTGGACCCTGCCATGGCATCAGTGACTGTGATGGATGCTGTTTGAGGTCATTGCACCACAAGGGCATTGTTCCATACAATGCTGATATTCTCCTGGATGTTGACAAGTCCTTATTTCCCCAGTGTTGATATCCTGTGTGTGGAATCAGTAGTACTGAAACATTTCATCACACCGTCAAGAAGCTTTTGCTTTATCTGACCCAGATTAAATGCTAATTCACTTCTAAGGTCTTATAGGAGCATGACATCAAGTGGCAGGCTGCTCTAAAGATGAGTTTTTTCCTTCATCCTTGTGATCTTCTCATGTGCTGTGCTGCAGCAATCTGAGCTGCTCCAGAGGGGCTGTGCAATTAGTTACCTGTTCTGATTGCTGAAGGGAATTCACTGTCTCTGCTGATTTCCTGCGTTTTGCAGCCTCTGAGCAGAAGTTCAACACTTGTAGATCTTTGTTAGCATTCAGTTTATAGCTCTTCTTTAGGCATGCTCTTGATCCTAGAAGTAAAACAAAGTGTAATTAAGCTAAGGGCTCTATATGTAGTTAGATAAATTCATAGGCATTTGTTATGGTTTTGGGTTTGTGGGTTTTTTTTGTTTGGTTTATTTTTTAAGAAATATTGGGAGCATCACAAAAAGGTTCTTGACTTCTTTACCGTGTTCTTTTAACTATACATCATCTCCTACTGCTATTCCTCCTTCTCAGGAAACATCTTCCATCATCACTCTAGGGAGAGTGTGCATGTGAATGCACACAGACATTCTTGATTCCTGCTTAAATAAATCAGAATTGCTCAACTGTGTGCTTTTGGCCAGCAGGTAAACTTTACTTGTCAAGAGAAGAGCCTGTTCCCCTGGGGCCAAGGGGACTGTGGGTTTTCAGTCTGCTGCTTCCCTGAAGCACTGTGTAGCTGCAGAGTGCGGCGCTTCGATGGTGTGTAAGCCATGGTGGACAACGCTTTGGAAATTGCTGCCGCTCGCAGTGCTAGGGTGTGGGTTTTGATCTGCATGATTTCAGGAGTCTTGGCTTGCACATTCAGTGCCCTGTAAATCTCATCAGCCA
Organism: Elanus axillaris; assembly: GCA_026212715.1. NCBI lineage: Eukaryota > Metazoa > Chordata > Aves > Accipitriformes > Accipitridae > Elanus > Elanus axillaris. The sequence continues at coordinate 28,816,064 of JANZLQ010000100.1, read as the reverse complement.
GGGGAGAGTGTGAAGTCCATCTCCAAGGTGTGTGATTGTGCTGGGATGGCGATGACTGCCAGCTCCACTTCATGGAGGAAGGCCTTAGGGGGTTTGGAAGGGAAGGTACACAAGGGTATGGAGTGAAAAAGTGGCTCAGATTTTAGGTGGAGAGTGAGAGCTCATAAAGCAGAGTTACCCTGGGAGCCCTAATCTCCAAAATAGCAGCTGTGGGAAGTGTCGCAGTTAGGAGCCCCCAGCATGTGGACTGGAGCTTCCCTTGGCTGCAGAGTTACAGGTACCGTTGGGGAAATCTTAGAAATGAAATGAGTTGCAGAGCTCAGCAGTGATGAACTCTCACTGCTTATAAAGGGCCCAATGGCGTGTATCTTTTGGAAGGTGTAGGGACTTTATGAGTATGAGAGAGAAGCCTGCACTGAAGGCTCTTGGCCCAAAGCTGCATAAGCTTTGGGGAAGATTTGGGAAGGTTCACCTGTGATGCCAGTTCCTGGTGCAGCTTTCCTCTCCAGTTCAGATCTGATGGCTATAAAGTGATACCAGATGTTCATGTATTTATGGGATAGTATTTTTAGACTGAAAAAGTCTCTGTGGATATTATTTGGAAGCTATAAACAAATTGCTTTACCTGCTTTTTGTGTGCATGCATTTTTTAATGAATTATCTAGAAAAAGTTTAACTTGGGTGGGTTTGTCCAACCCAAGAATCTCAAGGGAGTGCTGCAGAACTGTAATGGAAAGCAGATTTCTCAGTGGACAAATTTGCATTGTCTGGAGTAGAAACCTGGTTTATAAAGCATTAAAGCCACTCTGCTGGGGATACAAGAAAGTCAGCTTATATTCTAGTATCAGATACTCTGCATCCTCCATTTGAACTAAACAAGCTTGTTACCTGCAAAGACCCTTCAAGATCCTTGAAGAATATCCAACTCCACTTATGGACCTCTTGCAAGCACAGAAAGTAGTGAAATTGGTCAAAAGAGTTACTTGCTGTGAATGATTCCCTTGCTTTCTAGAGGTTTGGTTTACGTAAGTTGCTCTTTTTATCAATACCTACATCCCATGCCTGTCAGTGACCTGGAAGCTGTGAGGACGGTGGGGAGCCCGCAATGTGGGAAGGGCTCTCCTGGATACAGCCACAGAGAGGAAAAGCAAGAAGTTCTCCCAAATGAACTGAGTTGACTTACATCAGCTGAGGAGGATTCAGACCTATTTTCATAGCTGTTGGTTGCTTTTCACGTTAAAAATCAAATGCATCAGGAACATAAGTCCTTGCAAGGTTGCGGTGCTAATGGAAATCTAAAAACATGCCTGAAATCATCAAAAATTCTGAACCATGATGGAAATTTTGATATTGGACCCAGGCCTGGTGTTTTTCTGCCTGGACAATATCTCATACAAGGGATTATGCAGATTCATGGTAAAACTGGGGTGAAAGTCTTTCTACAGTGGAGCATGTCAAGACTCAACATATACCTCCTGTGTCATCCCTCCTCCATCTCCATTATTCTGGTGTTGGAAGGTCTAGTCATAGCCCATTAGGTTTCCTCAGCAGGATTTAAAGCTCAGCCTTGGGAGGAGCCCACTTGTTTGTTAACCTCGTTCCAGGTTTTGTTTGCTGGAACAATACAACATGGGAGAGGAGTTCGGCTGTGGGACTGGCCCCATCCAAAGCTACAGCTCTGAGACTGCTCTCACACAGGCAGTGAATTCTCTAAGTGCCACTTTATTAGCGCATTTCCTCTTTTACTAGAGATCAAGATCAGACTTTTTTTTTTTTTTTCCCTGGAAAAAATTCCCTGTGTGAAAATTAAATTCCTTGGCAGGATTTTTCCATGGCCTTTCTTCCCTGAAGCACCCAAGCCCAAAAAGTTCAGCCATGACAATTCCACCCCCTCCACTGCTTTGCCGCTCTCCCCTAATTGTACTCAGCTTTCAATTATTTATACTGCTGGAAAATCGCATGGAGTTCACACCCCCAGCCTCGAAACACAATTCCGCTTTTGTGCGGGGAATACAATCCTTCACTTTCATTAAGTGTGCAGAGACCAAGATGAGAAGTGCCTGTTGTGTTCGCATCCCTTGGCTCATGATGAGAGGAGCTGGTTGTTTTTGCAAACGTCCTAAATAGCCCTGCAAGGGTTATGGGGAGTTTATTTACATTATTGCATTTAAGTGCAAATAGAAAATTGCCCAGCCATACTGGAAAGGTTATGCAGGGCTCTGTCAGGGCTCTTTTCCCTGCCACCTCGCCCCTCCCAGCTTTCTGCTCCTACAGGCTCAGATGTGGGAAGGCAGTGTCTGGAAGGAGCTGTAGCTCTTGGTCCTGTTACGCCAGGGTTTGCTTACAGGACAAACAAAAGCATCAACTGGCGTCTCTTCCACTGGGGACTGTGTGTAGTATTGCCTGGCGTAGGAAAGGCTCCTGATCAGGCTCTCCGCAGCCTGATTTATGAGTGTTGGGTGCCATTTGCTTCTTCCTTGTAGCACCTGAATAACTGACCTTTTCTGCAGAAGCAGTGTACAGAGTGCGAAGTTGGGAATTTGTTTTCCACCTTATACCCTTCCTGCTTGCCTAGAGTCATGGTGTGCTTCTCCTTTTCTGCAGCCAGAGCGGTTTCATGTCTCGTGCAAACACAAGTATTCCCACTGCAGAACTGTCTTTTGCAATTTCCCCTTTTCCTCCTTCAGGGGAAGCATCGATGAGTCTCCATGGAGCGGTCAGGGGAGCAAAACCCACAGAGGAGCCATGCTGCTGAGCAGATGAGTGGTGAAGTCATGCAGAAAGCAAGAATACTGGTGGTCTGGGGGAAGAACAGCTTTGTGCACTGTCATTCCTGGGTGTCCTGTTTGATCAACACCTGGTCGAGCTGGGGGCTTTGCTCTCTGCCTTTTGCTTTTCATTTAAAAGGAGAGATCTGGTCTGTAGGATCTGTGCAGGAAAGGGAAAGGATCTGTCAGATCCTTTGGCACTGCCCTGGCTGGTAACCCACTGACTCCACACCTTTCGTTGAGCATTTACCTGCACAAGTGCCCATAACAGTAGTTTTCTGAAGCTACCCTATTTAATTGTTTGGTCAGCATTTGCTCCTCCTTGCCCATGCCCAGGAGAAGCATGGCAGGGTTGACAGTCCCTTGATGTGTGTGAGAGGTGTCCTGGGAGCATGCCACAAGTGTGTTTCTGACCCACAGCATTCCTGGGTCCAAACACTGAGAGCTTCATTCTGGGTAGGAACCACAAGTACGCAGCAGCAAGTTGCACTGTTCGGGCCTGTGACTGCAGCAGGGCGGCGAGAACTGCAGCTGTCCCTAATGGTGCAGGCAGCTCCTTGGACATGGAACTCGTTCAAGTGCAGCTTGGGACTCTGTGAGGGTGCAAAGCGAGCCGAGCAGGGAGTTGCAGTCCAGTGAGGAGGTTCATGCTTTGGAGCACATTGAGTTGCTGACAAATTCTTGATTGGCAGAAGCTGTGAACAAGCTCGCAAAGGACTAAGCAGAGACTCAGAAAAAAACCTGTGTGTTTGAGAGAATTTCTGTAAATCTGCAGTGCAAGCAAGACTATCACAGCCATTTATGAGCCATCGGTGTTGATGCAGAGATGTCTCTGATTCACCAGGTGCAGTCAAGGGCAGATCCTAATCGATTTAGCAGTGTTTTTGCAAACTGAGTTAACATCGCAGCTGTGCACCCGGGTCTTGATGCATTTGTTTTCTTAAGGGTGTGCTAAGAAAACCAGTGGGACTTGCTGAGCTGCTACCTTCAGCCAGGTGTTCCGAGAGAGGTGAAGGACAAACCATGAAAACACTGTGAGAGAGGAAAATGGCAAATGGGAAGGAATAAGAAAGCAAACCAGAAAAGGACTAAGTAAAATAACAGGGAAAAAATTCTTTCAAAGGACGTAAGGTGAGTGTAATGATCAAAGTTTTGTCTTACAGGGAGTATATCTTATCCACCTAGAGCAAAAAATACTTCACAGGCTTTTCTTTTTATCTGTGTGATCTCTGGCTCTCGGCAGCCCAGTGAGCTGGGACTGGCCTTTCTGTGGTCTGGGGAGCTTTGAAATCCCAAGTCCAGGCTTGTCCAGTCACTACAGTGATAAGTTGCTGCTGCTTGAGTAAAACTGGCATGTGTGTCTTCTTGGTGAAGAAAATATGTTGTGGGATGGCACACTGTGAACACCTACATCCTTGTAACAAGTCCAGGTTGTCTTGTAGTTTTTGGTGCATTGGTGGCTGTTCGTGCAGCTTTGCAAAAACCTCTGTAGGCATCTGCGATGCTCATTGTGTTACTGAGCTGAGGGTTAGAGGGTGCCAGACTCCAACACATCTCACTTGCATGTAAGGGTAGGATTTAGCATTTGATGTTTCAGGAGGTGGCAGAGATTTGTTTGCCATTGGGATCTGGGAATAAGGCAGATGGAGCAGTAAAGGGTGGTGTGCTCCATGAAGGTAATCCCTGGCTATCCTTATGCAAAGGAAGAAGTTTGCAAAAAGTGTTTCTAAGGTGGAGAGAAGCCCTGCAAAGGTTCGGGTTCGTTCTGGGTGTGACACAGCCCTGGATTATACAGCTGAGCAGGAGTATGCTGTGGGCTGCAGGAGCACTACGGCTGTAGGTTTCTGCCTGTTGCTGTTAAGAAACCTCATGTTGAATCCTGTTCCACTCTGAAGTAAAAATATATTTCATCACCTTAGCATGGAGATGTTTTTTTATGTAATTAGGAGCTGGAAGTCTGTAGTGTGGAACAAGGAGTGGGGAACTGCTAGTGTGGCAGGAAGGTTATCTGAAAATATCCACCCATAAAATGAGGGCTATAAGCAGCCCTCCTGGAGAGTTTATTCATTAATGTTTGTAAAATGCTTTGAAGTCTTGGGCTGGGAGTCTTTTTTAATAGAGCCAAATGTTAGTTGTATTACAGTAGCTAAGCCAGACCTTAATGACCATGTTCCTTTTCCTCCCCCCAAGCCCCCACCCAGATTTTAAGAGGGTTTGGTGAAGAAGTGAAACATCAGCAGAGTGACCAAAGAGAAGTGAACTGCTCAGCAGAAATATAAATAGTGCTTTTCTGTCTTGGGATTATATCCTGGTCCCATGGACTTTTGCTGCCAGGAGTGGAATTTGTAGAAGGGATGAGGAGTTTATTTCCAGGCTTGTAGCATGTTATCCCAGTTGGTAACTGGTTTAGGGTCCCCTTGCGTTAATACTCACTGGTGCCCTTTGGGTGATTAAAGTCATCCCAGCTTGTCTCTATGGGAAGTCACCATAGCAAGACTGGCATGCTGGGTTGGGAGGGAGCCATGGCTGTTGATGGGGTGCGTGTCGAGCAGGGGGAAGACTTCACTGGCTAAAACAAGGAGGTCCCAGAGCAGGGTGCAGGGCTGAGTTGGTTTGATGGGGCACTGAGCTCTGGCTGCCCATTAGGTGCCCCTTGCTCCGTGCCTATCCATTTCCTACAGCGTTACCTATCCCCTATCGATAACAGAGTAGCATTTGCCTTTTAATTTCCTTGATTTCTGGTGTCAGGAAGTAAGGCTTGGGGATGGTGTTCATGGAAGCAAGGGTCATTTCCTTTCATGTGAAAGAAATGGGGCAGGTTCAGTCCATGCTGTGTCCCCAGAGTACCTGTGGATGGGATCGCAGCATGGAGGCAAGCAGGTAAATCAGGAGTCGCGGTGTGAGGATATGTCCCAAAGAGTGAGCTGCTGTTACAAAATTGTTCTCTGGGCTTGTAACCATTTGCTCTGGGTGGCAACTAGGAACACCTCATTAGTGTGGCCTGCTGTGTCATGTGCTCAGACATGGCTGATGACCTTCCTGGTCAGCAGTGACACCCCAGCTCCTTATGCTTTTGTTCCCTGGCCTTGCCCAGGGTTAGGCTGGGATGGCTTCTGCCTCAGAGACTGCATTGCTAATCATTGCCTAAAGATTTGGGTTGCCCATGTATGCCTTGGTGTGTGGGAGGCAGCTCTGCATTGGGATGATGGGTCTCAACTGGGTGAGAAAGGACGTGTTTCCAACCCAGAGGCAGAGCACACTATGTTGCATGCACCCTGTAGCAAGGATTCTGGGAAGGTGGTTTGGCAAAACAGAGAGGAGCCAGCGTCTTCCCCAGAACGTGATGTTTCTAGTGACCTGTCCTTCGAAAGCACCCTCTGATTGTGGAGCTCGCAGCCAAAGGCTGACCGAGCCCTTGCCTCTAATCTCATGTTTCCTCTTTGAGCCTGGTCCCTGGAAAGATGCAGCTCTCCAAGAAGACATTCCAGGGGGGGTTTAATCACTGTGCTTGCCACAGCCCTGCTGTCCTTGTGGTCTAAGCACCTGCTGTTTCATTTAATTAGCAACAAATAGGAGACATAGGTTGTGGGGGGAAGAGAGAGCAGCACCCTGGTGAAGTATTTGCTGCGATGTGATGTATTTTATTTTGGGTTCAGAATGGAGGCCATGAGGAACATTTTCCAGAGAGCTCCATAAACCACCTCCGTTCACAGGGTGATTATTTGAGGAGGGAGAGGGGTGTGGATTTAAATCGGTGCTGCTAATTTCTGCAAACAGCCACATTATTTTTAATTCATACTTCAGACTCCCTCCACCCATGGCTTGATGTTAGGAGCTGTGAATTTTCCACGTCATAACAAAGTCCCTCTATAAAAGGGAGCCCTTTAAATATATTTTTAAAAATTGATTTCAGATACGTCAGGCTCTCAAGTAAGTCAGTCTTCAGAATGGAAAACTAACTCTTTCCTTCCCTCATGGTGACCTGTTAATTTATTTGTATTTCAGTGACACATACCAGCTCTGAGCAGAGGTAGGTCTCTCTGGTGTTAGGGGCTGGAATATGCATGAGAAGCGCACACCCTGATGAATATTAGTTGAAAGAAATAATCTGTTTTTTCACTTAGCTAATCAGTTAAGCTTGGGAGCTCTCTGTTGAGATAAAAGCATTACATTGCTAGCAGCGTTTTACCAGTGCGGGGAAGGGAGATGGGGACAACTGGGGTGAGGCTTGCCGCTACCCTTGGGAGATCAGCAGCCAGAGCTGGGTGCAGGGAAGGTTACAGTGCAGCTTCCATGTGCTCCAGCCTACCAGCATTGGGGGCTGTTTTTCTCCATTGGGGTGGCAAGTTTAACAGCGATCTCTCGTACTGCTACATCTGGTGCAAACTGTAATTCATAGTCTAAAGACACATAAGGTGTATTGGCCTTCTGTCTTACTTTCTTAGGGTGGTTAAAGCACCACAAGGGCTGCACGGAAGTTCACTTATTCCCCACCCCCCCCCCACC
>JANZLQ010000100.1:28779185-28806189 GCA_026212715.1 Elanus axillaris | reverse complement strand
GGCGGTGTCTGTGAAATGTTAATTCCCTGCCTGAGCCAGCAGCTAGGGCAGAAGAGGGCTCCATGGTACATGCAGCTTGTTGGTTAGACTTGGACTTCCAACACATCTGTGAGGATGTTTCCACAATGTGGGCATCCTTCTGATGTCTCTTTATTGTGGCTTTGTGTGATGGGGAGGAGGACAGAATAGACAAGTGCAAAGCCATCGGGAGGATGAGAAATAGCCTGCACAGTGCCCAGCAGGGTCAATGCAAGTGAACCATCATGCTTGTTTGGCTTGCCTGTCTCTGCCCTATCCAGCTTCTAAAGCTGGTCACAAGACATGGAAAGGCATAGAAATCTGCATCCTCACTGGTCTTGTCCTGGATGGACATCAGCCTGGCCACCAAAGCAGCTTGTAGGTCAACTTCTTCCCTTCAGAAAGCCCCTCAGAAATGTTTGGGAAGGAGCTGCTGGATGGGATGAGTTGTTATAGCTGCCTATTCCCTGCAGATTGCTCTCCCCAGGACCCTTTCCCTGCATTACCCAAGCACACCTCCATCATATAATCAGCGTGTATCCTTCATCTGGCCACAGCAGATTACATGTGTGGTCAGACAGGCTGGAGAAAATGTATGTTTTCATTTTACAACAGAGTACGTGCCCAGTTACGTACAAAGGTCCCTGTGATGCGCCTTTCCCTGTGTCACTGGAAGAGCATCTGCCAGAGGAGAGCAGGTATGAGTGTTCACTGGCAAGGTAGACATGTAGCCAGCTGCATATGAAGTGCTGGTGTGCAGCCCATGCGGCTCTGCTGCCACCCTTGGCTTAAAGCTCAGGAAGCCACTGCCCTGACGGGGATGGGAGAGGCATCTCCTGCATGGGTGCAACAGCTCTGGCTTTCAAGGCAGCACCGTGTTGCCTGTGGCAGGTAGCAGCATACCAGGTACCTCCTGCACCTGGTCCTGCTGACTGTGGTCCCACCGACAGCAGTCTCACCATCCACAGTCCCACTGTCAGGTCTTGCAAATGCCACCAGGCAGGGATACAGGCTGGAAACCTCCTGAGGGGAGGATGGAGCTGGAAGGAGTCCCTCTCCTCCTGGATGCAGGCGTTTGCCTCCATGTGCTGTTTGTCCCTCACAACTTGTAGCAGTTTTATCATCTGCAAGTCTGGAGAAGTCACAGTCCTGACGGTATATCTTGACAATGTGCCTGCGCCACTTGAAAGCTACTGAGATTAGAAAAGACCAAAAAACCCCCACCATTGTCAAAGACCTCCATCGATGCTTTTAATACTCTGCCAAATATTGCATGTGATTATTTGGTATAATACACAGAATACCATCTGGTCCATGAGCAGCATGTCCAGGGCTGGATGATGATTATCTGACTGAAAATCCTGGAGTAACGCATGAGCATGAAGAGCGTAACACAGAGGCCCTGTAAACACTCTGTGTGCCCACCCTGCTCCGAGCAGCACACGTGCAGGCGCCATGGCTGCGATCCAAACCCATCCACTTTCCCACAGTTTGCTTTCATTCTCCATTAAATTAACAGATTTCGTCCAGCAGACTTGTACTTAAAAAAATAAGGTTTCAGTCACAGCCTCCCTTCTTAGGGGGCTGGGTCAGGTTTGTCTTGCAGGATGTGTTGTCCATCCTTCCAGTGCAGTCTTGCATCATGGTCTGGTCCACCTGCAAGGTCCATTGAGACAGCTGTGCAGGTCACCTGGGATCCTTCTTCTGGGCATGGGCTTTAAGGACTTGAATGTTAGAGAACAGTGTCCATGCTGCACATCAGAGCAGTGATTGGAAGGAGCTAGTGTGGGATTGAGAGTCCAGCTAAGGTGCCTGTGTTGCGTGGTTGTGCTAGCAACAGGAGGTCTCTTCAGAACACCTTTTCTGATACCTGTGGACTTTGTTTCCACTGCTCAGAAATAAATCTGCAGAGAGAAACCAATCCATGAGATGCCATTGCAACAGGCATTGGTAAGGACAGATTGTTGCAAGCCTAGGTTTTTTTCTTGTATTCTAGCACATAAATCCTTCCCTCCCTCCATTGCAAGCCCAAGTGGGCGACCATGGTTTGGAGTCTGTCCTTCTTGCACACTGAACACCTTTGCTGTCCCTATGTGCCAGATGAGCATCCTGGGGAGATGCCAGCACCTGGGGCTGGCCTGAAGGGCCCACGCTGGGGCTGGGAGCATAAAGGCTGGCAGCTGGCTCTGAGCTGTTGGAAACCGACTGGCCTGCTGGCTGCCTGCTTACCTCCCTCGAGGCCCTGAGCAAGGTATCTGTTACATTTGCAGCTCCATCTGCCCACTCGGGTGGTGGGATTTGTTGTCTGTACTTCTTTCTAAATCTCCCCAAAGACGGGAGACACGTGTTTGGAACCAGATACGCAGGCAAAACATCTCAGGGTTTGGAGGTAGGGAGAAAGGGAGAAAAGAAGACAAAGGAGTCTCCTCCCAGCATGGAGTTGAAACCTGTGGTTATGTTGTGCTTGGCACAGTTTCTTCATTGTACTGAGCTGGGCGGTCGCTCTCCCCCGTCTCCCCAAGAGCTACGAGCAGTGTCCTACGGAGATGAGTAGATACCATTTCAGATGGAGTTTCTGAAGTAAAATGTGCCATTGTGTTCGGAGCTATTGTTTCTGTTTTCAATATTGAAGTTACTTGTGGTTTCCAGGGGACAATATATCAAGCAGAGCTAACAGACTGTAGAGAAGATGTAGATTATGAAAACAGAGGGATTAAGTTTCATACATTTCTAGCTAAAGCCTCATCTCTCTCATAGTAGTATAAGCAGGGGAGTAGTCTTGCATGCTCACGAAACTACCAATTTAACTAAGGGTGTGTTTCTAAGCAGGTTTAGTTAAAACTGTGGTCACCACTGTGTGAGCAGAAGAAATCTCTCTAAGGATGGATCCTGCGGGTGCAAGATGAATGACAATCTGATGTATAAATCAGGTTTCAGAGTGTTCCTGTGCCAGGCTTTGCACCAGTTCGAACAAAATCTGTTTGTGAAGGTGGGGTCTGTCTGTCTGGGTAGTAGTCCCTGCCTAAACTACCAATGAAATCAGCAATTATACCTTTATGAGAGAGGAGTAAGAAAGGGTAGAAGAGGGCATTGCATGACAAATGTGATTCTCCAGCCTTGACACCCTTGTTGCTTTGGGTGACCAGCTGGATCCAGGAGGAATCATGCTGGCACACGAGGAGACCCTTAAATGAAGAACCAGCCCCCTCTGCAAGATGCTGTCCTAAATCTCTGACGTAGTGTAGCAGGTCAGTAGTTTTGTTCCCTGGATAATCTGACAGCACTGGACAAAACAGACCGGAGCGAACCAAACCAGCCTGCGAATCATGCTGACCTTAATATTTGGTGGGTATTTTTGCTAACAGCAAGTATGTAATTAATAGCAGCACTCTGCTAATGGCTTTGTGGTGCTTTTAAGAAGCACCCTCCAGTACCTTGCTTGCAGCTGCAATGCAGTGTTCACCACTGCTGCCAGGGGTTTCCTAAGGACCAGAGGGTTTAAAGCCCTGCAGCCTCCTGGCGACCCACCCAGCCTTTGTGCTGGGCCAAGCTGCTCCTGCCTGCACAAACGGTCTCTCCTGGGCAGGATTTAGGCACTTGCAGTTTTTACATTGTGAGGACTTCGGAGTGGCTTGGTAAGGTTAATCCACCGATAAACCCCAAAAGCTCAGTGGGGCTACGCTGTATTTCAGTCATTAGCTTGAAAGGGTTGAAATTTAAAGGATGGAGGGTAAATATTTTTTAAAATTCCCAGGGGATGTAGGAAGTGGTGACGAATGGAAGTGACCTTGTTGCTTTGCTCCCTTTCAGTGAAGCTCTTAAGAGTTGCCATCATATTTAAAAATGGGACCTTTGCTCTGACAGTGCTGTCAGATGTAGTTCTGTTCCTGTCTGGAGGCCAGCGTTATGGGAGAGCTTGGTCCTGCTCCCCTTAAAGTCCAAGGGCAATTGTCACTATTACTGCCGTGTCTGTCACTGGAGCATGTTGGTCACTTGCTGGTTATGTGCAGTGTGAAGGAACATGTCAAGGCCTGTGATTTTTATAAGGGTAAAAAGTTGCAGGAGGTAAGGAAAGATGTTCTTCTGTTGAGGTCAGCTCTTCTCCCCAGCCAGGATCTTCGCTGTGACCTGCAGCGAGCCTTTTAGGACATGCCTAGGTTGTGCAGCCTGAGCACCTGGGCTGGCTCTGGATGTGCCAGCTCTGGAAAAAAGCCAAAATGCTTGCACCCCGTCACAAAATTATGAGCCTTCCTCAGAAGCTAATCGACTTGATGTGGCATCGCACCAGCACGGCTCTGACATCTCTGCATGACCCTGCTGTGCCGCATAACTGCAGCATTCATCTCTCCTCATCTCTCTAAAACAGGCATTATGGTATGGCCTTACTTCTCAGGGATGCCATCGGGACAAATCCACTGTAGATACCGGAGTAACAAGGGACGTATAATCACCATGAATAGATGGAAAAGTATGAAGTAGCCTTTGTCCAAGCATCTTCCAGTGAGGTTAAGTCGCATGAGGCTGGTCTAATTTAGCACTGGGGAAAGAAAATCCTTCTGGCAGGAGACATCAATAGCTGCTCTGTGAAAGGACAGTGTGGGCTTTCTGAGAAGCTCTTCAGAGATGCACCAAGTGCCTCTGTCATCCCAAGCCAGCACCTCCGAATGTTTTGCCAGTCTGTTTTAGCCACAAATGCTGGGCTCGTTCTGCAGAGCCTTTAGAGAAAGCTGTATTTCTGTATGAAAAATACCAAAAGTCTCAGCTGGGAAACAGCATTCCCTCTTCTGATGGATCATGTTGGGGAAAGACCCCCAGTCTCTGGTCCCCTTCTTCTCCTCCCCTGGCTATTTTAGTTGGATACTGAGAGGTTTGTAAGATTTCCAAGATTTCTGGTGGAAATTTTCAGACCTGAGAAAGTCATTTTTCCTTTGGGGATTACACCATGCTGTAAATGTCTGTTCTCTTTATTTTATACGCATTCTCCTGCTTTCGTTTTACTTTCTCACAGATTGCACTATATTTAATTCAGAACATATCCTATAATGCTGTAATTGTCAGGCACGTCTAGCCGGTTATCCAGAAGATTTTTGCTTTAATTTTTATTTTTTTTTCTTTCAAAATAAAAAGAAAGCCAGTTGCTGCTGCTTCTCAGGGATTGAATTAATGCATTTCTCTTGCTTTAGGAAGAGATGGGGTTTCACCTCCTTCTGCCGTGTAAGATGTCAGTTACCCGTGTGAGCAGCTAACAGATGGGCTGGACTGTGCTCAGTCTGTTTCATGCCCTCACCCAAAGGTCTCCAAGTCTTAGCAAGCTTTTGCTAATTGATATTATGCTCAGGAACAGCTCTGTTCTGGCTAATTTTGAAGGGGTGGGAGTTAGGCAGACCTGCTGTCTTGTGTCTGTGAGAGGATGAAGCAGAGGAGGAATAATAAGAAGCTCTGTGTGATCCACATCTAGAGAAAATTCTCCAACAGCTGTCTTGTGGAGGGATCTGCTGCAAGGGCAGCAGTTTTGTTCCCCATCATGCATGCCCTTCTGTCATTGACCTCAGCAGGTATGGTCCTGAGCCTGGAGTAAATCGGGTCCTTCTACTTATGTCATGGATGCTCCACTGATTAACCTTAGCAGAAAACCTGTTCTGAAATCAAACTATTGAAGAAGTGATCTTCTCTAGACCGGCATGTAGAAGGTGAATCTGTGGAGATGGGCTCTCATGTTCTCCACTCTCTTGCTTGTTTTCACCTGCTAACATTTAAATGCTGATATGTTACCTAGTAACATGAGATCCATTTGCTGGAAATGGTGGCTAACCATCTTCCTTAAGTGAAAGACCCCCTTGGATGCTCTGGTTAACCAGGATTTGGAATATGCTACAGATGGACAAGCACACAAATGGGAGGATAAGCATATCTGAAAACCACAGATATACTTCTTCCATTTGCTTCTGTCCTGCTGATTTTAGATGAGTACAGTTCCTCTGAATTTGGTCTCTGACTCCTTCTCTGCAGCATAAGGTTCAGAGCGTTTTATGGCTCTTGATTAAATCTCATGCCAGCTTCCTGAGATCTGTCTTGCATTTTGCAGATTCAAAAGCAGAGACAGGACCGGAGAGGTTTATCCATGGGAAAACTCCAGCAGATGACAGAATGCAACCCAATTCTGGCCCTTCCCTTTCTTGCAGATCACACTGTTTATAACTGAAAATATAGCTGATGATGCTGTAACCATCAGTCATGTCAGTGAGCAGCACAGCTGATTTTCAACTTCAAAATAAAAGGAAATTGCTGCTGCTCCTCAGGGTTTTAATTAGTCACCCTTCTTCTGTTCTGGTATCTTACGTCTCCTTCTCATCTAAGCTTTGTTATCTACATCAGGGACTTTCAACCTTTTCTGATTTGCAGATGCCCTGAACCCCTCCTGCTGAGGGTGTGAGTTCATCATCACTAGTTTCAGATCCCTGGTAGCACCTTTGCTTTTCTTCCAGTTTCTCTGGCAGCCCTGTCTTAGAAGTGTGCACAGAACCCCCTACACGTACAGATGCCTGCTCTCCTCTGCCCCATCTCTCCATTGGCTATAGCCCCTCTTTCCCCCTTGGGATTCTGAGCTCAGATCAGCTTTGTGAGAAGGGATCACTGAGAGCTGGGATCACCATGTGCCTGATGCCTAACTGTCCTCAGGTACTTTACCTTTCAGGTCCAGCAGTGGCTAAATTAAAGTTATTCTCAGCTTGCCTCATTTTTAATGAAAATGCATTTTCTAGTGAGCACTTGGAAAATGTGAATCTAATATGCCTCTTGGCATTCAGCGTAGGAAGAGTTGTAGCTTTGGGACCACTTGAATGACTGAGACTAAGGTGGCAAACTTGCTAGGGTTTCTGTGGGCACCTTGCCAAAAATCTGCTGCTCTTGGTCTCTTGGTTGTGGTTTGATTTTTCATCTGCTATTTCTGTGGGACACAAGTAAATTAGACACTGCGGAAAGGGAGTGAGGCCCCATCTTTCTCTGCAGAAAGTCCAAGTCCTGCGTCCCTTTGCTGGAGAAGATGTTGCTTTGCTTGCCAAAGTAAGGGGTTTGGATGAAAGTCATCCTCAGGGTCTTTGTGTGTTAAAATAAATCTCCCATGATTGCAGTGCTGACCTCCTCTAGGGCTTTGATCTTATCTGTGCACACAGCAAACCTACATCCACTTGAAAAAGAATCAGCAAGATATTAATGCTGATAAGACATTATGTGGGTATCATAATTTGCTCATTTTAAGATGTGTGCAGAACTTCACTGTTCTGACCGGGGGAGAGTTAAAACTGCTGCAAGGAAGGAAGAGGAGGAACTAACAGCCCAGCAGGAAGCTCCAGCTAGAGTCTGTGGTGTAAGGTATAGGTGGAGGTCAGGTAACTCTCAATGGATTAATTTCAGGGAGTTAGATTTGGTCACAAACTTCCAAAACCTTGAGACCAAATCAGGAACACAGTTCCCACTGGCAAATGCCACAGGATCAGGCCGTTGAACAGTTTATATGTTCATGCCCCTGCATTGGTTGGCTTAAGCAGAGTAAAAGCCTCTCTTGCAAAAGAGAAGTCATTCCTTAGTCTCAGATGCTGTAAGTCCTTATATGTAAAACAGAAAGAAATGTTGTTTTATGAAAATCTAACCAGGATAAATAAAATGCAGTAAGTAAATGTTTATTACGAAGATGCTTGGCTTCTTGTACTCAAAGATGCTACATCTCAAGGGGCACTTGTTTTTCTTTTTCAAGATTTCTTATCAGGTGGTACCACTGCAAGGCAGACAGGGACTGAATCTTATGTTCACAGCAGAACTGATGTGAAGTGACCGCAGATGCCATCAGCTGGTGACTGATGAGCCCAAACGGTCCTTGTGTGCAGGAGCATATCCTTCTTCATGGCATATTCATGTTCTTAGGTAAAGGTGGCCTGATGCAGAAGAGATGAGATGGAAGATGCCCAGGGAAGTGGTGGAGTCACTATCCCTGGAGGTATTTAAAAGACATGTAGATGAGGTGCTTAGGTACATGGTTTAGTGGTGGACATGGCAATCGTAGGTTAATGGTTGGACTAGATGATCTTAAATGATTAACCAACTTAAATGATTCTATAAAGTAACAGCTTAGCTGTAAAGTGAGGACACTGGCTACACCTTTTATTATCCATTCACATGTGTGAGGCAGCTTCAAGAGCTCCCTACATTTATATCAAAAGTGTGGAGACTATGTTATTTGCCTTTCAGTTTCTGGACCTTGAAAGGTGAATTTGTGTCATGTTTTCAAATTTATGCTTTGCACCATAAAAGCTAGAGTAGTTTTTGTTTGGTTGTTTTTTACAGTGAATGCTAATTCTCAAACAATTGGTCACTTCCAGGAGCTGGGACTTCGACAAAAAGGCCAGTTAATTATGTGAGTTGATACCACTGAAATCTTCCTATTCCATTCTTGCAAGTCAAGTGATTTCATGGTTATGTGGACTAAGTAAGGAGTGGAGTGGGCCAGTGCTCTGAGCCTGCTCTCATTTTAATGAGCAGCAACTCAAATGAGTAATTCCCTTGATTTTTAATGGGATTAATTACATGATCACTTGCTGACCACTGTAAGAAAGTCATAATATGGACCGCAAGGTTTATAATAGATCTTATAAATGAGTTCAGCACAGAAGTAAGAAGGAAGCTGCTCAGAGCAGAAGGCAGGACTCTGTGCAGGACTTACATAGGAAAGTTGTTGGGAAATACAGAGCAGTCTGGAGAGACAAAGCCTGGGGAGGTGATTTTGGTGGTGAGTTATTTGTGGATGTGCATCTGTTGTGCAAGAAGCAGGAGTGGGATGTGTTTGTTCAGCCTGACTCCAGACATGCTGCCCAAATGGGTGGGAAGCTCGCTTCCTGGTTTCCATATACCCTCCCTGTTTCCAAACAGATCCCCCACCCTGTGACACAGTGACATGGTAACAGATTTCTTTCTGCTTACTGCACCGGTCATACAATTGGAGGCTCTCCCATGGGGGGATTCACATACTAATGCTTGTAAGCAGATGAACTGAGTATGAGGTCCCCCAGGTTTGCCAAAATTCATTGCCTACTTGTGTTTTCTTGTCTGCCCAAAGCCAGCTACACCCATAACTCCATCCTTTGAGACTCTGCATCCAGACTTCCCTTCTTTCCCTTCATGCTGGGATGCTTTTACTCTTAAGTGACAGGATGACTTTCTTGTTCAGCAAATCTTGTCCGTAAGTTAAATGTCATATATAAAAAATGCGAGCAACAACTTGTGGAGACTGCCTATGTCTGAACAGAATAACCTGGGGCATTAAGTGAAGGATTTTTTTCATCAATGATATGTATATTTGCAGTGGTAACAGCAATAATTTCCTTTAATGGAAGAACATTTGCCACAGACTAAAGAGTTTTTGACTTTCAGATGCTCTGCAGACATCTAATTAAGTGAACTGAAAATCTGTGTATTGGTCCTTGGCTGCTAATCATCCATGTGGGGAAAGTGCTGTGACACCAGGAGGAGTTTCTGTGGTTTAGCCCTTAGCTCCCTCCATTCCCAGCTGCTCCATTTATCTCCATGGTTAGTGTCAGCTTTTATCAGAGCCAGGCTGAGTGGGGGTGTTAGGCATTGGCTCAGGATATCCCATCTCCTCTGGGAGATTTGGGATGTTTCATTCAGGCCCATTGCTGTTTTTTTCCAGATGCAATCTGTCTATTCCTCGTCTTCTGCTTTGCATCCTTCTCCATGGGTGGGAGAATACAGAATGCTGCTTTTCTAGGATTTTAGATCTAACTTGCACTGGCTTTGAATGGCAGCACTGGGTGCAGGGAAGTGCTGAGAAAGGCTCTGTGCTTCTGCTGCTCTTTGTTTGGCTTTAACATCCTGAAGGGTTTCCAGTGCTGCAGAGCTGAAGGGCAGTCATTACCTTCCAGGCTGTGTTGCAGGTTCTCTGTGCCATTAGTACTCATCCGTACAGACATTGTCATGCTGGGAGTGCTTTTTTAGGGTGTTAATGAGAACATAGAGGCAGTGGTGTAGTTGCTGGGCTGTGGTTATATCCTTTCTCAGATCCTTTTTAGGTCTGTTTGGTTTCCTGTGTCATGCCTGAGATTCAGCCAGTAGTTTCCTCCTGAACCTCCTGCACAGCTGCCGAACACCAGCCTGTCTGTCTTGCTGGGGCAGCACAAATGCCAGACCCAACTTGTTGGTCCAGGCACCGATCCACAAGCCAGCGGCAAGTGTCATCTGGGGTCAGGGGCTTGGAGAGGGACTGTCGCACTCCTCCATGGGTACCCAACCTTGTCTGGCCTTTTAGAGGAGCAGCAACTTCACTCCTTGTCTTCAGTTTTGCACAAATGTGTATATTGCCTGTTGGGATATTGTCTCATATATTGAAGAAGATGAGAAATCTTCCGTGCTTCCCAGGGACTTTGCACTGGGCTGTGTCCTCATGAATTGCAGCAGTGGCCTTCTGAGTGCCTCTGCCTGCCCCAACTCCCTGCTGTCCAGACCTTCCCAGCAGAGGCAAGAGCCAGGGTGGAAAGTGTAGTCTAGGAAAGTTTAGCTAAACTCTTCCAGCTGCAGTTTATTGTATCTATTTTGCTGATATCCACCCTTTAGATAAACAGCACTAAGTTATACACATTGTGACTCTCTTGATGTGGTTAAAAAGGCTTGTATTAGCCAAGCTAATGTAACTCCAAGAATAACCATGGGAATTTGACTGTATCGGTTCCAGCTTGAATCAGTAGCCCTGCAGTAAAGTGAGAATTGCCTTCCTGGCTAAAAGTGTAGCAACAGTGAAACTTCAAGTCAATCAGTGGGGATTCCCTCCCCCTCTTTTTTTTTTTTCTTTTTTTTCTTTGAACAAAACTCCTGCCCATGCCTGACCTCAGACACCCGGAGCTCTACCTACAAGAAAACAAAATTACCCATTTTCAATAAAAACCATGTCTCTGTAGGCAGAAAAGTGAGTTAGCTAACAATCCACAAAGCTATGGTCTATTTATTTACCAGGCTGACTCCCTGATGGGGAAACATGTGGGATCTTTTAACTTTTTCTCCTGCACAGATGCTCCTTCTACTCTTGTGTTTCCTCTTGATCTTCGGTTTGCTGTGGCTTACGGTGAAAATGCTGGAGATGTGTGTGGTGGATGAGGAGAAGGATTCTGTGTTCTTGAAACAAAAACAGTAAAAAAAAAAATAAATCTGTTTTTTTCCCCATGTTAGCAAAAAAATATTTTTTGAAGGAAATCTGTTGAGGTAGCAAAACTGCTGTTAACTCACACGCCCTCACTGTTGGACATGTAGCATTGATAAGAATAAATGCTGATTGATGACCCCCCCACCCCCGCCATGCAGCTTTTGCTGCTACTTTAGGTATTTTTATTGAGCTGTAGATGCAGTTTAGGTGAGAAGATAGGGATCCTGCAAGGTCAAATAACAGGGCTGCTTGCTTTCCTTCCTTACCTTCCTCAGAGGCCACAGGGCCTGTGGACTGTGGGTTGAAAGACATCTCTCCTGGTCTGTTTGAAACAAGTCAACAAGTCACTGGGCTGGCAGGAGCTTTGGTGTTCCCCCAGCCCAAGGGAGCTGGGGCTTCTGTGTATGATCAACACAGGGACATAGAGCATTGCATTATACACGTGAAACATGGGAGAAGATCAAATAGAATATGAAGATTTGGATATTTATCTTGGTAGCACCATGGGCTGAATGACAGTGAAAGGGTGCAGAGGGTGAATGGGAGGGGTGCGAGGCTCGGGCAGTTTTCAGGGCTGGGGGTGGGCTCTCTTGGGCACGTCCATGAAGCTGCTGCTGGAACGGGTGCTTCTTTACATTCTGGCTGATGTGCATGGGCTTTTGTCTAGTGTTCAGCCTCAGTGGCATTGGTCCATTCCAGGGTTATCACCCACAGAGAAACTGTAGGTGTCATTTAGGAACATCAGGTCAGCATACTGCTTTCCTAGGCTTGCTTCCATAGAAAGTCACTGATGGTCAGCAGTCTGCTCTACCATGCAAGCTGGCCATGGATATTAGTACCCTTTTGAGCTCCTCAGGTTGAAGGTTGGTTGTGGCTTTGGGTACAACAGGTTCCTGAGCCTGGTTGGCCCTTAGGGGTGTGTTAGAAACAGGTGGTTGTGGTGGGTAGGGTTTAGGAGCTGGTGGGGCAAGATCTTAGCTGGTGTGGGTGAAACTCTGGCTTAGGTGGTCCCATAACCATGTGCTAAAGGGTGCTTGTCAGAGGCTGAGAGCACACTCACCTTGAGCTGCGCTTTCTGGCCGTTTGTGGTGGTGGTGATCTCCGGGATGCTCTGCTCTCCAAGGCTTCCTTCCCTGCTTCTGTTTCTCTGCTGCTGCCCTCAATGTAGGGACTGCAGTGGAAGATAGTCTCCCAACCCCCATCTCTCTCCCTGGGAAAGCAGGAGTGCTCTTACTGGACCAGGGCAGTGGGCAGTGAGTGCCTTGCCAGCAAGAAGGCAGAGCGGGTGTTTTATTAAATATGCTTTAATCCAGTTCCTTGAACAGCATTTTTAGCCAGGCGGGTGGTCTGTCACACGCACAGGTAAAAACAGTGTCTCCACCAACGTGGGCAGGCTGTGGATTAGAGACAAGGCATGTGTTTTGTAACGAAGAATAAGAGTCTAATTTTAGAGCAGCAGCAAGGCCAGGCTCAGATGTCTGCCTGGGCCCTGTCCCAGCTCCTCTGTACTGCCAGGAACTTGCCCTCCGTTTCTTGGAGTGAACTGTATCGTACCTTTTTATGTACAGACTCCCCTGCAATGAGGCAGAGTAATTCCTGCAGTTGCTTTGCTTTGCTAATCCTCTTTTAAACCACACACAGACCAAAAGATCCCCTGGTCCCTATGTGGCCAGTCCATGTTTTCCCCCTAAGATGTTTGTTCTGTTTCCTTTGCAGATGCAGCTTCTGGACAAGTTCCCTATTGAAGGAGGCCAGAAAGACCCCAAGCAAAGAATCATCCCTTTTCTACCAGGTAATGCAGTAGCAAAAACCCTAAATAAGATGGGTTAGAGCGGTTGGGGACTGCAGTTCCCCAGCCACCGTCTCTGCTACTTTTTGTCACCACTCTTACAAATGCCTTTTCCCTGGGAAGTCGTACATGCAATCCCGTGATACCAGACCTCCACCTCCTCCTAAAATAACTGGCATGGTGTTTAGGTTTCCCAGAGGATCTCGCATCAGTTGTTCAGGTTCAGGTTGGCTTGTGTGCTGCCACACAAAGGGATTGGACAGCTTCTGGAGGGCTGTGCCTTTGGGATGTGGGGTACAACCAGAGAGCCTGAGCTTGGGCCGCCAATTGGGAGGCTGTGGGACACCAGAGACAGTCGTCTTTGCTTCTGGATGCTGTGGCTCTGCAGACACTGTTACTGTACAATAAGGAGTGAATAATTAGAGTTGCCAGTGGGATATAAAGGAAACTGAGAGAAGGTTAAGTGCAAGCAGGGATTTCTGGAACTGAGCCACTGTCCTGACAGCTTTCAGAGAGGGCCTGGAGATGATGGATATCCTCTCCTCGGGGTAATGGTGCACACTTCCACACAGCTTCTTCCAGCAGTGACTGCAGGGATGGCATAGGGGAGATGAGCCAGACCACAGCGTGCCCTTGGAAATGCACACTCAGGCCGGCTCTCTATTGTCTGATTGCACGATTCTGGCTGTTGGTTTAAAGTTTGGCTTGCTGCACTGCCTGCCAGAATAAATGGAGTATTTTCAGCCTGTTAAAAGGTTCATTCTGTCTTTAACTATAAAAAGGAGATCCCAGCTTTTCCCCAAAGATCTGTAAAGAGAAGCTGGGATGGGAGGGCTTAGTCCTCTCCAGGAGTGTGTTGCGGTCCCCAGTGCTGTTTGCAGGCAGAGCAGCTGCTCCAGATGTGTGGTGAGCCCAGCTCCAGGGCTAGGAGGGAAGCAGGGACTTGGAAATAAGCAGTGCAAATATGTGATGCAAGCATTGGAGCTGCAGTAGGGCAGCATGGCAGCCTAGCAGCCTCCATGGACCTTCTGGAAGGCAGCCCCAGGATTGGGGTTTGCTCTCTGCAGTGTTCTGTGCTGCATCTAGGTGATTTGCAGCCAGGGGGAGGTGGTGTTGCCCTCCATTTGCAACTTGGGATGAGGAGAGGAGTCCAAGCGTGGGCTCTCTTTCCAGCTGTGCTACCAACCAACTCATAGACAAGTCACTTTGTGAAACCTCTGTGCAATGAGGATGGATACTGCTGGCCTGCCTTTCTTGCTGGAAAGCATTTTGAGATCCTTGAAGAGCACTGTTCAAGGGTGCAAATGGCTTTAGGTGAGGTGCTGTAGGAAAATTTCTGTCTGCAGGTAACAGTGGTTCCTCCTGTATTGACCATCAATGGCCCTTTTCTTTTACTTTGTCCTAGAAAAACATTGGCTGAATGCAGGTGCCTGATGCTCAGTCTGTGTGCAGTTCTTAGTGATAGATGTCCTGATGTATGGGTGGGTGATATTTGCGGAGGGTGAGATACATCCCATATGCCTGTTACAGCACTTCCTACCCTTCCCACCCTCCAAGAGCATGATGGAGATGGTACAGCTGTGTGTCCTCAAGGGGTGGAGTTATATCTGGAAAACGTTTGGGTTGACTTAGTGTCCCAAAGAGGGAAGCTGCCAGAATAGAATATAGACCTCAGCTGTATTTAATTTAAAATTTCTGTGATACACATTCTACTTTTGATATCAAATCTCTGTCTCTTTCTTGTTGAACTGCTGAAAAGCCCTTGTTGCTTTACCCGGGAACAAGGTGACTCAGCTAAATGTCAAACCCTGTTAAATAAACTAGCTGCCATAATTAGAATATGCATGGCATTTCTGCAGCCAGAGCTGTGGATTACTGAAACAAATACCTAGCTATAAACTGTCTTAATTAAAAAACAGCAGGGCAGATGTTTGTACTTAAATTCTACTTTCATGAAGATGTTATGATCTTGCTTGTTTATTGTGGGCCTGATTCAGCCAAGCTGGAGTGACTCTGC
The DNA here is from genome assembly GCA_026212715.1 of Elanus axillaris. NCBI lineage: Eukaryota > Metazoa > Chordata > Aves > Accipitriformes > Accipitridae > Elanus > Elanus axillaris. Next base: position 28,791,162 of record JANZLQ010000100.1, on the reverse strand, counting down.
CGGCTGGGTTCTGAGTGCCCAGGGTTTGCCTGTGCCATTTGCAGGCTTGGACAACTTTCCCCCATCATGTCAGATTTAGGAAGTTGACATATGCCAGCTCGTGACTCCTGCTTGTCAGCAATGCCGTGGTGCTCTCCTAAAATAAAGGCATTATCTGAGCCTGGGAATCGAGAAGCCGCCTTTGCAGGTCTCTTTGCCATGGCAGAGGGTGTGTATGGGACTGGCTGGCAGGTCACCTGTAGCACGGTGGAGCTGCAGCAGTAGCCTGTGCAGCCACTGCTTCACAGTGGCAGAAGTGGGTGGTGGTGGTGGTACCCAAAAATCTCCTGCTGCAGAGAAGGGCTGGGAAGGAAGAACTGATGGATGGCCACAGCAGGTCAGGCCAAAGGGCCACCCAGCCCTGGTAGTAGCCTGTGGTGGGTCCCAAAGGAGGAGTGCAATCTCTCTCTTTCTATACCGTGACTGTTTAAGCAGTTGTAGCAGAGGTTGGGGGATCCAGGACGCTGGGTCTGTTTCTGGCATGGAGAGGGAGAAGAGGTCTAAACCAAGAGATGAATGGCCTTTGGGACACCCTCCTTGTCTATCCATGGTCATCTGGATGGCTGACAGGCTATGCAGAGGGTCCCTCTGCGTGAAAGCAAGCTCTTGCATCTCCTTCGCACAGTGAAAGGGCCAATGTGTGCTCAGCTGTTAGCCCAGTAGGATCTGAAGCACTGGTCAGCTATGCATCTGGAGCAGAAGGCTGGACAGTCCAGGTCCTGTTGCTTGGGCACAGTCAAGCTGTGTCTCAGCTTACCCCGCACAAAGCAGGGATGGTGGTGCATGATCCTGATTTATGAGGAAAGCAAAAGGTGCCCCACTGTCCTGTTCAGTTCCCAGCTGTATGTCTCTCTCCCTCCCACTGTCTGCATGGATTGCAAATTCCCTAGGTACTAGAAAGTGTTTCGCTGTGGATTTCATCCCCACCTGGGTGCAGATGGCTACTGCTTTGCTGACCTGTTATGTGCTGCCTGTGATTTTTGCTTTACACACATATGATAGCCCCCTTTGTACTCAACTGCTGCTGGTTTGGGCTGGTTATATGGTTGCAAATTACTGGGCAAGGTGGCTACCTGTTGGGACAATCAAGCTTCAGTATTGGACTGTGCGGGAACCCTGTTACCTGTAAAAACCAAGGAAAGTGTAACAGAGTTCAGAGCCTTGCCCTCCAAGGAGAGACTATACTAGGTTCAACAGCAGGACAGTGCAGTTTTTCTTTCCTCTAGACACCTTTAGCTTACATTTATCAATTTCTTTCTTCATATATATTTTTCTCCCACTTCCCTCTTATACAACTGAGGAGTCTACAGCTATCAGTGCCATGAAGAGGAGCAAGGAAATAATAAGCAGTGTTATGTAGTCCTGTAAAATATGCCCTGTGGATACTTTGCAGTTTTGTTCTACTTTCTGAGAGTCACTCCCCTGCCTTCAATTTTCCTGTGAGTTTTTTTTTTTCCTTTACCATTCCAAGAAGGCAAAACTGTTATTCTCTCCCCTTTCCCCATTTTATCTTCTTCCCATGAGTTTTCTCTTCCTTCCCTCCGATTTCCCTTTTTAGTGTTGGAAAAGTCTGCATCAGGGGAGGTAAGGCAGAAGAAAACCACATAAGAAATCCTGGTTTTGGGGTGGCTAGAGACCATTTTTGTAGTTGGTGGTATGAAATTTTTGTTTGGGGGGATGGAGGGAGACTGGAAGAATTAGAATAAAATTTGCTGCAAAAACCTGTTTCTAGACCAAAGGCAGTTTGTCACAGTAAGAAGACACAGATGAAAAGCACTGTTTGGCTGTACCAGTGTGACTGTTGGTTGAGCCCATTTGCAGTGCACTGATTTCTACACCACCTCTCTTGCTGCATATCTGAAGAGCAATCTTTGGAGTGTGGACTGGAAGCTCTGCCCCCTCCCTGTCAGATACTTCTATATCTGCATCAGCAGAGAGAAGAGGTTATGGATTTGGGCTCCCTATTTCAGGGATCTTGAGGTAGTTAATGAAGGAACTTCAGCTGGAAGGAGAAGACTCGTCTGCTGAGCTTCTGGAGAGCACGGTGGCGAAAACAAATGGCAAAGACGGGGCCATGCAATTCTGGGATTAACAGTTTTGCAGTGGTTGACCCAAGACTCCAGGGCTTGCATTGTTTTTCATTTCTCTTGGCACACTAAGTGGAAGAGCCATCTGGAGACAAAGCTGAAGTTGGAGGGATGTCAGCTCTTCTTGCTCCACCATGTCTTCCAAAGCACAGCCTTGGGGAAAATGCACTGCACAGCATGAAATCATCCCATCACACTGGCTACTGGGCTGCAGGTCCCTGCCGTGGAGAGAAGCTTGGGCTTTCCATGGCATGGAGAGCTGGGCATTGATATGGCAGCCCCTTGCACTTTCTACCCAGATTCCAGCTTGGTTCCTGCCTGGACTTCAAACCAGTTTTGAACCCTGCTTTAAAAACAGGAGGTGTTTGCATAGGCTGTGCTGGAAGGGGAAAATCCTCGCAGGGTGCCTACTCTGCAGCTTCTGTGCTGCCTGGAGAGGGAGACATTCTGCTCGAGGAGACTGCTCTGTTTGCCTGATCTTCCTTACCCTTGGGAAGCCCAGTCCTATCCCAGGGGACCAGGTGGTTGGTGCAGGCTGCTGCCCTACCAGCTTGGTCAGGCAGCTGCAGAAGCAACACCCTGGCCTGGCTTCAGTCCTTGCCTCCAGTGCTTGGGATCCTCTGCCAGAGAGGCACCTTCTCTCTTCCTTTCTTTCCCACTCAGATTTTCCTCCTCCCTTGATTAGGGTGAGGAAAGAGGAAACCATCCTTTTCGGGGCACGTGCTGCCAGCGGACCTTGGTGGCTGCGTCCTGGGGCACCCGGAGGGATGCCGGTGTGGTGGATTGTCAGCAGCTGTAGTCTGGCCTTGCTGTGCCCTGATGACCTGCTTTCCCCCTGAGAAGACAAAAGCCCTGGCACCATCTCAAAGGGGTCTCTGGGGATTTCTCCTTCCTCGGCCCGAGACAGCAGGATCACATGGTGCGCCTGCTGAGGCATTTTAAGGACAGGCGGCAAATACAGGGCGGCAGGAAGATCCCTGCAGGTAGTGCCGGCTTGGCCCCATTTTTTGCTCCCGAGCTGCGGCACATAGCTCATGCCAGCGTTGGTGGGTGGGGAGTGGGGTGAGCTGGTCCGTGCCGGGAGGGCTTCTCCCAGCTCCTTAATCTCTGGGCAAAGCTCCCAGTTCCCAGAGAAGCCCCAGTCTCTCCTCCTCCCCTGGCCTGAGGTTTGCTGGGGGCTGTTTCCCCAGCAGAGCAGGAGCTGGGGGTGTAATCCTCAGCCAAGCCTCGTCCCATGGGTGAGTCAGGAGGGCTGCGGGAAGGGAGAGGTGCGGTCGCAGAGGGCGCGGGAGGCCATCCCAGCACCGCCCAGATACCTGGGGCTGGCGAGGGGTGCCAGCAGGCGGGGAGCACTGGCGGCGGGCGGGAGCATCCCCATTTTGCACAATGCAGGAGGATGGGGAATAACCTCACCGACGCCGGCCAGGACCTTCCTTGCCTCCATTTCTGCCGCTCGCAGGTTGCAGCGGGGAAGGAGATCTGCTGATGAATTGCATCCCAGGTGGATATGTCTGCTTTTCGGTTTTGGTTTGGTGGGGGGAGTGGTGGTGGTGGTGGGTTTTTTTCCCCTCCCCTTTCCAATGCTGTCCTTGGGGAAGAGGAAGCTGAGGAGAAAGGCTCGAGCAGGTTTGCAACAGCAGGATTTAATCCACGGTGATGAGAGCAGCTTTTTTCCTCTCGGTTGTGTATGTTCCAGATTTGCTCCTTTTGTTTTGCTCCGGGCTGGAGGAGAAACAGCATTTTGTTCAGAGATCTTGGGCGGTTATTGTGCTGGAGCAGAGATGATGGGCTCACCCTAACAATGAGCACCGTGGTGACCCTCAGATCCAGCGGTTCACGTTCTGCCTGTGTAAATTGAGACCAGGATCAGCAAAATTTGGATGTGGCCATGTGTAATTTTGTCAAAGGTGCTGCATTTCAGCAGTGGTCAGTGCATGCAAGGTGTTTTCAACATTTATTCTGCCCACCTCAGGAGGCAGGGGGCACGGTGACTGTGAGGAGCATGCTGGCTGAGGAGGACCCTTAGAAATCTCGGAGTTACTCTTATTGTAGGCTATCTTCTCCTTTGGAGAGGTGGTTGCTAGCTAGGCATTTAAAAGGAAATGCATTCCCTGTCCTAATTCTTAGATGGGTTTTATGTGCAAAAATATGTTTAATTTCAGACTTGTTTTTCCATTTTTGATTATCCTCTCCTGCAGCCCTCTGAGCCAGGACAATGACGTGTTAGTAAGTGATTTAAACTTTTCTTTGGAGTCATTTTGGATTCCTGACCTACATGGAAATGAACAGTGTTGTAGCAGTTCAGAGCCAGGCAAAAAGTAGCTTAAAGGTTAAAAAAAAAAAAGAAGAGATCAGATAAAATTCTCTTCATCTTAGACCCAGTCATATCTTTTTAGATTAAAATATGAATTAAGTTGTCCTAAATAGTGTTCCTTTAATATGCAGGGGTAGTCTTGCAGGTATGATAGGCACACACACACACACACACTGAGAAGAGTCTTAGATGTCTCATTTGCGAAGTCTTATCTGTGTAACACAAATAAACAAGATATTCTGCTGTGCTTTCCTGAATATGAGGTAGCAAACTTTCTCAGATGGAGAAAGAGGGGCTCTGCCCCGCCATCCCCTTCCACCTACCTGCAGTAAATCAGAGTCAAAGTCCCTTGTCCTCACCTCAGAGGAGCTGCCAGGGAGTGGGGAGGTGACCCATGGCACTGCAGCATGGGATGCTGAGTGCTTGAACAGCTCTGGAGAGCTTTCCGGGGGCCACTCCATAATGCAATATAATTTCCTTTTAATATACATATTTTCAGTTCTCCTGCCTGTTCTTTGAAAGGGTAGAGTGCCTCCAGGTTTAAAATGAACTTACATGTGAGCCAGGGCAGTGTGTTAGCAAGACAGCTAACAGGTCCTTGGCTTGCTTCCACCCCGGCTTATTTAAGACTTGGGTGATGCCAAGCTTCTGGTGGGCTGCTCTTCAGCAGCTCCTATTGTTTGAGAAAGCAGTTTCTATTGTTTCTTTCTATTTTCTGCCTTGCTAGGAGACCTATTGCGGAAAATTCATCTCCTGTCTCTCACAAGAGGAGAATGGATTTCCTGTCGGCTCCAGGCTTGAAGGGAAAGCAGGGGCTGCCGGGAGGAAGCGGCTGTTTCTTGGCCAGGCGGTGGGAGGATTGATGATTTCGAGGGGGGCAGGCAGGCATATTATTTTCTATGGGCTTTGTGGAGATATTTTTAGGATTTAAGCCTTTTCTGGTTAAAAGACGAAGTTGTGAAGTATGAGGTCATAGGATGCCCTTAGGCTACTTCCTACTGAAGAAGCTGCGGAAGAGGCAGCCACCAGTGACCGACGTCTTTCAGAGCTGCCTGCCAAGGAAGGGGCTGCGATGAGCCCCATGTAATGGAGTGCAGGGGGGCTTCCGGCTTTGCATGTTGAGCCTGTTTCACAGGCAGCATCAGGCCTTCTGGAGGTCTTCAAGCATTAATACAGCATGAGCCAAAGGCCTGATTTAATTACAGAAGGAAGAAAAAGGGAAAATAAAATAACAATGCTGGCATCTACCCAAGTACCTGGTCCTCTTCCCTCTCTTTCAGTCTCTTCTGGGTCCTTTCTCAGTGTACAGATCCAAAATTGGCTGGCTGGCAGATGAAACGAGGGGCTGGAATAGGAAAAACCTACAGAATATTCTTCCGGGGCTTGTACCTGCTCCTCTCAAACAGGTTAAGAGCTGGTATTTTGCTCAACCAGAAACCACCTCTGGGCAGAAATCAGCGTATGCAGAACATGATGTACCTCTCATTAGACCATTTGAATCTCCTGATGAGAGTTTTGTAATGATAAAGCCACAGTTTCAAGGGAAAATAAAGAATGGAAAGGGGTTTTGGTTTGCTTGAAGCCAGGGCTAATGGAGATTATTTTTTTTTTTTTAGTGTGGATGCTAGACCAAAAAGGCCAGCATGGGTTTTCAGTGCAGTATAGCTACTTGGACTCCTTGGGGAAATACATGGACGTTTTTACTCAGAAATTAGTTGGATTTTGATTCTTGTTTTTAAAGGCAATAAATAAACACGATTATAGACTTGAAAAGCAGTTTGAGCTGCATCAGGCTTGTTGTTTCCTCAGGCAGCCGTTCCAGATGAGTGTGCCCTCTACTACTATAATTACTTTTTAAAAATAACTCTGCAAGTCTATAATCTAAAGTGGGTGGTATGTAGCAAGTCTGAGAGCATTCTGCATTCAACCCACAGGCTGGTGAGAGGGTGGCTTTATATAAGGGTTTGCTTGTCTTCCTTTCTGGGTTGAAATCTGACTTTTTCCCACAATCCATCAACAAATGGCCCATATAATGAAAGTGCTTTTTAAGACAGGAGTCAAGCTTGCCAGGGACTCGGATGGCTTTGCAGCCTCACAGGCTCTAGATATTCTCCCTGGATGTTACTTCTCTGCCTGATCTTGTCTCTGTTGTATTCAGGCTTAAGCTGCCTGGGCAACAGAGGAGAGCAGAGCTCAGCTGAGATTCACAGCTAAGTAATAGTCTAGACCTCTGTTTGAATCTGTTTTCAGCCCACTTTGTCTTTTGGCTGGGACAGCTGATTTATTTATATACTCACATGCTTAAAATAGGTTGTGATTATTTTTTTCCTGTGGATTGGAAATAATGAACCTGGGAATTTGCTGCTTGATCGCAAGTGATTTCTGCTTTATTTTCTCTATCTATTAAGCTTTTTGGTGCTGATGTTCTTAAGTGTGGTGTGTTTGCAGACCTCCCTGCTCCACAATGCAGCTATTTTCAGGCTCTTGCAAACACATTTGTCCTTACTCATAAGGGGATCTTTATACTCAGGAGCACAGTGAGGGGAGACTGCGGGCAGGCATTTGCCAAACTGAATCTATTTCCACTATAATGAAATAATCCATGGCAGTGTCTGCCCCCCTATAATTTTTTTTTTAGAGTTGTAGTCCTGTTTAATGGGAGAGCTGAGGTGGAGAGAAGGAAATAATGTGGGAATTAGAAAGAGGAAACCAAAAGTAGGTAGATGAGGAAAAGAAACTAAGTCCTAGAAGTGGGAAATTCAATCCTCTTGAGCTTCTCCCATTCAGAGAGGTGCTAATACAGGCCCCAGGCTTGTACTCAGGATGGAGGTAATTAATGTTTGCTCTCAAATTTCCTTGGGTCTGAAGTTAAGCACTTTCACCATGTAATTTTCTATCAGGGTTTTGCCACCTCTAAATAAAGAGCAGAAAATTACATTCCTTCTGCTTTTACATCCAAAGCATTGGCAAGCTCAGACTTGCAGGTTTCTTCTCATATTCAGGGCTCTGAACAGCACAGGGCTGACCAGGAATGAGCAAAACATTTGCAGTCCGGTTTGGCCTTTGATGGGGTTTTATTGGAGGTGTTCGGGCTGGTGGGCAGACTTCACTTTTTCACTGAGTGCACTATTAGATGTGATTCCCACCAAATTCTTCCAACTCTTCTTCCAACTCTTTCCACCAAACACAGGATAACTTGGTACCCTCGCAGGCAAGTAGTAAAACCATCAGACCAGAATACAGGGTAAAGGCATTTATGCCTATTCCCACTAGGCAGTGTTGTCACCACTGGTCTATTTAAATCATTAGATGCAGAGAGCAGAAGGGAGAATATTCCTGTCTTAATCCTGGCTCCTACAAAACAGAGCAAATACAGAATTGTGTGTTTAGCAGATTTCCTCTTGGGAAGAGAAGTCTCCTATAGATAATAATCCTTTTAGTAACATCTCCAGTGAACAAGGCTTTGTCCGAAGAACAAAGAAAAAGTCGCAAACTTGAAATATGCCTGAATTTCCTGAGTGTGCTCACTGCTGCGTGCAGGCAGGAAGCTGTGTTAGTCTGGTTTGGATGTTTGCTCTGAAGTGGCATAAACAGAGTGTTGGGTCTCCTGGGATCCTGATCTGACCCATGGACCAGGGGATAGGGGTTCCTCTAAGCTGCAGCTACGAGAAAGACTACTGTAGTCATGCAGCTCTGTGCCTGTGTTGCTGACTGTCCTGTCTCCTCTCTGGCCAAATACATCCTCTGAAGATCACAGATGAATGCAAAAGCTGGCAGCAGAGATGAGCAGTGCAGCCACAGTAGACCCAGCACACGCGAGCGTTAAGCTGCCAGCCAGCAGGGAACTCATTTCCTGCACAATTATGAAAACAGCTGATCTGTGACATTTTAAGAAGAGGGAGAAAATACAGGGCAGGGGAAGGAAGGCCCCGGCTACGTAAATATTTACTTTTGCACAATGTCTGAGCCACCCTCTTCTCCCAGGGGTTAGGAGAAGAAGGGGTTGCTTGCTGCTGGCTCTGCTAGGTGGTGACAGGGGAAGGGAGAGCCACCAGTGGGCTGCCCACAGCTGGAAGGGGCATGCTGTCCGCCAAGCAAAAGCTGCTCTGCTGGAGCGTGCTACTGCCCTGCTTGACCCCCCTACTCCCTGCTGCGTCCAACAGCCAGGGATGTGCTGCTGGACTGCCAAGAGCTTGTTTGAACCACCTGCCTGCGCCTCTTTTCCTGTTCCTTGGTCTTGGTCTAACAAAGCCAAGCTAGTGAGGTAGCCAAGCTAGTGAAGTATATACCTGCTCCTTCCCAGAGAGTGGCCTTGGGAATGGGATTGGGGAAACGACGGCATGAAGCTTTCAGGGTAGTGCTGCTGCAGGCAGATGAGGTGTCCATGATCTGGGGACTGCGGCATCTCATATGATGCCACCAGCATGTCACATGCCCGCTGCCAGCCAGGTCTGGAGCAGACGTGAACCATGCTGTGTGCAGAGGAGGCACTTGCTAGACCTGACTGAAAAAAGACCCTCAGAGATGCGGAAAAGATTTTCTTTTGATCATGACATTGTTCAACCTGATACAATCCTGGTTTTCAATTTCTTTTCCTCACCCTAGACAAAAATGTTATTTTTTCCAGCCCTGTCAAAGAGAGGGTGAATTGATGCTGTCTGGTCTATAAATGCTGCTCAGTTGTCCTTTCATTAGCCCTCCTCAGCCAGGGTGGCTGGTGCAGTGCCATACAGATGCTGTGTACATTTGACACAGTATCTGACTGCCGGGACAGCTCCAAAGTCCCTCCAGTGTGTACTCAGTGGGTGGAAGGAAGGCTGCCGTGTGCTTTTCCTGAGGTCCAGTCAGTCTGTGTAGCCAGAATTGTACTGTCTAAGCCATGTTTCTGCAATATGGCAGTCTGCAACATTTATATCAACATGGAGTGACCTATATGTAAGGAGACTCAGTCCCAGTAATAGTGACACCGATCCAGTGGTGGGTCTCAGTGCATTCTGCTCTCCTGGTGGTGTCCATGAAACCAGAAGTGTTGGAATAGGTGGGATTCAGAGGTTTGTTTCATGCAAGTGGTTGATGTGGTGACAGAGGTACCTCCAGCCTGTTCCCCTCCACCCCTTTCACCAAGGAAATACTGGCTAAGCTCACTCCCCAGGATGTGCACCGTCACTCAGTGAATAAACACAAGGGATTTGTGTTGTGGGTTAATTCTGCTGCTGGAAATCAAACCTCATCCGTGGTCAAGTGACATGTTTTTTCTTGGAAAGGGACCAAGGTTAAGAAGACAAGGAAGGCAGGTTAGTTAAAATATGTCAGAGTCTCTTGGGTGTAAGTACAGACTATAAATAAAAGCCCTTTAACTTGGAAAAGAACTTTAGAGTGATATGATCAGGTTCATTTTAGTCCAAATATTGCTTTATGCCATTAAGCTGTTATCAAGTTTGGTTCAATTGCAATAGTTTTATGGCTTCAGTGCAGTGGGAACAGTTGCAGCCTTTATGCAAGCAAAGCATTTCCCCTGAAACGTTTGCCGTGAAGACTGCTGTATTGTGCAGGAACCTGGGACTGAAGCTGACTGGAAATAAATAGCTGGGGAGGTGACCTTCTCTAGTTCTTTTCTTTCTCCATTCCAGAGTAACTACACAATCTAAGGATTTATATCATGAACAATGAGGGGATTTAAATGAGGTTTAGTTTTACATTCTTGTTAATCAATCCTCAAACTTAGTAATAAAAGCCGAACATTTTTACTTACTTCCTCTTAAGCTGCAAGCACCTCTGATTCAGCAGTGTCTTGAGATGATTTGTCAGGATGAGAAAATAAGTCACATCCCTCTTCCTCTTGGGATTAATAGGGAACTAGAATAATCCTGTGCCCATAATATTATTTCAGTTGGGTTTGCATAATAGCCTGGAAATAGTTATACTCAATGCAATGCTTTGTAATGATGATGTTTCATCCTTTGAAGTTAGGTTAATTCATGTCACAGTGTCAGATCCACACAAATAATGAAACTTCCCCCCCAACCCTGCCCCAGTGTTTCTTAACCAGCCCTCATTTTTGGATCCAAGTTTTATTATTGTCTGTTAGAACTGAGTAGATTTTAATGCTGTTCATGCAGATACCCAGCAGCATTGCAGCCAGAAAAGTCCCATCTCCCATTTGGTGTATTTACATGTCAGTGTGGCTGTGGGTTTGGGAAGATGCTGGTGTTTCTAAGAAGCCTTGCTGTGTGCATGCCTGTGCTCGAAAGCTGTGCAAGGCATGAGTAATTCCACCAAAATCACTGTAGTTGACCCTCCCTCTGAGCCAAGGTTTTCCACACACATCTGGACCCTTATTCCTGGCTTACATTAGAGAAAGTGAGAGAAATCAGGCCCCCTGTAATTACTTACAAGCTGCCAGCTAGATACATATGTAAATATTTTCAGGGTCACAACTTAGCTCTTTATTTTTAATATACTTTGTTATTGGTAATCGTTTTTTGAAGAGATTGAAAATCCCACCCATAAGTTTCTGTAGCATCAAGCCTACTCAGCCTTGACCTCTGCTCCTAGTGGTATCATTGGATTTACTGTTGACTTCAGAAGGAGCAGTCACAGTGGGTCTGAGTGCTTTTGAAAACCCTATCCCTGTGTTTTTCTGTATAAAGCCCATCACTGTAGCTGCCAGATTATATGACACTAGGGTTTAAAATGACTTAAGAATGAAATCAAACTGATAAGAAGGCCAAGATGTAATAAAGCTAAGTAAAGTAAATTTGCTTTCTTTCTAAGACAAAGCGACTTTCACGAGGTTTTAATTTTCTCTGGCCCAAGTGGAAAAACAGTTGAATTCGGTTCATTCTGTGTGTCCATGCTGGGCCTGTGTCGATACTGCTCCTGTGAAGCCCTGGAGGTGACATCCCGCACCCACCACCATGCGTGGGCTTACCCTGGGCATGTGGGAGCAGGTGAGGGAGGCTGGCAGGGGGCTGGAGCCCACTTAGGGGGCTTGGTTTCAATTTCTTTCTGTCCCCCAACCATAAGGTGCAATCTTGGGAATTATCAGTTAAGCCCATGTTTAGTCATTAATTCTTCCCAAGACTTGTCCCCAGTTTACCGCATTGCCAGAGGTGCTTTAGAAATAGGAAGCAGAGGATCTGGGCACTCAGGTGGGGTATAGAGGGTCAAAATCTACCCCCAGACTCTCTGCACATCTTTTATTGGGGAAAAAAGAGAAACAAACTAGAATTGCCATATCTCCCCGTGGCGTTAAGAGAATAAATCCATAAAACATTGTGCAGCAGTCAAATACTGCAGCATTAAAGTCCTTCTGTATTTACCCATGCCCAACTGGTGCCTTTACTGCTGTGCTTAAAGCCTCCATGTTCACATCTGTTTGCAGACGTCCTCTGGAGCAGGGTGGTCTCTTGCTGTAACAGTGATGATAAATACTTTGCTCTTATGGATTAGATTATTTCTCACCAAGTTGTTCTCTGTCTCACTGGAGGTCAGCTAGACTCATCATCTGTTAGGATTTCCTCCCCCAGCCCCCCCC
>JANZLQ010000100.1:28735385-28779147 GCA_026212715.1 Elanus axillaris | reverse complement strand
TTGTTCTGCGGTGTCACCAGATAGGAACGTTCCTCCAGGCAGCCATGAAGACAAAAATGTGTGGGCATGGGTGTTGCCTCTTATGTTTGGCTTTCTGCTCCTCTTCACCCATCACCAGCTCCCTATGCACGATGGTCTCTCTGGGAGGTGGTTGTGTCCTCTCCATACTGTCCATTCCCTGGTTCACTTCCCCTTGAGAGTCCAGATGTTATAATCCTCTGGTAAGCCCTAAAACTGGCAGGATTTTTGTGTTTGTTTCCCTCCTCCTGTTTTATTTTCATAAGCCTATAGATTGACTTTATTTCTCTTAAAGGTTTCTAGGCTCAGGGACTGCTATTCATCCGCTTTTAATTAAAGCAATATAGGGAATTAGGCCTTTCACAGGGGTGGTTCTGGTGATGGCTGTGAATGTTTTTGTTAGTTTTCCTCCTTTCTGAGCAAATGTTTGGAAGTGTGAGTTGGAGCTTAAGCTTTTTTATTATCGGGGAGTAAAATTACTACATTATAGTGAAGTGATTTCTTTGCAAAGGAAAAACTGTTTCTTGGCTGCTGCCATATGCAATAGCATAACTAAGAGTGGATGGTTCACGGCTGCATCCTTGGAGGACAGGAGGGTGGTGGTTGGGGCAGCACGGGGTGATCTGTGGCTTTTGCAGTACGGTGTGAGGGAGTGGAGGTGGTGGGAGCCTGGTCTCTCTTCCCAACAGTGCCTGGCTTTTTCCCACAAGAGTCTGGTTCAGATTAGGCTGCCCAAGGCACAGTTTCTCTTGATGTTGGTACCACACTGAAAGAGCATGGGTGTAGGGCTGAGAGCATTAGGGAGAGCGAAGTACTGCGCTTCCCAGGCGATTTACAGTCTCTCACTCCCATTTTGTCCTTCTTCAAAGCAATGAAATGCTCTTGGGCTCATAAAATACAGCCTCATGCAAACAGAGGCTGGTGCAGACAGGGTGTAGGAACCTCCCATTGGCATATAGGGATCACAAACTGGGCTTTTTCTGGATCTTGGGGAAGGCAGTAAAAGCATCCTTCCCAAGAATATGATTGGTTTTGGGTGAGCAAGTGAAGGATCTCAGGAGCAGGCCTCAGGCTGACCTAGGGAAGCAGCTGGCTTTTCTGCCTGGAGTGTTCAAATTATTTCAGGGTAGTTTTACAGTGTGAAAGGCTCCAGCAGGAAATCTTCTGAAGAGCCCAAGTGTCATCTGACCCCAGCTCCTGTTTTCTAAAGTGTCAGTGTGTTCCTGGTGTATGTTTGTGTGTGTTTGGAAATTTGACTTCTGTTTCAAATTGGTTAGCTATTTTATTACAACAGAAGGAAAGCTATTACCCTGAGTGTCAAGAGCATCAGTATGCTTGCAGGAAAACCAGTATTTACCCATGGATCTTTGGGGAGAGGGGATAATCCTCTTCAGTCTTGTTAACTGCTGTCTGTTGCTTCTGTCCTTCTTGCACATTACTTGTTTCTGGCACAAGGATGCGGCTTCTCTTGGCTTCCTCAGCCCCATGAGCCACACATAGGTCCTTGTGGTGCTGCAGAGTAGCCAGCACAGGTGTTTGTGTCCCTGTCTGAAGTCCTTTGGGTCCATATCAATGCCAAGCACATGATGAAGGGACTGTCCCCCACACGCTCCTCTTTTTCTTCTGTCATCTATAGCCTGAAGCAGTTTGCTGTCCTGCAAAGGCTCACTGATGCTGCACATGTTTCTAATCTTATGGCATAGCTGGGCTGGGTTCTACTTGCAGCAATGAGACATGGCCTCGATGTTGCTCAGTTTGGTTCTGATCGTGCTAGTCCCAGGGCCAGACTCTGCTCTCATTAACAGCTTTTTCATTTGGAAATGTGCACTTCCCTTTCTGCAGTGTTTCCCTATTGCCGTGCCTAGAAAGGGCCAAGAAAGAATTTTTCTTTTCACTGTTTGTGATGGCTGGAGTTCCTCAGGAGCTCTGGGTTTATTCTGTGGTTTGTTACTAATGCAGGTTTCCTGGGGGTTATAAGATGATCTAAAGCAACCTGACTTGTTGAGCTGACTCAGAAGTGACCCTCCTGAATCACTCCCAGGCAGCTGAGCTGTCTGAAGAGTTGACTGCTGGGGACTAATCTGCTTGTCATTAAAAATGAAATCTTCTGTATGCCGTCAAAAATATCAGAAATAAGTTAGAGTCTTTGTTTTGTGAATATTTTCAAAAAGGTCATTTCAGTGTCCTCTTTTTGAAGAAACAGTTATTTAATTAAACTCCAATACAATATTTGAAATGCACCTATCTTGCCCTCTTGGCACATGAACAAAATTAAGAAAATGTGAATTAAAATAAACAATGTGGAAAACAGTCTCCTCCAAAGAAAAATTTTAAAAAAGCAACCAAAAGAAAAACCTGTGAAAAAGACTTATCTGGTACTTTTTCTGGGTAGATAACATGAAAAAGAAGGTACTTGAAACAAGATTTGTGTATTGACTTAGGGTGATTTAAGGATCTGCTTGGGATTCAGATGGCTCTTCTTTCAGAGAAGGAAAAATAAGAAGACTGGAAAGTGCATACTTAGAAATGCTCAAGATGTGTGTGTAAGCTAAGGCTTGACACAGTATCAGTGAGTGAATGCAAAAAGTCCTTTTAATGCCCCTGTACTCTGAATAAGGTCTTTAACAAGTGATTGGGCTCATTGTACATAGTCCTTTGCCCCTTGTTTGCCTCTTGGTCTTCTCCTCACTGTGTCCCATCCTCATCATGTCAGGTTCACCTTGGAAAACAAAGTCATTGGAACTGGTCATTACTTGAGTGTGTGCTAAGGTAGATTTACTGAAACCACAGGCCTAGACCAGGTGAAAGGGGAAACACAGCGGTGAATCAGACCTAACCTTTTCTTCATGTTCTAAATATACTGAATGTGCATCCTCCTTATTTGTTGTAGTGCATTGGAGAGGTGATTTTGGATTTGGACTGCCTGAGGAGGTAAGGAGTCTCCATCTCTGGAGGTCTATAACTACAGGTTAAACAGACTTCTTCAGTAGTGCCATAGGTGGAGTTGATTGTGCTATGAATCAGGGTAATGGATTTGCTGGTCTCTTGAGCTCCCTTCCAGTGCTGTAGTTCTGTTATTTGGAGCCATACCGTGAAAAGATTGTGATGAAGATTAATTCAGAGTGTGTAGCAATTGGACATGAAAGGTCAGTAGTTTGTGGTTGTAAAATCTCAGCCTCAAAAGGAAGAATTTTAGTCTACCCAGTAGCAGAAACTTCTCAAGATCTCATGTTTTCCTAAACTACTCCAGGTTTTTAATCCAAACCCCATGATTCCTGGACAACACCCCTCTGATTTGTAAGTGGCACCAGTATAAGTCTTGTCACCACAGCACCAGTCCCTCGGTTGAATGTGCTCTTTGAAGTGTATGCATATGAATATTGCATTCAGAAGGTCTCATGTCACAGAGAAATCATTGTAGCAGTTGCAAGAAATACTTTCAATTTCCTTCTCTTCCCTTTCCCCTTCCCCTTCCCCTTTGCCTTCCCCTAAAAGCCCAATCTTTCAAATCCATTTGCAACAACATTGTTTTATGTAATACAGCCAGTAATAATACTCTCTTGTGCATCTTGCAGATGAGTGCAGTGGAAGGCTCTGCTCCATGGTGTGGGCTGTTGGATGCCTGAGGAATTTCTCTGCTGTGCTCCACTGGTCCCGCTTCCCTTCTCTCCCCATCCCAGTCCCTTCTTACACAGGACCTTACCAGTGGTTGAATCTTACCCAGCATTGCTGTGGGAAGTGCAGCATCACCAAGCTGCTGAACAGGCAGCCTTTTAATGCTGTGTATTTCTTGCAGTCAGGTAGTTTTGAAGTATGACCTGGGGTTTGTTTTGCACAAGTGCCCAGTGTTAATTCAGGTGCTCAGCACCTCTCTGCTGTGTATTAATTTGTTCAAAAGCAACAGTGGAACCGAGCATCTTGATTGTGAACAAATTAATCTCAGGGCCTCTCTTGCGTTTGTACAGTGTCTGAGATGGTGGGTTTCTGCCCTGGGAAAAAATATTTTGGAAAATATCTTCAGGTTCCTTGCAGAAGGACCACTCCTCTCCAGCCATCTCCCTCTGCCCTCACACTGCTGGTTGCAAAGTGACATTTCCACTGTGCTGGTCTCGAGAAAGGACCCACTCTTAGCCTGCCCAGGGGAAAAGTGAGGGCTTGTTCTGCTCAAACCAGCATGGAAAAATATTCTGCGGGGTGAGGCTGAATTCCGTCCAAACATAAATAGAGTAGCATGCCCTAGAATATCTTTTTGGTCTAAATCTTGCTCAGCAGTCGAAAGTCCCAAGTACCAATAAAGTCACTGACTAATGAACATTACTTAGTTCCTTTGGGTGCTTGGCTAGGGGCACTCATAGTTTCCAGTCATATGATTACTCCTTTTTACTTTAAGCCATCCTGTTTTCCTTTAGTCTTTTAGCCTTAAAGAAACATTGGGTAACTTTGTGTTCTGCTTCTTAATGGCAAAGTTAAGGGATCCCAGAGATGTGGATCTTTTTGGCTTCCTTTCCTGCTACCTGGAAACACCTTCTTTATCTCAGGTGCCAGCTGAAGTGTTAGTTTTCTGGTTTATTTTCCCTCACCCTTTCTGAGTCTCTCTTTCTTTCCCCTTTTCCACTGGAACCAAAAACAAAATTGGGATTTTCCAAGCAGAAGTGTGTCTCTGAGATATGCAATGGAGATGAATTGGCACCAGGACATTCACTCTGTACATTGGATATTTGATGATAAGAGAGCAAGGGATTAAAATCTGAACCTGAACTGAAATTTGGCAACTTACCTCAGTAAAAAGCTTAGGAAAGGCCAGCCCCAATTTCTGGACAGTTCATTTTTGAGTGCCTGTGGAGATAAAAAGAACAGCCAGCCTCCAGATGAGTCATTAGCCTGGCACATGGGGAACCTTCAATTCAATTCCTTGTGGTCTCTTGCAGGAGTTTGCCTGCAGGAATAAACGTCTGTGTTGTGCACACCTGAATGAGACCTGTGAGTCCTTGAGCTGTCATTGATACCTTGTCCTGTGTCATTCAGAACTGCAGCATGGGCCCAGTGTTCAGTGACCTTCAGCATCCAGTCACATCTCCAAGGACTTTATGCCCAGTGTTGCATCTTTGGATGGGCAGTAGCTCTGCTGAGAGGTCTTGTACTCCTGTACCAAGTGGAGCTGCTGATGTTGTGATTTCAAGTATGCAAGCCATTGCCTTAGCTAAATTCACTGCTGTTGTACCGCTGAGATACAGGTACACATCAGAGGGAGGACCGTGAATGTTCTAGGTAGTTGTGCAACCCAGGAACTTGTTTCACACCTTCAAATCAGAACACAAGTCCATAAATGGTGGCTTGAGCTACGTCGCCAAGTGCAGTCCTGAGCAAAGCCAGATCAGCCATTTCATCCTGGCCTGGCTCTAAGTGTTCTGTGTAGGTCCACTGGTGGGGACATACGTGTTGCCTGCTTCCTAAATCTGGCCTGAGTATTTCTTTTTCATAGAAGTAACACCAAAGTTACTGGACTATACAGAAGCTGCAACTGAAATTTACTGGGAGGTGTTTTCTGCAATAATTATCTACAATACTTGACATATGCCACAATCCAATTTTGTGACTGTGCCATGCTGGTATATTTGACTTATTTCATTGTGGGCATTGCATAAAAGTATCACTCATCAGTGAAATATCTCCATCTTTGGAGTCTAACATAGTGAATTTTGGACAGCAATACTACACCTCAGATTATGAGTAGGGATAAAGAAGAAGCCCACGTCCAATTGACCATGGCAAATCCAATTCAAACTGCAAAGGGATATTTTCCCTCCCATTAGGCACAATGTGATTAATTTCCCATGTGGAAAATTGTTCAAGACAGACGTGCTCGTAAATTATGGCATAAAAGATCCTATTACTACAAGCTCCATCAAAACCTACTGTGCCTCCCAAAATAGCAATAAGAAGATAATTATATTAACAGCCTTTCTTGTTATTTGATGTATGACTGAAATAGGCTGTAAGCTTATTTTCTGCCAGATTGGAGCCTTCATTTAAGGATGGATGCTTTCACATTTGCGGACATTAACAATAATCCTTGGTTTCTGATGTTTGAAATTAAAAATGTTACAGGGAAGTTCTTAAAATAGGGGGTTGAAAGCTGATAGGTGCAAAATATACCCACAGTTTAAAGCAATGTATCCTCTCTAGATGAAGCTTAAAAATTTCGTATCCAAAAAGAAACATAGTTTTTTACCAGCAAGGATTCTTGAAGGATCTGTTCTAGAATCTGCACTGTTCAACCCAGGATCTGCAAAAGAGGGTGTTAGTGATATAACTAACTTTGCTGATCACAAAATTACTTAGGATACTCAAATTTGGAGTGGACTGCAAAAAGTTGGAGGAGGATCTCATGATATTGATGGTAAAAAGGCAATTCAGTGTTGGTAAGCACAAAGCAGTGCTGTGGAGGGGAAAAAAAGGACCTCTGCAATCTAGGAAGGAGATTTCAGTAGTTCTGAGGATGTTTCCATGAAAACTGCAGCTCAGCAGTCAGCAGCAGTCAGAAGCCAAACGTGGTGTTAGAAAGAATTAGGCAAAGAATGGGGAACAAAACCCAGAGCTTCAGCTGCGGAAATCCACGATTTCCCCATGTCATGAATACCATTTGCAGGGTCTGGTCATTGCCTCTCAGAAAGGGTATATAATAAAGTAAGGTGCTGAGAAGCATGACAGAGGTGATTACAGAGGTGAATTGGCTTCTGTATGAGAGGAATAAATAGACTAAAAATCTTCAGTTTGGGACAAAGGTGATGGTTGGGATAGAGTAGAATTTCGTGAGATCACAAACAATTTGAGAGAATGTAGAGAACGTGATTATTTTTATTTCTCAGAATGCAAAACCCATATGCAGCCTGTGAAATTTGGAAAGCAAGCTTAAAGTGAACAAAAGTAAATATGTAATCACATGCCATTGATTAAATTATAAAATTAATTTCCAGAGGACTCTATATGGACCACAATATCTGTGGGTTCAAAAATGTACTAGGAACAGTTTCTGTAGGATGGAGCCAACACTGATTGCTAGAAATTGTTTTCTAATTCCAGAAAAGGCTAACTGCTGGTGTGCAGGAATAGGGAGTGTGTATCAGGAGAGGGACCCCATTACACGCATCCTGTTCTTGAATTTCTTGTGTATCTTTTACTGGCCAGTCTTGTAGACAGGGAGCTGGACTGCAGAGATCTTTGACTGGACCAAATGCAACACTCTTACATCACTGCAACAAAGTGGACTAAATCTTCTGTCCCTTTTTAGTGTGTTGTAACTACCAGTGAAGCTGCATTGGAGGAGATGGCATCTGTCCATTCTTGACCTTCTACTTGGAGACTGCAGGTCTGCACGCTGGACCACCTCAGAGGGGTTATCTGAGGTACCCAATAGTGGGACTTTGTACCTCTGGCTGGCCCTGCGTAGCACTGCACACCAGGACACAAAGGCAAACAGCATTTGGGGAGCTGCCATTCCTGTGTGGTGGCACAGGGAGAGAAAGACCAGTTTGTTTAGTGGTGTGGATTTTGTTAGCAGTCAGTCCCGTTTGGCTGCTCAGTGTCTCCGTGGCTTCAAATGCAATTAATCAGGGCCCGAAAGGGTAATTATCAGCTCACATTCCTAATTCACATTTCTGTGCCTATTCATGTTACTGTTTTTTCTTTAATTTAGCAATAAAGTTGGGGTTATTTTCATGTTTTTATACTGCTGGCACAGCAATCCTTATTAAAAATAAAAAATAATAAAACATTAGTTTCCAGTCCACCTTTTTTTCTTCTCCCTGGGAAATGAAAAGGCCATATTAACCGTGAAAGGAAAACAAAAGTGTGCATAGTCCTAGGGTCCTGCTGTCACCTTGGCTGAAGGCACTTTTCCTTTCATGGGGCGAGTAATTGCTTAGAGCATTAATCCCTGAAAGGGGCTTTTTATTCTGCAGTGGGCAAAGCTGTTGACATCTGACAGTGCCATTTCCCACTTTGGTCGGACATAGGCACCTTGCTGAACCAGGGAGAAGGTGGTCCTGCAAAGCTGGGGATGCTCAGCACCCTCCACCATCAGCTCCAGGGCAGCACCTCTGTCCTCTGGGGTGCCCTCGCACCCTTAGTGCTGCATTTAGTTCCATGTGGAGGAACCCAGAGGAATTGTTCAGGGAGATTGTCCTCAGCTGTCTTCTGGCATCAGCAGGCACTTCTGGTGCCAAGTCGCATGTGAACATAGTTTGGATTAAGTGGCCTGAGCTGGAAACGGCTGGAGTGCTCACACACGGAGGAGCCGGGTGTGAAGGAGGCTAGTTGTCTGATAAGTAATTATAAAATCATTTCCCTGTTCCTGTGCATCAGCTGACTGTGGTAACTGCTGGTATGAGTGCTCTTAGTCTTGCAGCCAAGGTGGAGTGATCTGAATGAGCTTTGCTTTCCCTGGGAGGCTGAGTGACTGGATGCTGGCTCATGTTGGTGCAGGCTACATGTGCCCGCATGGATCACCGTGTTCGCTGCCTACCAAAGGAGTGGGTAGCCGTGCACCGTGGCTTCATGGTCAAGTGTTAAAGAGGAGGTGCTGCTGGGTGGCCTGGCCACAGACCTGACCTAAAGGCTGTTTCATCAAGCGATGTGGGAGATTGCGTGTCCCAGCTGGGTTATTGTACTGCAAGCTCAGAGGAGGTAGGGGGAAGGGATGTAGGTCTGGCTTCAGAGTCAGGGCAGGGAGGTGCAAAGGTGACTTCACCAGTCAGGCCCCAACATGTGCTGGAAATAGAAGTGCCCATCTCTCTTCTGTAATACACAGAAATCAGCCATCCCTGCCTTAAAGCACATGCTCATGAGCTTTTGAAATCAACAGTAGCTTTATCAGGGATCAGAGGAGGCAGAGAGGAAATCCCTACCAGAGATTGTCTTAATGACACAAAAAGGTAAGACATACTAAAAAGATGTCTGGAACCAGAGAATGATGCCTGTGGTTTGAGATGGTGTCCTGGTCTGCAGATGAGCTTCCTGACTCGGAGGCCAGCTGGTTTTGGTCTGGTTGTTCAGCGCCTTTGCTTCTGTGCCTGTTGTTGTCTACTGAAAATTCAGCTTAAAATTAGTCAGAGGTTTCACTTGGAGGACTCCAGGAGAGCACTTCCATTTGGAAAGAGAGAACAGTGCTCTGTTTTGCAAAGCACAGGGGATTTCGTTTCTGAATACTGCTCTCTGAAACCCTAGCTGGTGAGTTCCAGTCTCTGAGAAGCACAGACACCTAGTTATGTTTGCTGCCACGTTATTTGTTTGTTTAATTTCTGTGTTAATTGGTGCCTTCCAAATACCACAACTGCTCTGAGGAGCACTGTCCCTGCCAATCTGACTGCTGAATTTTACCTCCTGTAATGTGGGACGTGTACCTGGCAGCTGACTTAATCAAGGTCTTCCACAAGAGAGAATTTTGCCTAATTTGTGGCAAAAATTGAGGATTTGTTTTTGATTAGAATAAATGTTTGAACAGAAAGATTTTCTGGCTCCAGATGCCAAGGTAGATGTATTTTCATTCTGCATGAGATCAACAGAGGGATCTAGGGACTGACTTTATTGCTTTCATTTGTGTGTGCTCATTTTGTGACCTTGTGAAGCCACCTTCGCATCCCTGCACCTCAATTTCTACATGCAATGTTCCTGTAAGAGTATATGTCATAGCACCGTGTTATTGCATGACCTACCTCCTAGTAATAATAACTTTGATCTATGTGGTGTGAGTGCAAATATTATTTTATTCACAGCTCCTGTTCTCAATCAGCTTAAGGGTGGAGTCTCCCGAGCAGTGTTATTGCCAGTCACGCCAAAGGATGTGGCTAGGATGTTACTGTGCTTTTCTAGTATAGTTTGGCAAGGGTGTGGTGCAAATCCATCTCTCTCCAGTGACCTTGCTGCAAGGTCTTCAACCCCAGTGGGTGTAGCTCAAAGGCTCCCTGTCGGCGAGGCTGGCGCTGGCCCAGGGTCTGTGAGCTGGTGTCTCGGGCTTAGTGTCATGCTAGCACGTGCATTAATGACAAGTCTCATAAGGGCTTATAAGACAGTGCAAATGTTTTAATAGGCTCAATTCATTAAGGCTTCTGCTTTAGAAGATTGAGGTGGGACCATATGGTCCTTGCCTGAGAGCCCATACCACCAAGTGTCAGTAGAAAGACTCCTATTGACTTCAGCAGATTCCAGTGAGCAAGGTGGTACTTGGTGTGGTTTTGGAAAGAGCAGAGGAAGAGTTTAGTTAGTGTAGCTGCAGGGGCATGGTCTTGCCCTTCAGGAAGAGCATTTTCATGATTAAGGTGGTACGAAGGCATTTGAGAGGCTCTTGCCTTATCCCACTCTGGAGTCAGGAGCTGGAGTAGCTCAGATGATACAAGTGTGTTCACCAGCAAATATGTAATATAAACAGGGGCTGCTGGTTCCCAAACTCGTTGGACCAACGTACAGTGGTCTACATAATTTCTACATTGGCCATAGAGTGAAAGTGACTCTTGACCATAGCTCTGCAGACTGTCTGCGGACCACTAGTGATTTGGAGATTACAGGTTAGGAGCCACTGCTTGCCTAGGTGAAAGCAGGACGCTGGCATCAGCTGATACAGGAGGCAAACCAAGTGTTTCAGCAATGAGATGAAGTGGTTGACATTTCTCTGATCAGTTTGGTATAGTTTGGTATAGGGTCTAGATAGTTTGATCATTATTTAAACCCTGATGTTTCCACGTGTTAGATGACTTGGTCCTAGAAATTTGGAAACAGATCTTTTTGGAGGACCTTCAACAAAATGCAGAGTGCAGTGGAACTGTAAGTGCGCAGATTCTTATCTTGGGAGAGAAGTATGCATAGGCGAGGGTGATGCTTTGGATCTGCATAGGCTTTCCTGTTTTTCTGTGCCTTCTGCTCCCAGCGTAGCAAAGACTGTATGCAAAGAGGGGGACACTCCTGCATCCTCTGTGGGAGGAAGCCGTGCTGTTTCCTAAGGCAGTGTTTCTCGGATGTTTTGAAAACGTGACCCTTTTTTGGCTTCCCATCTCTGTGAGACTCGGAGTTATCATTGGGTCAGTTCCTCTGGGTGAGGGTGTGCCAGTTGCCGGTGTTGTGGGCTGCAGGTATAAATACCATTCTTCCTCTCCCCTTGGACAAACTGACTGCTTTCTACAATTAAAAGCAGTTGGCTGTTTGCAGGCTAATGTAGTGCTTGCAACTAGTAATTACAAATGAGTTCACTTTCCACCTTGGGGAAGCTGAGCTGTGTAGTTCAAGGAGGCACCGATTTCACTGTGGAAATTGAAGACTTCATTCACTGAATCAACACCCCCAATGTTTTGCAACAGTCTGGGAAGTTCAATTTTAAGGGATCTGGGGACCTGTGCTCACAGTGGGATCCTTTTGTGTGGGGTAGATGCTTTACTTTGCTGTACTCTGGTGGTAAAGTTGGTTTAAGCAAGGTGATGGATCTCTTCAGGTCTGCTAGTGCGTATAGACCAATGCACCGAGGACTGCCCCACAGTGAGAAAACTGAAAGGGTAATTTTGTAGCATTTTCCAGACCAAACACTGCCTAATGTTCCTGCACCATGATTCCTCCCTTGCTTTGGAGAGGTGGGAGGTTTGCAGCTGGGGCTGCTGAAGAGATTACAGGAGCAATGGATTGTTTGGGTGATAGCAGCAGGACATAGAGCAACATGAAGTAGTTCTTGGCTTATGCAAAACATTGTACAAACAGTAACAGAGCTGTTAGCTTGAGATTTGCACTCCGTGGCCCCCACCTGTCACTCCTGAATTTCAGCATCAGTGCTTTGTGGCTTTTCTCCTTCTTCCAGCTGTGCTTGGTGCTTGAATTCCCCAAGTCTGTACTAGCAAAGCTGTTCTAGAGCTGATGCTGTTGTCCGTGGAGGATAGTAGCCACCCCTACAGATAGTGGAAGGCAGCCAGGTTCAGAGTTAGGAGCTCTTTGCTGGTGGGGAATCCAGCCTTGCCTCTTGCCTGTCTTTGGTGTCCTCTTGTAATTATTCACATAAGGCATGTTCTGCTTATCACTTCTAATTCCTCTTCCTGGTGATATTCTTTTATACAGGCCATGTTATTTCCCATGCTTTATTGCTTCTTGGTAGTTTTCTTTAACATTGTAGCTTATGCACATTAAAAACAGGATCCAAGTGCAGAAGGACACCCTCTCCACCATCCCCCATATCTCAGGGCAATATTGTTATTACTTGTGTTGGCTTTCCTGGCTGCCCCATCTGTCTCCATCACCTCTTGTCACCTTCCATAGTAATTCATGCTGATTAGCAAAGGCCTTTATCAGCTGAGGCTCTTTGGCAGCCAAGTTCAACCAACAGTTCTGACTCTGTCACGAGTTTCTACTTATTAAAAAAGTCTGTCCCTCTCCCACCGGTGGAAACACTGTGAATCATTTCCCTCCCCTTTCTTTGTCAGGAGCAAATGCCATCAGTGTTAGGACCCTGGCACTGGCTTTCTGACTACAGGAAATCATGGATGAAACAATCTGTGGAAACTGGGATCCCCATGTAAAAGTAAGACATTATTTTGTAAGGAACACACCTCTTTTTTGACCACTGTCAGATTGTCATCTGGTTGACAATCACACGTTCTTCCATGAGAAACATAAAATTGTTCTTCTATGCCATAGTGTTGTGCTGTTGAATTACCTATTTTATATTGCAAGGTGGCAGCATGTATTTAAATGCTCCATTTGGGAGTGACATTGTGTGACAGGTGTCTGGGAGTTTTGGGCAGGGCCCTGAGGTGGATGTCACAGCTTGAATGGGTTAAGGGGAGTTTGTGTCATATCTGATTGCACATCTGTGCTTCTTCAGTGTATAAAAATAATAATAGCAGCTATGTGTAAGGAGTAGAAGCCTTCATAAAAATACTTGAGCAGCAAAATGGTTTTAGTTACACAGGAGGAAGCTGCTTAGCCCAAAAGGAGAACCTGTAACTGCATGAGGGCTAAGTTCTTTACTCTTTTTTTTACTGATGCAACCCCAGTGTAACTGCAAAAAGAGTCTGACCTCATAAGCAAACTCTGTCTCTGAGAAGTTGATCTTAGGTGGAACACATTGCTTGGCAATATACATATACAGATCTGGTACCTCCCAGGTTCTCGGGCAAAAAGAGGAGAGAACCAATAGCACAGTAACGAGAACAACGCAAAGAGACAGAAACAGGAGCTCTTCCCTGCTCTTAGGAGACAGCTGACTGACAGAGCCTCCATAGGTGGAGCTTCTGTAGTCAGAGGCAGCACATGTCTCTTTAATCAGATGAGACATTACAGTATTTTTAATGTGCCCATTAGTCTTCAGGCTGTCAGCTGTTGAATACTTATCATATGGCTTGCTTCACGTATTGCCCTCTGAAGTGTGGTGATGGTGTTTGAAGTAGAAGATTAAATGTGAATATGCATTTGTCTGTTGTCCCTTTGACAGTGGGTTTGGGCTCTTCCTAACCTCTGACAGATGCTCCTTGCATGAAACAACTGGTGTCTTTAGACCAATTCGTCACCTAGACATCCCCTGAAAGGAGACTCAAGCTCAGCAACAAGAGAGTAAGAGCACGAGGTGGATCTGTTCTCTGATAGATTTGGAAAGGAGCTAAACAGCAATTTCCCTGCCTCCCTGTTGCCCCTGCCGCAGCTCCCACTCACTGCCTGGCTCCAAAGAGCAGCAAAACTGGCAGATGAGGGCTGAGCCACTGGCACAGTGGTGGGAAGATCATGAAGACATGATTCTCTTAGAAGGTCTTGAGGCCTAGATAAGCAGCACCTCTCCTTGGCAATGAAAGGTGTGATAAGGAGATTTGTTTCAGAGGCTGCCTTAGAGCTTACAGATCAGCAGTCTAGGTCAGTAGCTGCTGTGACAGCTGGTAGTTGCTGTGATTGTAGGGGCTGTATAGCTCATGTCCCCCTCCCTTGAAGAGGAAAAACTGGATTCTCCTTCTAGGCATCCCCTTGGGGACTTCTGGTGCTTCTCTGCTTAGTGATGCCTGGTGCTGTCCTGCCTCCAGACTGTGCTCCACAGAGTCACCAAGCCCACCAAGAGCTGGGCTTCTTCCCTGCACGAACTATGTCCTTGACCGTTACAAAGCATTATTAGGCTGTGGACCCTTCTGGTGTGTTCAGCCCAGACCTGTAGGCTAATGGGAGGACCAGAGTGTTGGGGTGCTTTTAAGGCTGTTTGTTTTTGCGGTCCATGGCACTTGTTAAAATCTATACAACTCCAAGCATGAGATTATGCAGGAGTAAAGTGGCATTCAGAGGATACCTTTAAGCTTGCAGAATCAGCAGCTGCCAGATAGACAGTCTCCTGCATAGCTTTATTCTTCCCACTTTGTGTACCCACTATGTATACAGGAGGAAACTGAGGTCTTGTGGGAGAAGAGGTGTGTGGTCGCAGAATTAAAGACTACATATATATATATATATATATACACACACAGAGATGAAGGGATGACTTAAGATGGCCCTATAATGCTAAACCTGATACTTTGCCTCTTATCCACATTAATTTCCTAGGAATAATATTTTCTTTAAAGAAAAAAAGATAAAAATAAATAGTGTTATCCTGCATTAACAGCAGGGCTGGAGCCCTATGGCTTCCCCACATCTCTCTTTCCCAGTGCTGCAGTCCTCGGAGTCCTTCCTAACATGTGCCAGACCTCCCTTGGCCCAGTCCAAGCCTTGCACATTGGTGAATGAAGTATTTGCACGAGGCAGCACCATCCTGTGTAGTCTATAGCTTCACATCTGAGTCCAAGACAGGCTTCCCGTTCACTTCCTAGCTGGGCTGTAGCATGGTTAAAAAGCTGCTCGTCCTTTTGTAAAACACAGGTGTAGTGTCGGAGGAGGATTAAAAGAGCTGCAGTAAAATTCAGGAGAGAGGAAGCAGCACTGTATGTACTGACGTAGAAGTAGATCCCTTCCTTAGAGATGTGGAAACTACCCAGAGGAAAAGCCAAGCAGCACATAAACCAGTGTTCCACCCTCGGAAGGAAATTGCCCGGGCTGCTCTGCATTTACCAGCCACACTGGGCCTTCCCTGCTTCATGTTAGTGCTGCATGAAATGCTCCTTTCCACTGCCATCCTGAGGGCTCCTCACTGGCTCTTACATGGTGCCGCTGCTCAGCTGTCTGCCTGCTCTTTATTTCTTTACAGTGACCCGACCTACCTTGTTAGGCAAAGCTTTCCATTAATGGGGTCTGTGTCCAGTGCACGCACTTGGAGAGCATAAAGAGTGTACAGCATGGGTCTCTCAGGTTGCCTTCCTTTTCCAGTCCCATGGGACCTCCCCTGCTTTTGGAGGAGGACCAGTGGAAATGGGGGAATTGGAGAAAGCAAAACTAATCCTCCTGGATCTACAGTGGTTCCTGCTGGTTGGTCAATGATGGCTTTGGCTGAGCTTCTGTCAGCACAGTCTGTCTTCCCAGAAAAGAGGAGAAGCTGGGCATTTGGGAAGTTGTCCCTCCTCAGAGGTGCTTCAGTACCGTTGGCAATGAGACTTCTCTGCCTGAGGACCCCCCAGGATTTGTAAGGGCATCCCTCCTTGCTTCCCACCAGAACTGAATGTGCTTGCAGTGTGTCCTTGTTTTTCTCCTTGCTTTTTATGTTGTTGATTGCTACTCTGTGGTGCTCTAAACTACTCAGCCTTCTCCAGATCTCAGTTTTGAGTGCCATATTGGACTGGGCAACCACAGATCTTCCTCAGAGCCCTCACTGAGCCTTTTCCAGCTTCCAATATCAGAGGAAAAATCTTCCCATTTCTGAAAGGATAAAAATGGAAGCGCCTTCTGGGTTTTCCTTTGTCCTAACACCACAGTCATCCTGATATTTTCCATCTCCATTTAAGGACTGAATTAAGACTCATCATATCCTGGGGTCTTTTTTGTACTCTGTGTTTAATATAACGTTCTTTATTATATTTATCTTGTTTCTTATGTTTGAGTCTTTCATTTGTTACGTTACTTTGAAGACTGGGCCTCCCTGTAAACTGTCCTTTTAGGAAAGCTGAATTGCATTTACAGGAGATCTTTAATGTGTTTAAGTCTTTGATTCCTTTATGTTTTTATATGGACACAGGTTCGACTTTTGACTAGTGGCTTGAACTGAAAACAGGAAAGCCAGAAAGTGAGAATGTTTCCAAAATGTTGCTTTCTCTTTGCAGTATATTTATAAAAGTTGCAAATAAATACCAAGATCTCCCGCACTAGCATTTCTGGAGCACTGGAAAGGAACTAGTCTTTTCTCTACAGCTACCCCCACACCCCTTCCACCCCAAAAAAGCAGCTTACTGCAGTTATGTGGTACAAGTACAGTGTGATCCTAGAGGCTATCAGAAATAATAAGAAATGTTTTGGAAATGCAGGTAGCTCTCCCCATCTACCAGATAGAGAAGCAGGAATGCAGCAGGGTTTTGGTCTGTCCAAAGTCAGTTGGTGCAGGGAGGTGGAAGCACCACCTTCCTTCTGCAGCAGCCTTTGGCTAAATCGCTCAAGCTCAGATGAACATCTCAGACACCTATTGAAGATTTCCCCTGTGCTCTGTGACTGCATGCCGTTGCATCCTACGGGGATGGCTCAGCACCAGCTTTGTAATGAGATAACCATAGGGAACCCAGAGAGATAAGTTTATGGCACTAGGAAATGGCTTTACCTCACAGGGCAAACTGTTTTGCTGCCAGAATTGGGGATGGAGATAAACCACTTTCTCCTGTCTAAAACAAAAGGCTTTAACACCTTCCAGATTAGCAGCTGTGGAGGAAAAGGCAACCAAAAGGGGCAGAATCTGGGAGGCTTTAGAACCTCTGCTATTGGACTGTTAAAGGCTGCCATTTCATTAACCTCTCAGCTTGTGTAATCTTGACAAAATCAAAGCCACATACTCAGATTTTGGATCTGATTTCATTTCCTAGTCCATTGTCTTATCCCGTGATCTATGGAGCAGTATCTTATTTGCCTGTTGGCTGAAGAAGTTTGGAGCAGGGGTGGTATATATGCCAGCAGTTTTTTTACGTAAGCATTTCATGGACTAAATAATGCTGGCAGATACTGTTTTCTTCCACCACAAGGAGAACATATAATTTATTTTTGTCTCATTACATTAAAAGAAATACAACACAAAAGAAAAAGGGAAGAAAACCACCAAAAAAGGCTATGAAGATATAATCCCTTCTAGCCAAAAAAATACCAACTCTATGACATCCTTGTGTGTGGGGAAACTCAGCTCCTAGATTATTTTGATAAACTTTGTTACAATCAGTTTCACACAAAACCGAACTGTTTATTTAATCTTAACTGCTTGCAGATATGTCATCCAGTAAGGACACTGAGGTTATTATTTTTTTTTTACTTTCAAAAAAAAGGGAGTTTGTTTATTTTTCTTCCATTATTTGGTTTCCCTCTGTAGATTTATAAGGGCTCTGTCACCAACAACCTTGTATTTGCTCATGAGCTGGCTGTGTGGTTTGTCTGCCGGCAAGGGAAGGAGCATCCACAGTGGGAGGCAGCTGAGTGGGCAGGCATGGGGCGTAGATGGAGCCCGCATCCCACTCCAGCGACGCTCCCTGCACTGCCAGCACGGACACGCCAAAGCGGCTGCAAAGTAGAAAAGAGTCATAACGTAGTGTCGGTCCATTCCAGGATAATGCCATCACTAAAAGGGAACCAAAACTTCTTGCGTTATGTACAGGATGAAATCAGAAAAACTTCCTCTGGCCCTGGAGTCACTGTGGTCCCCTTTCGGTGGCTCACAAAAGCAGGACTTCAGTGGCAGCCACTGAGGTTTCACAGAGCTGCTGTGCCTGTGGTAGTTGTTGGCCATGTGCTGCATCACCTGTGCAAACTTAAGACCAGCAGCATCCAGCTGCACGAGGTGCCATGCACGCTTCTGTAATAGCTTTTGCCCTGTGTCCCTCTGCTGCCTGCCCCATAGTGTGTTTGTTTCTGTGCAGTTTGCTCCAAGGGCAGGAGTGGATCTGCTGCTCAGACCTCCTCAGAGCGTGCCATCCTGTCTTGTAGCGATAGTGTGACCACAGTCACACATCGCTGCTGCTGTGTGAACCCCTCCAGTGCTGGAACTCCTCGCTGGGGACATAATAGGGTTGCAGGGCTCAGCCACTGGCACTGCCGACAGCTGTGGTTGGAGCCGGCGATGGAATCCCATCTGCTGACTTTTCTGCTCGGTGCTGTTGCACTACCCTGCATGGCAGGCGATGCCCCTAACCCTCCCCTTTCATCTGTTCCCTCCTCAGGCAAGATCCTGTTCCGGAGGAGTCATGTCCGAGATGTAGCTGTGAAGAGGTTGAAGCCCATCGACGAGTACTGCAGGGTAAGAGCTCCGGGGGAGCATCTGGTGGCCCTGCTGCTTGGGGGC
Source organism: Elanus axillaris (assembly GCA_026212715.1). Lineage (NCBI taxonomy): Eukaryota > Metazoa > Chordata > Aves > Accipitriformes > Accipitridae > Elanus > Elanus axillaris. Next base: position 28,760,729 of record JANZLQ010000100.1, on the reverse strand, counting down.
TCACAGCCACCACCAGCACTGGGCTTTCCCTGCGGGATACTACCAAGAGCTTCATTTGTGTTGTGTCCCTCATAAGGATGGTCCTTCCCAAACACCACTAGGACTATCGGGGCAGATGAAAACAGGCTGCTGTTTGCTCCCAGGGTCCTCGCAGCATTTTCCCCTTTATGTACTGGATTGGTACCTCATTTATTCAGTAAAGGCCATAAGCCTCATCTGCCCGAAATGTGGATTTTATTTCTACTTCAGCCTCTATGAATGCAAGAATTGAGCAGGCAGAGTAGCACAACTAAGATGGCGTTTTCTTCTGTTTCCTGCCCATCTGTCCCCCAGTTCCACATGAGGGGCAGTGCCAGCTGGTGCAGCACTGGGGTGGACTGGTGGCTTCCAGAAGTGCCTCTCCAGATGAGTGAAAGCCTGGAAATTTATTGCAGGACAGAAAAGCATGGCTGTGTTGAGAAGAAGGTCAAGTCACCTAATCTTTCCTTTCTAGCTTAGAGTTTATGATTTGATGATAACTAATCCTCTGACAGTAGATTAAAAGTCATTTCTAAGCAAGGCGGATACCCAGTTTTTGTAGAGGTATCAAGCGCGTCAGCACATAATTTAAACCCCAGACTTCCTCTCTTATTTCCCAGGGGTTTTTCTTTCCGTTTTTAGAAAGCCAGAGGAACAGGTGGAGGGGAAAAAATACATTCTCAAGAACTTCTCCAGTCAGACATTTGCTCATCCAAAATTGGGAGCAGATCACTGAAGTGCCTGAGGCATGCTGGGGAGCAGGGGGGTGTGTGGGGTGTGTGTGTGAAACCCATGCCATCTGCAACCCCCTGGGCGAGGAAGCTGCGATTAAAGTTTTATCTCATGAGATCAGTCTTTCTTGTGTGACAGTTAATGTACTGTCTTCCTGCCTGTGGCTGAACAGCTCTCTTTAAAATATGTAGGGTCTCACTGCGTCCCCAGCCGCCCTCCTTCAGACAGGAACTGCCGGCGACAGCAGTGGTGAGGGTTGATGTCAGGGTTCACCCAGCAGATGCACAGAGGAGAAAGCAGTGACTTATGCTGGGGGGGAGAGCTGCTTCTCTGGGACCCCTTTGTTCGCGCCCCAGACAGACCCGACCTGACCTAGCTGGGCCTGCTGGTCACAGCCGAGGGATGTGTCGTGACGTCGGCTACTGGCACGTTCATTGACATGCAGCACTGTGATTGCCACCCTCCTTCTTGCTTCCTTTTTTCTCTCCTGGAGAAGTATGTCTCAGTTCACTCTGGTTCAGATGCTGCAGGGCAGATCTGCTGCTGCTGCCCAGCTTGGAGACATGGCTGGATGCTTCGCTTCCTTAAAGCCAAGCTGTTTACTTAACCTATTTATTAACAGGCACTGCTTTTATGAGCATAGACCCAGCCATGCTGGATTAGCCCAGTCTTCCCCAGCCCATTGTTTCCCGTCTCCAGCAGCAGCCACAGTGGTGCCCAGCAATGACTATGACAGACCTATAGTGACTGCTCCAGAATATTATCCCAGCTTCCAGTCATTTCTGTCTCATCTGTGCCTGATGTAGCGTCTTTTTATTTCTTTTGCAGTTTACTGTAATCTGTCTTTAAATTGCTGCTGTACTTCACAATAGAAGATGTTTAAATCTGGATGGCACTGGAGAGCAAGGCTTGTCACTGAAAAGCTTGAGAGCAGGCATTGCATCTCATGTCTGCTTGTGCTTCAGGAGGGCTACATCCTCCTTAGTGTCCTTCTGCATGAGGTGTCAGGTCTTTAAGGAAAGAAGGCCTTAGCTAACTCATCCATCCCCCTGGGATGTATCTTGTTGGAGGGTGTATGACTGTCGTTGTGCCTGAACAGTCTAGGCTGCAGGTGGGTGAGTGCTTTGGCCAGTACTGGGAAGTGAAACAATGCCAAACTTTTTTCCATCCCCTGCATTTGACGCCAAATCCACGCCCGGACATTAATTTGTCCCCAGTGTGAATGGTAGGCAAGCTTGTGCCCACTCTTCAAAAACTGTATAGAAGTAGCTATGATGTCCTGCCTTTCACCAGATCCAGTTATGGGTTTTTTTTTTTATTCTTCGCCTTCTGCTACAGTTTCCTCCTAATTACAGAGAGTAAATAAAGATGGTAGTTGGGCACACCATTGCCTTGCACAGGACATACCTAGTCATTCTTAAATCCCAGCATACACAGTTGGTAACCTGTGTAAATAAACAGAGGGACCTGAAAGTTGCAACCCATACCTCTCCCAACCTTTCTAAGTCTGCACAATTTTGTGAGAATAAGTTTTTCTTTTGAACATTTATGGTTCACCCAATTTGCATTTATTCAAAGAATGATTATCCTATGTTATTGTTGTTCCAAACCTGGCCCAGGATATGAAAGTCCACAAGACTGAAAATAATGTTGAAAATCAGACACTGAACTTCAAAGGTACAAAGAATTTAGGGAAACAGCTTGTAGAAGGGGAGCTTCTTGGTACAGTGCAGTCAGTGGTGGTTCTGCTACTGACCTTCAGCAGGGACAGAATTTTATCTCTGGGGCTTAGCAGAGGCTTAAAATTCAGAAATGCTTTCTTTCTACTTTCGCTGAAGGTCACCACTTATAAGGTTTCTGGCAACATGACTTTCATAATCTTACTGTAATTTTTCCATCCCAATATGAAGTTAAGTAGGAATGACAGAAAGCTGTGAATTGGGAACAGAAAGGTAGGTGGTGAGTCTGAACCAGAGTGGCCTCATTTCACCAGCCTAAACCAGACACAGGGTCTCTCTCCATTCAGCTGTAACTACAGAGGGAACCTGAGTGACTTACTTAGCTCCGATGCTAAGTTCTAGAAAGCTGAAGTGAAATGCAGTGAATACTCTCTTGGTATAAGAAGGGAAATTATTCCTCCCCCCCCACTAGTAAATTAATCTTACTCACTACTGTTTCCTACTCTGTAACAGCTACTAGTGCATGTGCGTGACTTGAGAGTGGGATCGTGCCCACCTCTTTGGAGGTGTTAGCTCTTTTCTACATTTCTACCCCTGTCCAGTGGATGTTTTGACTCTTTAGAGAATTGTATAGAACTGTAGACCAAGAGCATCATTTTGACAAGTTCGGTCCTGCTTCTATAAAAGAAGAGTGCAAAGCTTATGGCCCATGCTAGTCCTAAAATGAGTAGGCAGACAACATGCTTAATTTTGAAAAATTTAGAGAATTATGCTGGAATGATGTGGGTGAAGTTGGTGGAGAAAATCTGACATAGGATAATAAAATGAATAAATGAGACAATAGACCTTTGTCCACTGGAATCTCTGAGGAAGCAGAGGAGGGAGGCAGGTTTGCATGCGAAGTTCGTGGTAATTTTTTTGCCAGATGAGGGTTGTCCATCCATTTCACCTGCCCTGGAAAGACAAAGCACAGATGGGCTCTGGCAAATGAGCAGTGCAAATGTTTGACCATTTGTTGTTTTGTTTTTGCAGACTGTCTCTGACAGAGCGTGGTGATTTGCATGGCTGAGAAGCAGGTCTGACTTCTGCTGTTTGGATGCGGTGTTGTTCCAGCACTGGGCAGAGGAGCAGTGACAGGCAGAGGCCATCTGAGAGTTTGTGGGAATACTTGGCAGTAAGGGGGGGGGTCTGCAGAATGTTCTGTATCAGGGGCATGAGCCCCCTGAACCCTACAGCATGGGCCTCCCGACCCCTCACTCTTGGGTGATTCTTCATTGCATTGTACCAGCTTAGAGAAATGCCATCACAGAGGTAATTAGGCTAAGGCTGCAAGAAACTTTCAAGTTGCAATGAAAAACAGAGGAGTGGGACATACAGGGGAAGTTACCTAGGACTTTTCTTATCTGTAAACATGAAAGTGCAGGGTCTGGATGTCCTTACTGGTAACCTGAGTGAACTACCAAACTGTGTTTTGCCAGCAAATGTGTGCTGCCCACTTGAATTGGTATCTCTGGATGATTTCCCTCTTAACTGTAGGCTTGGAATTAGTTTAGTGTGATCTAAGGTCTTCTGGGCTCATTGGGCCTGGTTTTCTTAATTTGTTTAGGAGTTTTTGCCAATGTGAAAGAAAGAGCAACTTCATAGCCTTGCCTTGCCAGGGGCATTTTATTTATTAAGCTTTTGATCTCTCAAACACACCTCTGGTGTGTGCTTGTCCAGTATATACCGTCCTGTGTTCAAGAAGGACCTCTGAGGTTGGTGGTTCACAAAACCACCGCTCTCTCCTTACGCAGCCGTCTGGGAAGACTATGGCCAGCATTTGCAGACTTGCATCTTTGTGTGTGTTGGTCCTAACTGAGGGAAGCATCTTTGTGCAGGGAAGCTGTTAAGATGTGAAGTCCCATTGTCATAAACACTTGCCTGAATTTGTCACATGCCTGCATGCTGTCCTGATTGGAGGTGGATTTAAGTAGAAGCTTACAGGCTTTTCTGTAGTGAGGCTTGAGTACCCAAATGCACGCCACCTAAATAAGAATTAGATGAGCAAGTCACACCAGTACCAGGAAATACTGGTCATTCTTTTATTAGTGTCCACAGTGTGAAAGACCACACTTCAAAACCATAATTACCTCCTTCTTGGTCTCTCAGTCCTGCCTCTCTTTCAAGGTTTAATCCTTGAACCTGTCAAGACAGATACACAAATGTTTCTGTCTCTATCCATTGTACAACTAAGCTAGTGCTGATTGAAGATGGAGTAATAGTTACTCGTAGTCAAGTATGAAGGAGTTTAAATTAAAAAATTTCAAACTTTATCTGTTATTTTTTAATCTACATTTCAGAATCCTGATGTTTAGACCAGCTGCAGTAATGAGAGTTAATTATTTGCAGTGCCCCTCAGCACCAAGAATAGAGCCTCACTTTCCATTGTCTTATGGTCCTTCCATGCCAGAGGTGCAGAACTATGTCCCAGTTACTTCCAAAACTCTGCACCCTCTTTTTCTCCTTCCCTCAGCTCTTTATTAATTCCTACCTCTCCCCACTTCTTCAGTCTGAGTCACCACCATGTACTCTTCATCCATGTCTCTGTCTGACACTGTGTTTGCTGTCCAACCTCCATGCTTCAGTGCTTTGGGTTCAAGCTTAGAGTTACTTGAGGCTCTCAACGAAACAGAAATGGAAAGGGTTTTCACTTAGGTGAAACAATTAATTTCTCTCTTCTGAGAAATGAACTATTTTAATTGTACCTTGCCCCTTGCTGGACTCATTGCCATTCCCAAATGTCTGGCAGTAATGATTAATGTTAATTGAAATGATAAACAATTGAGAACAGGATACTTAGTATGAAAAGTCAGGGAGTCATAACTATGCGGTATGCTCAGCTGTCTCTGTGTATTTGTGTGCAGAGCTGGGATTAACCTCACTGAACATTAGGGATCCAAGAGCGATACATCTGAACTCCCTCAATGGGCTGTGGGGAGAGACAGTCACCCAGAGCTAGACTTATATGGTGGGGTAGGCAGAGCAGCCCCTGAAGGTGCTGGTCTTTTTCTAGCAATTGTACAGGTTGATAGACAAGTGTGACCAGTCTCCCATTTTAGACATACAAAGTTCAGTGGGGTGACTGTCACATGCCTACATGCGCGCTGTATAACTCTACATATACATGTCTGCGCATCTGTTTTTTATAAATGTATCTGCATAAATGCAACACACAGCACTCAGTGCATCCTTACACGTACCTGCCTGGTTTTGTACCCATGTGCATGTATTTTGTGAAGCCTTTGAGCTGTAATGTAGGCCTACGGGACTGTTTGCAGTTCATGTAACCGTAAGTGATGAACCCCTGCCTGTGCCTGGTGCTCTGATTCAAACGCTGTGTGCGGCGTGCAGCAGCCTGCCTGCAGATGAGCTGGTGCTGTGTGAGTAGCCGGCCGTCCCCAGTGCCGAGGGCTGCTTGCTCACACCCTGCCTGAAGTTACAGCTTTTCTAATAGCCTTTCGAATCATCCACTCTGCAACACTGTCTGAAACCTGTAATAGAGAGAGACAGACATCGTCACAGGCTGTAATAACACATAAAAGCTTATCTTCTAAGGAATGTGTGAGGCCTGAGCAGTGCATGTCTGCCTTTGCATGCCGAGTAAGGAGACATGCTATTACTGATAATACTCGGTGGCTATGCAAGGCTGAATTCTGCTTGCTGGCACTTTTTATCTCTCACCTTTCCTGTGCAAATTCCTTGCTGTTTCTGGATGCTTACTGTTTGTAGCTTTGTGCGTTTACCTCTGGTTTCCACTTCCCAGGAATAATGTCACTTCCCTATCCTTTCCATCCTTTCACCATCTGTTTTCCTCTTTTTCTTTACCCTGCTTTCTTTGACTCTGCAGTCTTTCCTTCAGGCTGTTGCAGCTCTGCCCTGGAACTGTCATGCTTGAAATGCCAGAAACTTGCATTTTCCCCTTGCAGAGTGACAGCAGGGTCTCTCATCTCCTCAATGCACTTTCTGTTTGCTTGCTGGAATTGCGTTGGACTTGGCTTGCTCCTGGGTGGATGTTGTGTGTTTGCTGAAGAGATGTTTGTTTCTCAAAAAACCTTTGCTGCTCCTTGCCACTGTCCAAAATCAATAGACCAACTCTGCCTGGTTTTACTCCCTTGTTTGCACTTTCTTACCCTTTCTTAGCATTTCTTACCCCTTCTTAAAGCTTTATTCCTTAATCAAAACAAGGAAAAATTGACTAGCTGCAGACTTACACCTGAGCTCCCTGAAAAACATGCAATGGCAAGTTACTACTGAGTGGATTTCACCTCTGTGCACTGGGCTGAAAATTGAAGTACTTTGGGAGGTGATTCAGAAGCAAGAAAACCTGCCCTGCCCCTGGGCTGCCATGTCCATAGGGTGGGAAGGTGGATGGCTCGGTGTGGAAATGGCTTCAGCCAATTTTTATCGACTACCTGTGAAAGCCTGGAGTCATGGATGAACTTTTCAATTATGCCTTTCCGGCCTGGCAGGACAACAGTGCTCCTGGATATTTCCAGGCAGGAGACCACTGATTCAGGGGGGTCAGATTTCCTAAGGCTTCTAAAGATTTAGAAACACAAATCTCCATGGCAGCTCAGTAGGATTTGTGCTCCACCATCACTGAAAACCTACTCTGTGCTCCAGCTCAGTACTGACATCTGTAGCCTGGTTGTTGGGAAGGGTGAACACGTGCAACCTGTAGGGAAGTGGTGACTCTTTGAGAAGGTGTCTGATGCCCAGGACCCCCTGCGATAGGTATAACTTGGGTATTTGTGTTTCTCTAGTAATGATACATATAATTTGCAGTGCTTGCTCTTGCCTTATTGATTGCACAAGATCAAGCCCTTTGAGATTTCAGAACACACTGTAGATATTAAATATCTGAGCCTCACAACCTTTCTGCAGATTAGGTAAGTGTTATTGCTCAGCTTTGTAAACGAGTAACTGAAGATTTATCCCTGCTGAATTTGATGGAAGGATGTTAAGTAACCTCCCTGAACTGAGAAGGGTGTTAGTGATAGAGGCATCACTAAATCTCAGCCCCATCCACTGTTGGTTAGACAGCATTGCTTCTCTAGGTAAGTCTGTTTCTTTCTTGCTTGAGATGCAGATGAACAAAACATGCTTTAATGTTGTCTGTGTCCTTGTTAACCTGTGCTGGTGAGGCATTACTCTTTGTCTTTCAACATGTTGTGACTGTTACAGTTCCGAACTTCCCAGTGTTAGTCCTGATTTGCCAGCTGGATGCATGCATTTATGCACTCTTGGAATAAGGGCAGAGAGCTCACAGCTTTGTTATGCTTTTAGGCAAGATTGAGTGGATAGCAGTGGGGACCAGGGCATCCTTCATTCAAATTAAAGTACTTGAGTTTTCCACTTGTTACATTTCATCCTGTGGTATAGTGCAGCAACCAGCAGTGCTCTGTATGCATGCCCCAGCACTTGGAGCTGCCAGGCTGTTGCCCAGCTTCTGCATCTGATGCTGATTCCTTATTGTGAGGTATCTCTTTCTGCTCTATTGTGCAGTTGCATGTGACCAAAGGCCAGGGCCTCATTCTTCACAAGCCTGCTTATATCAAATGGATTTTTCTTGTAACATGCCTCCACCAGGCATGTAGAAGCACTTGGCTCTGAATTTCAGGCCACCTCAAAACAAAACCTCATCATCCAATACTGGAGACCTGAAGTTTCAGAGCAGGATTTTTTCATTTTTCAGCTCTTTGCTTCATATCCCCAAGCAGGAGTGGTCTTGGAAACAAATCTGGCAACTTCTAAAGCCTGGTTAGAAACAGCCATGAGGGTAACCAACTGCCCTATCCTGCCTTCATGCTTTGGCTGGGCCTTCTGATGTGTCTGACCAAGATCAATCAGATGTCTCATGGGTTAGTATAACCAGTTCGCCCTACTGCACCTTCATTTAGCTCTGGTGCAGTTTTTCATCCATCTTTCAAGACTGTTTGTCCTACTTTCAAATAGCAGAAGAGCCAGGCAATCTCATTGTCAAACAGGTTTACAGCACCTCTAAGAAGCTTCGTCTATATTTAACCTGTGACCTATTTTCAATGTAACTTAGCACAGGAGGAGGTGAACACCGTCCTCTTTTCATCTCCTGCTGGTCATTTCTGGAGGCAATCTCAGAGTCACGTCGTTTAGAGCTGCTGTCCCATCTCTGTGGTCTGAGGACAGCTCTTTGGCCTCTTTTGGCACCATAAAGCTCTAAATTCTGAACAGCAAATTCATAGCACGTTTCTGCCTTGTGTGCTTCTCTCATTGGTTTGAAGTGTCACTTTCCAGTACATTGCAACATAATGTGGTTGCTTCCCAAATGGTACTTAACTACTGCTGAATGTGACAAGTGCTGCTTACCTATGCCTTGCAGAGAGCATGGGGATTGTTAGCCAGGATGTGCTGTGAAGCCTTCTTCACACAGAAATAGCCTCTCTGCCTTTTTTTTCCCCCAGTCATTTAATCAAACTTCATTTCCTGTTAATTTAGGAGCAAATTATTGTTTGGTTTGTTTTGGGTTTTTTTTAGCAAACTGCTTTTTCTGTTGACAGTGCTTAATGGAAAGCTTTATGGCACACATTCATCTGTTGTGTTAGTGGGTGTTGAGTCTGTAGATTTTCACTGCTTGAATTTACATGCATTGACATAAAGCCTGTAAATCTTAACAGCACTGTTTGAGGTGATGTGCGAGCACATATCACGGAGACTGTCCCAGCCACACAACACTTATCTACTCAGTGTTATGGTTTTGCACACGTGGACCAAATTCTGCTCTTGTACACATGGCAAAAAAATTACATTGGCTGACTCTAAGAGCCATTGCTTGTCTCAGTTCATTGCATCCTACTTGATATTTGAAGTCAAGACATGCTATTTCCATTTTTCTCAGATAAGTAGCCAGTCACGATGCTCTCCTTTTGTATTCCCTTCCCCCTACCAGGACTGTTTTGCTTCCTCTTGCTTGGTGGTTTACGTGTTTGAGGCCATTATTTTGAACGTGACTTTTCTAATTGCTTCTCCCTCCCTGTTTTGTTTTGCAGGCTCTGGTTCGGCTTCCTCCTCACATTTCACAGTGCGATGAAGTCTTCAGGTTCTTTGAGGCTCGCCCAGAAGACCTTAACCCTCCAAAAGAGTAAGTGCTGTGATGGGTTTCCAGTGCTGCTCCATTCATTTTGATTAGTGGGAAGGAAAAGGTCATTTGGTTTTATTACTGCTACAGGTGTGGGAAAAGATTTTGTAGCTTTCAAGCACTACCTAGAAAATGGCAAGCAATTATGTAGAACCATGTTGGGTGTGTGGAGGACAGGGGAGTCAAGCAGCCCTCAGACACAATTTTCAGCCATCCTCCGCCCACCTTTGCGTTGTTTCTTGCTGATGGTTCTAATGAGAGAACCTCTCCTGGCTTGTGGGTTTTATGTGATAATTATCACCAAAGAGTCATTTAGTTCCCAAAAGCATTGGCTCAGCAGCATGGGGAAATCCTGCCAGTAAGCACTTGGCTCATAATTGCCAGCTGCTTCTTTAAATGTACTCCTGCCCAGAGATACTTAGTTATCTGAAGGGAGCAAGACTGTGGTCCAGATCCAAAATTGTCTCTGGAGAGTCTATTCTTTCTAAGCAGGAAGCCAAGAAAAAGGCTGGGAAAAGAGTTCCCATTGAACACGACACAGAATTGTAGCCTTTACCTTGGAGTAGACAGGCTGATTCATGCTGATGCAGTCAGGGTTCAGAGGACTAATTTATCCAGGAAAGCATTGGCAAGAGGGTATTTACAAGCAACTGTGCTGCCTCGCCTCATATTTCCTTTTCTCCTTCATACCAAACAGGATGTATTTTGCTGTGCTCCGCAATAAGATTTTGACTTGGTCCCATTGTGTTTTGTGCTTCTTTGTTGCACAATTTGAAACTTGATTGCAGGCTGTGTTACTGTAATTTGCTTTCTCCAGTGTTTGCACAGCCCATTAGGTAAGGGGAAATGGATGTAAAGCTTTTGGGGTTTGGGAACTTCAGCGCATGCAAACCTGTAGTTAGTGGAAAGATTTGTATTGGCTTCAGCTATCTGTTCCCATGGTGGTATAGAGGAGAGGACCTTTGCAGTTTGATTTCCCCAACTTTGTCTCTTGCACATACATGGTTTTATACAAGAGGATGTATTAGCATTTGTATTAAATAAAACACTGCTAGCGTAGCAGGGAGTGAAGAAGTCTTTTTTGAATGAGAGAAAGAGCAGTTTTTAAATCAGAGGTCTGGAAAAAGAGCTGGTTTTTTGTTGTTTTTTTCTCTAGCCAGCTTTGGTTTAGAAAAATGTCTGCGGTGAATAAATACAGTTGCATGTTCATTGTTAAACACATACTGCAGACTTAGAAACCATTGCAGCAGGACATACCTATGCTCTTGAGACCTGCTGACCATCACAGTTTCCATTTAGTAAGAAGGTTCCATCCTTTGTAAGAAGGTTTGCAAATGTTGCTTGATCCCACAACACCCCTCTGATGCAAGGAGGCATCCCTATGTCCCAGGCAGAAACAGACACCCAGAAGAGGAGTGAGGTCCCCAGGGTTATGGGAGAGTTCAGCTGGAGGATCTCAAATGGACCTTAGGAGTCTGCTTTAAATGCTATTTGACACTTCTGTCTGCTTTCTGTGCTGGTACGGACCCTAGAGCATTAGGCCTGAGTAAAATAGGGTGAGGACTGGACCTCTGCAAGGCAGGGAATGGGGACCGAGGCCCACCTCTGGGCTGGCACTAGCCATTATAGCTTTCTTTCTCTTTTCCCTCCTACAAGTTGTTGAGGGATGTTTGCTGAGCTCCCCGTTCAACAGCCTTGCAGCAATTTTGAAGCTGCCTATTCGCTCCTCCCCCAGAAAAACAAAAAAAGACTAAATGTTCTCAGCCCAAGCCTTGCATCTTATTCCAACCTAGTTATATGTGTGATTTATTTCCCTGGAATACGTAGAGCAATAACCTGATTAAATCTCACTTCACTAATGTCTGCAAGACATTAATCTAACTGGGTTTAAACAAATCCTACCTCGTCTTCTGTAAGCAAACAGATCTTAGGGAAGGTGTCTAAGGTTTCTGCTGGGAGCGCTTCACAAAAGATGTATTGTTGAAACGGAAGATTAGTCTCTACAAAAAGATGATGTAAAAGCCAATGGAAACATCTTAGTGTTTTTCTTCTGTGAACTGAGGGGGAATCTGGGGCTCACTGAACCACTGTGTAGGGTCCAGGGGAAGGACACCTCCAGGGCAATTTTCAGCCTCAGCAGTCACTGCAGGAAGGAGCATGATCAGCCACAGAAATCCCCAATTTATTCCCTTATTTTGCTACTCTGCCAAGCCCCTTCAGAAACAGTGAGCCAGTGGTGCCCAAGCCCTATGAATTCAGTCTTTCCTGGACCTCATGGTTCATCATTCAACTCACTGGGTATGGTAGGCGTGTAGCTTGGAGGCAGCATCTAGACTACCCTAATTATTTTATCTGTTTCTTCAGCTGCTTCTTTTAGCCCTCAGTACAGAGGTGGTTCGTATATTGATCTACCAGCATAGACATGGCATTCAACTGGCTGGGTTAAAGGAGAACATATATTGCCAAGTGAGGGACTCGGGCACCAAGGGATGGCAGAACAGAGTTGCTTGTGCTGCTTTCATGCCTCTTCTCTGCACAATGAGGTGGTCTTTAGTTTCATGATCACCTGCTCTGTTTTTCTGCAGCAGCTCAGCCTCATAAGAAAAAGCCTGACCTAGAGTTTAATTAACTAATTTTCAGGAATGTAGCCTTAATCCCATGGGCTTTTGGTTTGTTGAGCCCAGAGAGTCCACTGAGATATTGCGTGTCTGCAGAGCAGTGACTGAGCACATGCTCCCAGCCGGAAAACATGGAAGCTTAAACTTCGAGGGAGGAGGCACAAAAAAGTCTGGTTTACCTGGCAGCTGGGATGTGCAGAGAGGTATCCATGCCCTTAATTGTTGAGCCATGACTCTCAATGATGCGTGTGCAGTAATTTATGGATTACTGCAGTAATTCAGCTGCGAAGCTGTGCCCTTCACTTCTGTTCCTACTGTCCTAAAAGAAGCCAACATCTCTCTGTAGTCCCTTAGGCACTTTCACAAACGTGTTCCTGGCTTCTTCCTTATAACTCTTCATCTGCCCTACCCTTGCCTCCTCCCTGGTTCTGTGCACTGTCCTGTCTGGGTTGTGCCATGTTTGGCTTGCAGGCTGCTCCCCACAGGGTCATTTCTTACTGCTGCTGTGCTCTGACTGCCCGCAGTGCTGAGCAGCACGCAATCCAGCTATAATAAAAGCTGGGCTTTCCCAACACTGTTCCAATCTGGCCGATTTGTTCAGTTGGATTCACAGCTTAGGTTTTCTGTTTCCTGTTTTGGTGATGGTCCAGGCTTTCGAGTCCTGTGACAATAGGCAGGAGGTATTCCTTTCAGCCCTATTAAACATCTTCCAAGTACAGCAGCTTACAGGCAGATAGGTGGAGAGATGTCTCAAGAAATCACAGCATTTGAACCAGCTGACAGTCTCCTTTGAATCTGCTCCTGCTGGTGGAGCTGGCTCCAGGTCAGATAGCTCCCAGCAACAGGTTTCCTTCATGCTGCATGGGAGAGACCATAGCAGGACACTCACTCCCTCCATGGGATAGTATGGGAGCTCTCTCAGACTGTTTCACATGGTAGAAGCATGGCCTATGTAAAGGAACTGGCACACGTCAGGAGCACTGATGTGCAAGGCAGGGTTTGGAGCTCCAGTGCCAGTGTTCCCAGGACAGCCAGTTTTCAACTGCTTAGGTCTGTAATATGTAGAATTTTAGTGTTTGAGCAAATGCATATGTATATAGGCAAATGGCTGGGCTTGTGCCTTTTACCATGCCCATGTAAGGACCACATCCTACATTGCTATGGGAAAAGATACTCTGAGGTAAGAAGGAAGGGCATTTTTATTTATTCATTATTCTAAGTTAAAACATCTTGTCAATGAAAGCCATTCTTCTACTGGATACTTCTGTTAATAATTATAATTACTGATAACTAAGCCAGAGGTGGATTAATTTCAGACTTCTACTGGGGATTTAAATTCAAGGCTGAGGTCAGGCCAGGGCTCATAGTCAACAAACAAAATCTCAGAAACCATTTTTTTAATGATTCTTTTTTTACTAGAAATAACAGAAATACCCAAAGAGTAGGTTTCGTCAGTTAGACATGGCATATGGTCCGTTGCTTTTAGGGCTTTTTTGCAGGTATGTTCAAAGTATCGCAGCCAGACCACTCATGTGAGAGTTCACTTTTTCTTTTTGGGTCTGGATCTAGTCTAAAAAGCAGTTAATGACTCACTTCTCCAATACTCCCCCTGCAGAAATGCATGCAGGCTCAAATGAGATTTCTGTTTAAACTACCCCTAATAATATTAACAACTGAATTTAAAACAGTTTTCAGTAGCTGAGAATATTTTTCTTGTAAGGATCATAAAGTGGTTTTCAAACAATATGCAAATCTGGGAAAACTAGGGAACTTGTTAGGTATATAACATAATACTTGAGGGCTGATGCAGAAAATGGACTTAATGGTGAAGATGCCTTTACTGAAGAACAGAAATGCTTTATTGTGCTCTGTAGCTATGAGCTTTACTGATTGTATCTCGCATAAATACTGGTGTAACACTCAGATGCCAGGCAGCCACTGTAAAACAGAGGCTGGATTCTCCCTTTATTCTTCATGTATTAGAAATTTCTGATAAGGAAACTGGAAAGCAGTTGCCAGGGTAATGCAGTGACCATGTTAAGGAAGCATGCTTTAGTTTGAGTCCACCAGAGCTAAAGCAGAGTTCCCTAATATGCTTCTTTCCATCCATAAGCATGACTGTGTTTATATATGCCTATTTCTGTTTCCCAAGTGTACTCTCATCTGCCCTGCAATAACAATTCAATTACCTATTGGTAGAGGAGGAAAATTTATCATCTGTAAAATATCTATATTTATTTTGATTTGTTTGATATTATGCAAATATTTTCTCTTCTATTTCATCCCTTATGTTTCTTCCCTTGTATTTCTCTTATATTTCATCCCTTTAGAATTGTGTTTCCCAACACATTTGATAGTTGACTCTCTGAGCAGATGGTCTATGAGGAAAACTGTCATTCTTTTTTTGTGGTTGCTATTTCTTACAGGAATTATAGTATAGATAATTTTCATATCATTTAGGAATACGGTCCAGCACCATTTTATGACTGTCAGAGTTATAGTCTGCACTTGGCAGTGCTGTTCTGACTGCTCAATGCATGCATTTTATTAGGGAAATTCATTCCACTTGAGAGATGCAGAATGGAAATTAATTTCCCTAAGAAATGCAAAATCAGAAAAAAAGATGGAAGTTTTATTTTTATGTGATTTATCAGCTGGGAAGTAAATTGTAAAACACAGAGCAGGAAAAGCTCTGAATAAAGATGGTGGCAGGATAAGGCAGTTAAGACCCACTGTTCTGAAGGGAAGAAGAAGTTAATATTTTCAAAGAATGACTTAAATCACCTTCACTGAGATTTAGGTAGCTAAGGATACAATAACCTGTTAGGGGTGAGTTTGCCAAGAGCCTTGCTTTGCTACTCCTAATTAGTCATCCAGCTCTCACTGATTTCAGTGGGAATTAGTGTAGTAGAGCACCTGTGTTTAGTTTTTCAAACCTGCCTGTTTTAGGGCTGTATTTACTAGAAATATTTGGCCTCAGCACCTAAATTTGAAATGGTGAAAATGATTTTTCGGCTTCTAAATCGCAGATGTGCTTTACAGTATCCTGCCCATAGTTTGGGACTGTCATAAATCTGTGGCTGAGAGGTCAGGCAGCCTTGTGCCCCAGAAATAGAGGAGTGAAGTGTGGCTGATTCCCAGTTGTGCTCCCTCTGACCTGGAGAGCTGGAGCTCAGTCTCTGAGACATGGCTGTTTTTCAGATGGGGCTCTAGATACCCCAGCAGTGGATGCCGCCTTTCATCAATGCCTATTATCGTGATCTTTGGGAAGGTCTCGCTTGGAGATTGTTATCTTAAATAAACTAAGCCAACGGAGGGATGGAGGAGCCTCTAGGAATGGGAAAAAAGGAAATAACAGATGCATTAATCGTCCTCTTCTTTAGTTACACATGGGACTTTCCCTTTTGTTTGCAACACATAAACGATTTGGGCTAGAACATCAAATGGAGGATATTGAAATTTGCTACTGGCTGCAACATTAGAGATACCAGCAAATAACTCAGCCTTCCTGAGAGAAGATTTGAATCTTTTTTGCTAGTCATCCAGAAAATAAAAAAATAAATTATATGTAGATAAATACCAAACAATAAACCTGGGGCAAAGCAGAAATCACGTTTAATGAAATAGGTTCAGCAACCACAAAAAAAAAGATGTAGAAGAATGGCAGTTGGAACAGCACATGTTACTGCTGCTACTGTACAGCAAGAGCTTTTATTCCTTGCCCTGAATATCACATTTGGGTTTGCTCATGCTTTATAGGTCTGACTGTGAAAGGACACAGGGCCGAGGAGCAAAGGTAGTTTAATGTACTGACGCTTGGCATTGGCGGCCAAGTGTACAGAAATAGCTTTTTGCCTGGATTGGTTACGAGCATGCTTCAGGGTTTAAAAGTGGCATGCTGTCATGGGCACAGGATGGATTAAGAATAACCAGACTTATCCAAATTCCATCAAAATGTGACTGAGATCAGAGCCTTGCCGACACGTTGCTGCTTCAGCAGTGGCACCGGACACTGCCTTGCTGGAGCCAAACACAATGGTAGTGTCAGTGCTAGTAAAAGTTTACTGTTTATGAGCACAAATTCAAGATGATTTTTTTTTTCTTTCTGTGTAGAAGAGTTGGGACTGAAGAGGTGTTTTGAAATGCAGAGATGTTGGCTTTAGAAAAACTAAATGCCAGGCCTGTTGGCTCAAGGGCCTTTTTCCTGTCCAGTAATTTTTGTTCATATCCTAAAGGAACAATCACTGCTGATAATTTGCCAATGCCTATTTTGTAGATTAGAAAGTGATAGTTTGCTTAATGTTTAACTTAACCCACAAAATTCCTTCCTTCTGAAGAAAAGAAGTTTAGTGGTTAATGCAGGGGATTGGGGAATTTGCTCCTTACTGTCTCATTCATGTATTTTGTGATAGAAAGGCCTCTCGTATCTCCTGGCTGTACCTGCAGTATGATTGCAGAGGTACCATTTCAGAGATTTGCTAAGAGGATTTGATTCTGGTAAAGAAACCCCATTCCTTCCATAACATAATTCTAGAAAGGATCAGGTAGAAAAATAATTTGTTTTTTAAAATCATCAATGTTGGAAGAAACATTTCTTTCAAAATCTGTCAGGAAAGCCTCTTCTGCTGGTGCTTCTATATTGAAAACCCATTAGGGAGTGAAAAGAACAAATATATTCATCTGACATGGGGGGAAACCTGGGCTAATGAGGCAGGATTGGAGCAGAACCAAAATAACTGGATTCAGAGGTTATCAAGCTTGTTCTGAAAGATTTGGGGCACCTGTTACCATTGAGCCCTCACTTCTAGAAATGTTTGGCTCAGTGCCACAAGGTCTTCTGAAAGTTTCAGTTTAAAGACTGATGATGCTTGATTTGATGCCCCAGAATAGGGGCAGCCCATAGTGTTGAATCACCCATGCTGATAAACACAAAAGAGATCTTTAGGTCCACGTGCAAGAGAAGCATCTGGTCCTGCTGTGCTTTGTGGATAACCCTGGAACTGAGGAGAGGAAGAGGGATGGAGACTTCCTCCTCTTATCTGGATTTCTTGTTCTCGTGAGCCCTTGCTAGCAGGTTAATTGAATGTACTGAGGTGTCTGTCACCGTTGACTCATGACCTGCCAGGCAGGAGGAGATGGGGTGGAGTTTTCTTTCCACTGACATGACAGAATTGAATATAGCCTGTCTTGTCCTCTGTGTGTCACGTCTCTGAAAAACAAGAATAGGCAGCTTATGTTACAAATATAATTATATCATGGAGAAGAATCCAGCTTGTCATTGCCATGTCTATATTTAATATCGTTGCACTATTGTTTAATGAAGATCTTTTTCCACTCTGAATAGGAGAGCACTAGGGACAGACGTGCTCCATGGGGTGTTTGCTGCCAGAGTGATAAATTATCCCCCAGTGGTGCCTGGGGTCAGATGGGACTTTTCAGTGCTCTGTGCTTCCTTTTGATTGCTGTGTAATTTTGACATTGCTTATCTGGAGAGTGCCTTTATTTTTAATGCTGTTGAGGATCAGTAGCCTTGCTGCTTATAAAAAGAGCAGTTTTCTCACGTACATGTGCCTAGTGCAACCCTATATGCGATTCTGAACTGGTTGGGGGCAATGTAAGACATCCCATTACTTTTTATAGGGTTTTATCAGGCTGTATTATGTGTTACAAGAGAAGACATTGCTTAAAATGTGTTTTAATGCTGTTGACTACAGGCCAGGTGGAGTTGACGTCTCACATTTATTTAAGGTGGAGCATTTCTGTCTAAACACTGGGAAGTAGGGGTGATATTTCTTGGGTAAACAGGACTTTGAACTCCAAGAGTCTCTGGTACTGCCCTTAGCATGCAGCAGTTGCCACTGAAGAGAAAGGAGGAAGCATTAACCATCAAAGTTTGAACAACAGGTAAAGCAAGTCAGGTCTCTCTGGAGAGCCACCACCTCCTGCTTTGAATTAGGAGGAGAGCTGGGCTTCCTTTCTGGCTTGACTGTATCATAACAGCATGTTAGACAATTATTGTTTGGTGCACCTGGCTTCACCTGTTCACCCCATGCCACCAAAGGATTTGCACTGGAAATCCATTTCATTGCATAGACAGGGCTTGGTGTTTCATGTTCACAGAGTTTTGCATTCAGCTGCCAATGCTGTTGCTGTTTAAAATCTTGCTTGTAGCAAGCCTGGAAAGAAAAAAACATTTGTGGCAGTAGGGAACTGTCCCCTGGAGTGCTGCACGCATCCAAGATATCTGTTTTGCTCTGTCTTTCTGTCTCTTGAGGAATGGGGTGCCTTCTTTAGGACTTAGGATGTATAAAAAAAATAGCAGAACTCAAGTGAGTCTGGCTATAGGAGACAGTGATCTATTGGTAGATTCATTTCCACTCTTTCCTTCTTCTTGACCGGTCTGCAGCTGACTGTCTTTCATGCATGCTGTTCCCAGAAACACAGTAGAGGATCAAATAACAACATGTTTTGACTCCAGACTCTGGAGTGACTTATCATGTTTATCAAAGCTTTTGATTTAATTGAAATTTCACAGATAACCCTAGACCTGCTTTTTAAGTGCAGACTCAAGTGCCAGTGGGAATTCAATTAAAAACCTCCCCCCGACTTTTAATGCTTGCATTTTGTTTGGGAGGTTTATTGAAGGGATTTGCTACTGCTTATCTCTAGCTAGAGCTGTGTGTCGGGGTTCAAAGATACCCTTTGTCTTCAGGCGACTTTCTTTTTCCAGTTATGGCAGAATTTGATTGGAACGACCCTGCTGACAGTAATGGACTAGTCAGGATTTACACTGATGTAAGGACTGCAGAATTTGTTGTGTTAAAAGTAGAATTCTTTCCTTGTTTCCATTCACATCTCTTAAAACAATTGGCCTAAGCTCAGGAAAGATGTTCGTTTAATCAGACCTTGGATATATTCTGAATAGAGGATTGACTATGGCTTTGCAATACTTTAGTCTAATCTAATAAATGCAGGTTATTTGCTGGATTCTTGCAAGCTGTATTTGCTTCCCAGCTCCAAGGAGTTTTAATAGCCACTTCAGTAATGCTGACTGCAGTGCACTGTGGTGAACCTCAGAACATTGTATATGTCCAATTACATTTGCTTTCAATTACAGTCTTGTGGGTTTGAAAATTCAGAGCAGTTCAGGCTCATTTGGGAACCACCGCAAAAAATCACTAGTAACCTGAGATACCTAGTGCTTGAAACTATAAAAGAAGAAGAAAACGGGGGCCAAAAAATGTCCATTTTGCTTTATGAGGAGACCCATTGCAACAACTGCAGGGTGAGGATGGCAGGGGCACCATATCTAACAGATAAACCTTTTCCTTTCCCATCCAAGCGTGCTGGGAATGAAACATGAATGACTCATACCAGAGACAGCGTTCATCAGAGACTTGAAGCTGTCCTGGTTCACTAGTGAATTGGCAATGTTGCCATGTTTGCTGCTCCCTGTTGGATAGGTTGCTGGTCTCAGTTCTTTTCCTAATGATTAGAACCTCACCAATGTTGTCCTCTCTTGCTAGGGGAGCTGTAGAGTTCTTGAGGATGTTAAAATTAAATCAATCTTCTTTCCATCAAAAGGCAGTATTTTGTGGAAATGTTGATTATCCTCTAAATCAGGCCAAAAGAGGAGCTTTCTTTTCATGAAAACATTTTACCAAAAATGAACCTCTTGGTTCCTGTTGAAACATGGTCCCAAACCCCAGAATTTGGATAGTTTTCATCAGCCTAATGAGCAGCAGGATGGCTGTAGAGTGAAAAGACATGTACAGAGACATCTGGCAGATGGCTTTGCAGGTGACCCTTTCTGCAGTGGCATTCAGGTCTCTGGGTGCTGCCTGGTTGGGACTTGATCTGCCGTTCGCCGTGCTGCGGTGTGTCTGGTCCTACCTACTTAATACCTTACTCTTCCAGCAGGCAGCTCTGGGAAAGCAGCAGTCACATGGCCCATTCCTTTCTCCGCTGCCAGCGTCTGGTGAGCAAAGAAAGGGCTCATAAACACATTAAAGAGCAAGCCCTGGTACAATTGTTTGGGGCATTATGAATTTTTGCTAAGTAAAAGAGGAGCAGGGAGGGTTTCACTGTGAAAAAGCCCAGCCATAGTGGTGTGACATCAGCAATGGCACAGTGAATTTTTCACCCCAGGTGAGGAGAATGATTTCAGCTGTTCTGAACTTAAGACCAGAAGGTGGGATGTAAGGCCGTCACCAACCCCCTGAAAATACGGGCAAATTCAAATAAAGTACGTAGACTGAGTAACTGGGTAGCTTTTACCCTGTAGTGGGGACCAGTACATGTTGCCAATGTTCTACATTTCTTTTTACAGGATGGGACATTTTAGCAATACAGCTCCCAGATTTGGAGAGGCATGTGGGTAACAAAACTGAGCACTTTCCTTTCTGTGGTCCCAATAATAAGGTTCTTCAGCTTGTACATAACCTCTTCAGTCCCTGTAGCCAGTAGCCTGGGTGCCAAGGCATCTTGCTGGGTCTAGATTAGTTTCTTCACCTCCATATATATCTTTACAGTGAAGCTAAGGGCCAGGGGCAACTAGACAAAGCTGCAAGAGTCATTCACATCCCTGCACATAGCTTTAAACTCTTCCAGCAAGAAGTCAGTGGAAAAGTATCTTATTGTTTGCTGGGTTGTCTCAATGCACAAAGCAGGGCTCTGTTAGACGTGCACTAACAATGTTATTAATGTTCATGATGCATCGGTGTCATCTCCTGGAGGGAGGAGGAACCCCCAGCGGCTGAATTGCACAGGCCATACCAGCTAATGAGATGCTCTTCTTGCCAGGCCTGACAAATAAGCTTCTGTTAATCTTCATTGTTATCGTTCTCATGCTCATCATTGTTTCATAGATGCTTGGCTGAGGGATGGCACTAGCTAGCAAGCGGGCTCTGAAGGTGAGCTGAGACTTTAAGAGGGGGCAGACATTGAGCAGTTGAGGAGAAAGCCTTGGATCCCTTCAATAAAGTAGTGTGTTGGGGTGAGTAGTTGCAAGAAGTAGGAGTTCTGCAGGGGACGGAGATAGGAGGCGGCTTTCAGGCAGGAGAGAGGATTCCTGCCTTTTCCAGATGTAGCATTTGCATTTGGAGGAGAACTGCCAAAAGGCCAGGCTGATGAAGGGTGCTTTGTGGTGCTTCTAGGCTGTGAAAAAACACAGTACTTTGAAAGTTAGGTGCTTTTGGATTATTAGGCATCATAAGAGGAGTCCCTTTCCCCCTCTTCTTATGGAAGGCCAGTCTCCAGTGCTTTATATAATGACTACCTTTTTTTCTTCCTTTTTTGTCTTCTTTCTCTTAAGGCTTTTTAAAAAATACATTCTTGCCTCAATCATTCAGCATCCTCATAAATCAGAAAATTTTGTCCATGCAGATTTTTGACAAGTGTCTTATATTTAATTTTTTTGTTGACAGGAGTATAAAGTACTGAGCCCTGGTTTACTGCCTGGTAAGTCCTGATCTTTGGCAGGACAAATAATGTTTCTGAGAGAAGATTGAATTAATATCAGTGAAGAGAGAATTTTTTACTTTAACAAACAAATGTTGCTTTCTGCCATGATTTTGTCTACCCTAATATGTGCTCAGAAAATCTCCAATCTTATCTCCATTTCAGATACGTTCAGTTCAGATATACTCGCATGCCAGGGAACTGTATAAGTGTATGTGTTTAACAGCTTGGGGCTCTAATGGTCCTTTGTGAATTTCGTGAAGAAGTTTTGCCAGTTGTGTCTGCTTCTTCTTTTAAGGCTTTATTTTCAAAACATCAAAGCAAATTCCTGAATTTGAATTAAGTAGGACACAGCCCTACAGAGACACATGTCAAAAACATTTCACCTCCAGAGTAATGCAGCTAGATAACATTAAACTTAATGCCAGCCTCATCCCGAGAGTGGCCCTCCTCCTCCAAACATTTATGCACATGGGTAGTTTTCTACACAGTGAATAACTGTATTGAATTCAACAGGAGCACACGTGCACCCAAAGTTATTTGTGTGTGTATTCATGTGTATGTTTGTTTGATGGGAATGAAAAAATCTGGAGAGGGCTGGGATATAAAGGAGGTTTATTCATCAGTAACCCCCTCTGCAAATCATGTTAACTCTTCTGTCTGCCTGGAGATGGACATGTATGGAGTATGTGCACACAGGCTTTGGGGCCAACACAACAAATTTAACCTGAATTAAGTCACCAGCTTTCAAGGGATGAGGGTAGGTAATATCTATTCTCAGAGACTCCTAAACACAGATGTCACACAGCAAAACCAGCAGAGAGGCTCAACTGGCCTGAGCATTTAGGGGTTTTATATAGCAGATAATTTGTGTGTGCCCTGAATGCTCTTTTTATGCATTTATTTTTACTAATACTTCATAAAGAAAACCAAAAAGGGCTTGAAAACAATTAGGTATGTATCGTCATCTGTATCTTTGAGAGGACCTTTTACTTGTGTAGCTGTAAAATCAATGGAGCACCAATACAGTCTCCATAAGGGAATGCAGCTGCTCTGAGACAAAGCAATAAGCAAAGCAACAAGGCTATGCAGAATACCTTTCTGTAGCTGTACTTGCTGTAAAATCCTGTCATACCATTTTCACTGTGGTTTGTTTCACTTCAGCTAGCACTTGGTCCACGATCAGAGGGAATTCAGCCATCAAACAGGGTTTGGCAGGTCTCACTCCAGTATAAAGGGCTAGGTCATTGTGTGTTGTAGGCAACTGACTTATTGTCTCCTATTCTACATACATATATAAATCTTTTACCGGACATTTTAAAATTGTGCTTTGTTCTTATCACTTGCTTTCTTTTTGCTCTCTTACCATCCCTGACTGCATCAGCTTCTCTGCCTCGTATTGTCATATCTTTTCTTGTGTCGTTTTTAACTGTCTCTGGGGTTTTTTTATTATCCTTACCATCCCTTGGATATTGTTTTCTTCCTTCTCACTATGTTCTATCCTGCTTCACCTAGCATTACTACACTCATTTTTATTCGTCCCACTGGTACTCTGTACATTGGGTTTATTTGCTCTCTGATGTATTTCTTTCATCACTTTCCCTCCTTCCCATATCTTTTCATCCCCAATCCCACATAAGAGATAACAGAGGGATGATAGGAGTGTCCTGGACGCAGGTAAGAACCTGAGGCTGAGGATAAGTGTGTCCTTGCTGCCTTGCAGAAGTTACCTGGTTGCTGGATTTGCTGCTAGCATAGACTACAGCCAGGACAAGCCAGTCTGGGACCGTAACAGAAACTGGGAGTAAACCCTGTGCCACACATGTCGTGCTTGGGACAAGGGTCTACCCTCGCCTGTGTTAGTGGCCTTGATAACTAACCCTCAGCAGTATGGAGAAACCTGTTCTTTTGCCCCACTAAAGGCAACTCCTTTCAGAAGTGATGGCAACCTAATTTGGCAGAAATAAAATCATGAAGGTCTTCTGCTGCTTTGTAACTTGTAATTTTTGTGGAAGTTGTCTCTGTGGTCTGCCAAACAGAAATTTGTCATCTCCGGCCTGAAGTTACTGGGTAATTAATCTTCCATGGTGGATAAGGCAGGCTGGGTTTTTTGGTCTGCAGGCATGGAGAGCTATGAGCTAACCCACAGCACTGCTGAACCTCTTCTCTCTCCCCTACTTCTTCATTTTCCCATGACCTTAGGAAAAAAAAAAATCCACACTTCATAGGTCTTTTTTTTTTTTCTAAATCACACTTTATGGAACACAGTTTTAATACTGTACAGTGCGTGTTTAATGATGTCCATATGGGTTTGTGGGTAGAGGAATTAAATACATAACGGTTCACGATGACATAACACGGAAATGCAACTCCCGCAGTGCTGGTGTGTAGGCTGTAAAGGGTTATTAATAAAAATGAAGGTTTTAAATAGAAAACAAGCTTAGCAGCACCGTTTTGGCCTCAGGCCCATCTCTGAGTGATGGAAAAAAAAGAGGCTGGAATATATGGTCTTTCCTCAATACATGAAAATAAATACATTTTACCACCATCCCCTGCTAAATGTTTCAGAGAGAAAGCTGCAGGCCTGATGCCTGGCATCTCTCTTCAATCAGAGCCTGAGCTCAGGGAGGTCTGGAGGGGATATTTCAGCAGGGTGCAGAACACATCAAACAAATACTAAGGGGGAGATTGATGCCTTAGATTATTAAAATGGGGTAAGGCCACAATGTTTTGATTGGCAAAACCTTTCAACAGTCGGACATTAGTGTTTCAGAAGAGCAAACCACTCTGTTTGTGGGTGAGCCAGGAAAATAACAACTCACACAGTTTGGGGGAATGACCTCAAGGAAATCCCATCCCATCTTGTAACCAGAGTTGCTGCATCAGTAAGCCAAGGAAATTACATAATGCGCCTATTAATATTATAGACAAACAAAAGCAAGTTTACTCTTCTGTGTTCAGCCTTGTCCAATCTGCTGTTGCCCCAAACCTTTTGTTTTAAGACTTCAGAATAAATGAGACCGCAGTGGATGATGCGCTGAGCATCTCCTTCTGAAGATGCTGTGCCAGAGGCATCTCTCACTGATTTCGCACCAGTTGTTACTGACAGTAACTGTATGGGCAGCAGCAGCACAAATTGAATGTAGTCCTCCTCTCAGCTGGTTCCTTACCCAACGTTTTTGTTGGAGTTTGAGATGGTCCCAGAGAAAAACACATAGATCTAACCATGCCCAAACAAACTCTAGAGTCCATGGCTTGGGATTTTCCACATTGCAGACATGTACAAATTGTCTCCATGTTTTAGTCCAGGACAAGGTTAATGCTTCATGGCAGTTGCATGAGGGTCAGGACGTCCAGAACCAAAATTGATCCTGACCTGGTTTCCATGTTATGAAATCCTGGTACTCCCAGCTGCGTCTGCTTGCTCCTCCTGCAGTCCTTACTCTGTCTGCTCATGTCCTTCAGCTCCAACACTCACCGCAGCCCATCCTTGCACCTCTAGCAGACGGGCATGGCAGATGCAGTGGGAATGCAGGAGGAATAAGACTTTCCTGCTTTATCCGGTGCTGTCTGGGGCAAATTCCTACCATCTGCTAGTTCCTTGGTGCCTCCAACTGTTGTTCCTTGCAAGACACAGTTGTTGTTAGCTCAGTGGCTTCTGTCCAACCACCAGATAGATACTTCA
>JANZLQ010000100.1:28652474-28735380 GCA_026212715.1 Elanus axillaris | reverse complement strand
AACTCGAACTACTGTATGGAATTGTAATTCATGCTGAATACATGCCATCACGTTTTTTTCCCACCTGACCATAGCCAGGACAGTGAACAAAAATGTGGGAACATGGGACAAAATACTCTCCCTGTGTGCCGGGTCCTGTGCTGCTCTTCACCCTTCAACCTCCTGGCTTAAAACCAAGATCCTCCTCTAAAAGTTGGTTAGAAAAACTACTCCCTGCTTATGTTCTGCCGGAGAGATGGCTTTTCCACCCCCTGCTCCCATACTCTGGGTCATCTTAGGTACACCTAAAGCTTTTAGAAAATGATGTTATGTCTATTTTTCCAAATTTCTTTGTGCTGACAGATGTCAGTTGTTTGTCTTCTGAAACTGGTCATTAAAAAATGGGTATTATGTCCCTTTAAATAGCACAAACCACATGGGAATGAGATTATTTTTGTCCCTAGCTGCCCATAATCTATCTTTTTTCTTTTTTTAGTGAAACCAAAATCTTCCCAGGGATTGTTCCTAAGAATAATACTGAAAAGAAAGCATCATGATGTGAATCATACAGTAGTAGTAATGGCAGTAGTACTGCATTGCCCTTCTATAGAGCTACCTCACCATAAACCTTGAGGGACAACCCAAACATAAGCCTGCTCTCTCAACTTGACTGTGAAATATAAGTTTTATTTTAGAACCAGGGAAGCAAAAGTACAAAAGTGGTTTTGAAAGCTCACCAAGGCTGGAACAGGAGCCAGAAGGTCTGAATTGTAGCTTCATGTTTCAGCATACATTCTGTTATTTGCCTTTGTGAACACCACTAGCACACCGTTTGTCTTGCTGATATACAACTCCCTAGATCTGCAGGAGTGGGTCAACTTCCATATCAATTTTTGGAAAATGCTATATTTGAGGAAAATGCAGCAAAGAAAAATTGCACTGGTTTGCTCTAGGTTACAGTGGGACTAGGATTCAGGATGCCCTTAAATTCTCAGCTTCAACCACTGCCCCCCCCCCCCCCAGTCCTCCAAAGGAACACACACTCATCCCTTGCTTGTAAGCATGTGAGGGGGGAACTTTAGCTCAGGATCGACCTCACCCTGTTGTCTTCCTACCCCAAACTGTGGTGAATTACCTCATCTAAAGTCACTCTTCTCAGATGAACAGCAGATACCTGTGCAGAAGAGACACAAAGACCAGTTCACGCTTCTTCGTACTCCGGGACAGCATGGAGAGCAGGGTGGGCTGTAGCTGTGATGTGGATGAAGCAGCTGCTTTCATGCACAAACTCTGTCCCATGGCAGTTCTGGAAAGGATCAGTGTGAGCATGGAAGAAGGGAGGAGTGCTGATGGTTTCCTGGGTCCCCTTCTTCAGTCAAATCTCTGTGAGTACTGGGAGCACAGTCTGCTGTAGAAGAATAAATTGCTCAGGAGCCTACGCTCTGTTTCAGCTCCTGGCACATCAGTCCATTTGGGGCTGCAGGCTCAGATCCCTGTGACACTTGGCCAGATTATTCCATCTGCAAGTCCTTGTCGAGAATCAACTCTGGGTGTCTCTTGATGTCCTCTGCTTGCTGCTTTGGCTGCCTCCTCCACTCTTTGTCCTCCATGTCCTTTACTGTAGCGTTTGCTGATGGTAGCTTGTGTTGGAGATGCCCCCAGCCCATGGGGCTGTTTGTGCAGGGAGGTTTGGCTGGGGCCATTCGAGCAGTCAGGCAGCTGTGTAGTTTGGAACTTGAGCAGAGCTCTCCTGGTCCGAGTTCCCTTCCCAAGCCTGTGGAAGAGGGATGTGTCAAAAGTGCATTGCCCTTGCCGCTGGCTTTGTTCTCTCCCTGCCTGTCCCATCCTGTGTTTCTCATCCCTAACTCTTGTGCCTGTTGCCTTGTGAGCTAACAGGAGCACATCTGCCTTGGACAGACCTTTAACTGCCTGACCTCCCCCTCAGGAGCTACTAAGACTTTCCATTGGTTTGTGCTCCATTACCCATGCCATCCTGGCCCTTGCTTCAATGCATCTTTTCCTCCTGCAGGACCCTTTACTACTCTGTGCCTCCTCACTAGATTTTGCGGTCACCAAATGTGTGGTCTTTGCAGCAGTTTGTACCGTGCAGCATGACTGGAGGCCTGCTGCTCTGTCCTTCACTGTGGCCACTGGTGCTGAAGATAGACCTTGTCCTGTGCAAAGCTGTCCCTGAGCATGCCTGTGCCAGTGGGTGAGAGAATGCGTCCTTCCATGTAGCTTTTGTTCTCAGTGCACAACCCACCTCCCAGAGCAGCAGATAAACACAAACAGCCTTTTTCTGCAGTTTAATAAGCAAAGCGGAGCAGTGCTTCTGAGCCGGTTCCTTACCAGCAAGGGCATCTTCAAGTCCTGAGCCTCATGTAAGTAAATCTGTCGTCATGCTTTAGTCTTTCTTTTGTATAACTTTATGTAACATCTCGTCTTAAACTTGTAAAAACATTTTCTGGGAAATTATGCATGGGAGGTGAGCAGCTTCTTCCACGTATTGCCAGCTAATCCATAATACTCTCCTTTATCATAACAAATGAGGCAGGTTTCTCAAAAGCAGTATCTTGTGCTGTTCTTTTATCTCTTTCCTTTTGCTTTAAGTCTGGAGATGGGAGTTCTGCCGTGGATGCATCTTAGAGCACAAAGCGTGGAGCCAGGACTCCTGGCTTCTGTCTTGAGCACTGGATGCTCACGGCTGTACTAAATCCTGCTTGTGCAGTGTCTCTGTGAACTGGAAGGGACTGTAGGTATGCAAAATACTGTGTTTAGCCATAAATGTTATTAAATGTAGAGGAGGAGAAAAAATGTGTCACAGAATGCCCAAGAAACCAGGAAACTGGAATTCTTTCAACTGTTCTTCACCTTGGGAAACAGAGGAACTTTTACAACCCACCAGTGCCTTGCTCTCCCACTATCCCAAAGTGCTTTAGTACAAATGAAAACTCAAGGTTTTTGCAGATTCTTGGGACAAAATGTTTTGCACCTCCTGGGATCTGTCATCATTTTACACCTCTTCCCTTCTGTTGAGCCATCACGCCCCCTCCTCCAGCCTGGAAGGTGGCACAGGAGATACTATATCATCCCTGTGGAGGAAAATTAGCATAGAAGTATCTTGGAATTTGGCAAAGCACAGCTCTCTGTCTTCAGCAGGGCTCATCTCCCCTTTAATGGAAATTGTCTAAATCTTTGCATCTTTCCCTCTTTCTCAGTTTTACTGTGTGCTCTGGGGTAAAATTTTGTCATGCTACATTTATTTCTCCTTGCCAAGACCTTCTTTATGGCCTTGATTTAAACTACGTCCAATCAGACACAGTGGAAGGCTGTCATATTCCAGTGCTGGGGATGGGTTTTGGGGGCTGTTCATCTTTTTTCCAAGGATAACAGCACATTCATGTTTGTGTTGTGTGTATGTCTTGGGCTTACACAAAAACTTAAGGATCTGATTCTGGTGGGTTATGCTGGCAGGTATCCAAACCCCGTAAATCTGGTCACTGTGCTTTTCCAAATGTTTATTGTGCTGTTTAAGCTTTTATGGGCTCTTGTGTGTGTTACATATGGTCTGAATAAACGTAATGCAGTATTACTGTGCTTAGCTGAGATGCAGAAGAGCCTCCAAGTGGATCATTAGAGTGGGGGCAGCCATTGCCAGCATTTGGAGATGAGTTCCTTGGTTGAGCTTTCTGGGGTTTGTGGCTTCAGCCCTGTTCTGTTAGGTTTTAAATGTCACTTGATCTGAGGTCGCAGGGGTGGAAATAAGAAGCAAAGAGTTGCAATTTCTTGAATTCAGTCCAGGATTCTTGCAGCAAATCTCCCCTTTCTGAAACTCTAATAAAAAGGACTAGATTTTGCATGTCTTTTCTGTGTTTCCTGTGTGCTGCTGCTGTGGCAACGTCTGCTCTGATGCCAGTGGGACTGAGGAGAACTCTTTAAGGAATCAGTGGATGCATAGCAGGGCAAAAGTCACCCGCATAGCGGTAAGTGAGGAAACACCTACAGACCCCATCTAAGAACCAAGGCTGCATTGCTCCTTCAGACAGATGGCTAAAAGGATACTCCCTGCCCCTCTGAGCCTACAGTTCCTCTTTGATCCTGGAGATCAAACATGAGCCAGCCAGACTGAGCCAGCCAGACTCCAGCTGGTGGGAGCAGGGGCAGAAACAGGCATATACAGGACTTGTGTTTGAGGGATGGCAGTGTGAATGTGGTACCTGGTCCAGACAACCTCTCCCTCTTGTGTCGTAGCCCCAGGAGCGTGCAAGGAGCATGCATGCCGCTGGGAAGTGCTGCGGTCCTGCTGCTTCGCATCCTTGCTCTCTTCTGTCCCAACCACAGAGAAAAGCTAGCCAGGCTCTAGCCAGCCCTAAAAGCTGTAAAAACAGCCAAGCCAAGACCGTGGGACCTTCAGAGAACATCCTGCATTTCAGCTGTGGACTTTTCTTCACTTGGCCAGTTGGTCTTCTGCTCCAAGCTCTCCTTCTAGCACCATCACTTCACTTCCACCACTAACCACACTCACCCCAGAAAAAGTAGGAGCTTTCAGTTGAGCTTGCTGCCAACTCTGGCTTTCTTCAGCTTCATGTTTGTGCTCCTTCACCCCTGCCCTGTCTGGCTATTCAGATTGCAATTTTGGGGGCAGAAACAAGCAGGTTTGTGTTTCTGCAGCAGACATATAGGCCCCGTTTGTGTTGGCCATTAGGGCCATTGTAACATATACCATCAATAATTACTCTCTGCTGGGGGACATGCTGAAACAGTGGAGGCTTCACAGAGACATGGGAGAAGGATGGAGGAGGCAGATGGAGATGGGACCGAGAGGAATGGGGGAAGGCCAGAAGCACTGGGAATCTGAGGCGGCCTTTTGCCTCTGGAGAGCTGAATTTGACACTGCAAAATCTGTTCTGATTGCTTTTTATTTCTTTGGTTTTTATTGAGACTAAAATTCAGATACCCTCTCTGTGTCAGCTCAAATGTTGCACCAGTGCATTTGCAGCTGGAGCTACAGTGCTCCTGGCTGTAGAAATGGATGGTTTTCTCTTCCTTCCCTATTGCGTCAGGCTGAGGATTAAAATGTGTGTTACTGCTAGTTATGCTGAGATAGGAGCAAAACCTCAGGTAACTACTGCGACTACATTTAGAGAATTGCTTTTGCTAGGTACCTGATGCTGGATGCTGTGTGCGGGCGAAAGAAATGACAGGGCATACTGCAACCCACTTGGGTGTGGAAGTGTTAATGTTTTAGGCCCTGATCCTTAGGAGCATGGGGACACTGAATGGTATCACAGTGTTTTGACACCTAAAAGAAGCAGGGGAAGGAAAGAGGGCATCTGCTGGGCTTGACAGAACCTTTTGACCTGTTTTCCTCCAGACAGAGGTTTTTCCTATGTCCTCTAAAACATTAATACTTTTGCTGCAAGGTCATTTATGGAACAAATCTCTTCTGCTGCACTCTTCTCTCTTTGACCTTGAGGCTATTAACATCTCTTGGGTCAAACAGACACAGGAAAAGGATAAATGGAAACAACGAGTAGCATTAACGCTCTGGTTGTGATGGGCTACAGCATGCATGATACCGACAGCTTCACTTTGCCCTGGCTAATTGAATTGGGGAAATAATAATAGGAAATAATAGGAAATAATAATTCTGGTGTGCAAATGGCCTGCCAAACCCAGCGTGCACCTGAAGTTCTCCCTGTGTCACGCTGGAAGGTCTTTCCTTGGGCTGCAGTGAGGGAGAGACTGTGAATCACCTTCCCACAGGGCGCCAGCGAAGTCCAGCACTCAGGGAAGATCCTGCAACAAACTCTTGGTTCTTGCTGCAGGGACGGCCATGTGGTGTTTGGCACGGCGAGCAACCTCTTAGGGGTTGTATAACATTATAGGGCAGACACCATGTGTGGTAACACTGTTGATGTCAGCTGAGTTACCCTGGGGATACATCAGTCCTTAGGTTTTTTTGGAGGTATGAGGTGGGGCAGTTTATTACTCAGCTTTGCACCATGCTGCCACGCACATCCTGCTTTCCGCTGCTGCACTTCTGTTGTTGTTGGTGCTGCTTTGACCTGCAGGAAGGGTTTGAACCTGCCTGTGCAGAGCTCACAGAAACAGAGGCGTTGCAAAGTGCTGACTTGGCAGCTCAGAAACCTCCTCCCTCCCCTCGTTCAGCCTCATGACTCCTCAGCAGGCTGTTCCCATTAAAAGCTACGATGCTACTTTCACCTCCGTGTGCAGCTGCTCCCCAAAACCTGTGGCTGACCCTGCTTTTTCTGGAAGTGAAAAAATAATGAGAGACTTTGTTGAACATTATCTGAATCTGAGATGGGCTCAGGATGTGGGGTCGCAGCAGCAGATTTTGCCACCAGAGCTGGTACTTGAAAACAGGTTCTAGGGAGACCCATTTATTGGATTGACTGTTCCCAGGTTTGGAAAGACAGTAGTTTTAAAAATGGAGAGCAAATCCCAGAGTCCTGGAGTGTTGCAGCCACTTGATCGACTTGATCAATACGAAGGCATTTAGAAGTGTGTTGCTAATGGGAAATGCTACCCAGGGTTTCTTCACTTCAGGATGTAAGGCCTGAATAGAGCCCAGGGTGTGTGACAGCACACACCGCTGGGGGACACCTTGAACGAATTCAGTATTTTAAATATGTGGGACATGCCAATCTGTAAAATTAAGAGAATTGGCTAAATTCATCCAACTTTCCTGAAAATAATGGGCTTTACTGGGAGCCCACCTGGCTATTTGGCTCCCTCAGGGCTTGGAGGTTCTGGCAGGGGAAGTGCTGAATGTGTGGAAAGTGCCATTATTGTCATACGGTTTGTTGGCAACTTCCTTTCACCTGCAATATCCGTCCGTGCCGATCATCAGTGCTGCCGAGTAGGCACTGTACTTATGTCTCCAGCATGTCTGAGAGTAGGGGAGTAGGTGGAGGAGAAGGGGCACGGAGGGGGCTTTTTGCTGGAATAACCCTCCAGCTTCCCTCCCTCAGCCCCTTCATCAAACAGCCTCAGTGTGTGATGCTGAAACCTGAAGCCGGGAGGGACATGCTGCTGTTTCAGCCCCTTGGGTTCCCATCAGTCCTGTGTGAAGGCAGGAGTGAGGAGGGCAGAGGGTCTGAATGCAAGCGTGTAGTGTGTTCCCTTAAGCCATTTCCAGTTGCTCCTGGGCTGCTTAAAGTCATGTATCCTTTTATTATCATTTGAAGAGGTTCATCCCCAGCCACTCATTTCTGCCTGCTTCTTCCTTCTCCTCACTGCGGTTTCTCCCCTGGCTGCCCACATGAGAGGGAATGGAAATTTTAATTTTCTGCTCTGCAGCACAGAGAGGACAGGAGGGAGCAGCAGGGGATGCAGAAGATCCACTTTGCAGGGAGGTGTGCTTGGAGAGGAGCTCCTGAAGTGGAGAGAAGCTTGGTTTTGCCAGCGGAGTCCTGTGTCAAGCGCAGGCGGCTCTGGGGCTCCCACTTCTTCCCCTCTCGAGCTGATGTTGAATCAGCTGTTTGTGTGGCCCGGTGCAGCGCAGGGGACAAACCCTCTGGCAGAAGGGTGGGGAAAGGGAACAAATAAAGGATTTATAGTGGGGATGATTGGTTTGTTTGCAAACAGCCTGCTGCAGGCTTATGCTCACAAGACAAACCAAACCACCAGAGCTGCTCTTAGGCTTTCCTCCCTGTAAGCACTTTGCTGGCTGGTCCCACCACAGGTGTCCAGGGCCAACTGGGAAGAGGGTGGCAGGGGCAGCCTGTTCCTGCACGCCTCCTTTGTCTGCATGTCTCAGGCTGCAACCTCTCCAGCCTTCAGGGAGAGGGGAGGGAGGTGAGAAATGAGGTGACAAGAACAAACTTCCTGCAGTGGAGCCGAGCATGAGGGCTGGTTCTTATCACAGGAGAACAGCCCTGATGGGGGCAACCAGAGAGGAGCTGGTTCTGCTTTCCCAAGCCCCCTGCCCTGCTCGCCCTGCAGCACAGAAGCCTCTCTTGATTCCAGCATGCTGCCCTGCCAGCTTTGCTTGCAGATACCCATGCGTCCCAGAAAGACAAGCCCTCATGGCTTGGCAGTGCTGAGGAAAATGCCATCCAAGCCACATGAGAGGGAGAGGCAAGTTAGCACTGGGCTGCCTGGGAGCGTGGCTGCCTGTGGAGCCGCTCCCGCTGCTGCAGGTATTGTGTTGGGAAAGCTGAGCCATGCCCACTGGGGAGCAATTCGAGCTGTGTGTGCTATGGCGAGCAGCTTCGCCTCCTGCCTGGGCTCTGTCCGCTGTGCACTGGCCAGGTTTCGGCTCATGGCAGCTTCTTGGGCAGGACCCTGCTCTCCGCTGAAAACCAGAGGCCAACACGTAGGGCTGACCCTGTCCAAATTTTGTCTCAACACATTTCAGTCCTCATTCATGTCTCCACTGTGAGGTGGAAGAGGATGGGAGAGTATGCATGTGTCCCTTCATTCCCCTGCCTGAGGGGCAGGTTACTCAAATTGGGCTGGGCTGGGCTAGGCTGGAAGCTCCCACTGAAGACAGAGCAATTCCTGCATTACATGGTCCCATGTCACTAGTCTAGGGATGGACCCCTAAAAGCCTCCTTAGCTCTAAAGCAATGGATTGTCCACAGGTCCTCTCCTCTGAACCTTGCTGGCTGAAGATGGCTCTTGAATCCACATCTTGAATGTCTGTAACATTTACTGAACTAATACCACTTGAAGGCAAATGCTGTGATACCTAATGTGACTTGGCTGCTGCCATTGCGACCCTCTTTGATGAACACCTTGTCTCTTCTATTGCCTTTTTTTATTGTCCCCTCATTCCAACAGTAATTCTTGTCAGTGGTGACACAACTTATTTGGTCTCCCAGCGGATCCAGTGTAGGACCACCCATGGGCACTGCTTCTCAGCCTGAGTTGTGTGTGGGCTAAGGTGTCCTCCAGAAGCAGTGTCAGGACAGGGCTGATCTCAGGAGTGCTGCTGCAGGGAGAACTCGTGAGGAGAGCAGCATGAAGATCAGGAGGGTGAAGGCTGTGTTCTTGGAGACCAGGTGCCAGGGGATGAATTGGACCCTTTATGCCAGCAGGAGGACTCACCAGTAGGGAGGGAACAGCTTCCTTTCCCAGCCTTGCACAAGCTCTTTCAGTGTGTCCTGTCCTTCATTCTTGCAGACCACATTAAAACTGCGATGAAATTGAGCTGGTGTCTAGTGTCTCCTTCCCATCTCTGGCATCTGTTTTTCAAAGAGCTTCTTCCCCTGGGAGAGGCCACTTCACTGACATCCTGTTCTTCACTAGCACTGGCTGGCACAGCAAACCAAGCTCCCAGTGGGGCTGACAGAACTTCACCTGCCTAATGTCCTTCCCTTCCCAGAAAGCCAGGAGAGGGACTTCTCAGCCCACTACATTGTGCTGGAGGGCAGCCAGGGATGTTAACAGGCACGTCCACCCTCTGTTCACAAAATGCTCCATCTTCAGCATTGCCCCAGAGGGCAGAGATTTCTGGCAGGTTTTCACACAAAACTTACCTGAAAGTCTATTATGTCTCAAAAGCTACTTGATGCAGGGAATAATATTTTGCTCTTGTGTGCATGTGTATGTAAGTGTAGATGTGTACAGTCCTTCCACCACAGCTGTAGCTCACTATCCTATGTCTGACTTTCTATTTAAAAATGAATGGCAATGCTCGCTCTTCATGGGCAACCTGCAGAGCAGCCTGGCCAAAAAAACCCACCAAGAAGACATGCAAACTTAAAATTTTTAAGGTCTGTTTTGGTCTGTTTTGCAGAACTCTTCTACCCTTGCA
Source organism: Elanus axillaris (assembly GCA_026212715.1). NCBI lineage: Eukaryota > Metazoa > Chordata > Aves > Accipitriformes > Accipitridae > Elanus > Elanus axillaris. The sequence continues at coordinate 28,725,617 of JANZLQ010000100.1, read as the reverse complement.
AAGCCATATTTGTTGCACAGCTTGTTGAAGCCTGTATAAATAGCTCCACTTGATGACAAGGGGTTGGGCATGGGAAGGCCCTGTGTTATGGGCTCTGCAGGCAGCTACTGCCACGTCGTGGGGAGATGATGCTTTACAGGCATTTACTGTGCAGCAAAAGGCACAAGTTTAGCCAGAAAAAAAAGTCTTTGGTTTGTGTGGATATTGGACACGGTGACATGTGTGTTCTGCTCTCTTAAGGGATGTGCCCTGCCTCACACCCTTGCCATGGTCATCTGGTGAAGCTGACTTTCTCTTGGCTCTTGCATCTTAGAAAGTAGAAATTCCTCTAGACAGCAGTGGGAAAGCTGTGACATGTTGCTATGAACAGATATGAAATAGCTTTTCCACCTGTCTTCTTATTAGGTGTTACGGACCTATCTTTTTTCCATTGGTCTTATGATAGTCATTTTTTTGTATTTAATAATGTTGCATCTAACACGAGGGAATGGGAAAGCAGCAGTCTTGCAGTCTTGGTTATTAATACTAGCAACTCCAGAACCACACCTGGATCAGACATTTGTAAGCATATGGAAGAGACTGAAGATTATCTCATTGTCTCTTTAATACTCAGTACTGGACTGAATCATCTCCCCGGGCCTGGGAAGCTGTGCTGATCACCAGGCTCTCCTTGCTCCCAGTCCACTAAGCTAGAGAGCCGACTTAGAAAGGGAAACCTTTCTCATCCCCAGCTTTGGCTGTGCTGGGGCAGTCAGCAGGGTTTCACTGTGGAAGGTGTCACTGGCTTGTTCGTGGTTTTGGCTGCGAAAGTCAGTGACAGCTCTTCTTATGGCCAGATTTTCTGTGTGATCCTGTTAGGGGAGTTCTCAGCACCTAATCTGGGTGTTCGCTGTCAACCAAATAGTATTGCCAGTGCATTGCATGTGCAGCCTGACACACTGTATATTAATCCAGGTTTTGGCTTGCTTGCTTGACCCAGGAAGGATTAAACCCCACCCCACATCTGGTGAGGCTCCCTTGGGCTGCTGCTTAATCACACTGATGCTCCTTAGCAAAGCTCAGAGAAGGCCTTTCCCTCCACAGCTTCCCAGGCACAGCTCTTCCCTAGCTGGCAGGGACTGCTTCTGCTTGTCCTGTATGTTTCCCATCTGTCCATCTGTCTGTCCATCCATTCATCCATCCATCCATCCCTCCCTCACAGTGGTATCTGCAGACTGCATACAGTTCTTACAGGAATCTGGCAGCCAGCAGCTGATAACCTCTTAGCCAGGCTGAGTTATTCCCTGCCAGGCCCTGCTCCTGCCTTGTAGTAAGATGAACAGCTGTCCACGTTGTTCCTTTTAACCCAGAGTGGGGAGCAGGTTGGAACCGCAAAGCCTTTGAAAAGTGATGGAACAAGGACAAATTTTCAATCAAAGCCCTCCAAATGCTGCTCTGAAGGAAAATTGCTCTTCATTTGTGGGTGAAATGGAAGACTCGGTGCAAAGGCAGGAGTGGTGCAGAATAAAGATTTAAGTGATCAAGTAAAGGAAAGAATGACTGTTCCTGAGGAAAGGGGAGAGGGACCTGGGACCTCTTTAACCTGATTTAATCAAGCAACTTCTCATGTTTTACAATTACAAGCAACCATCTGACCCAGAGCTGGGCAATTTGCAAGCCACAGAGTTATGAACTGTTGGTAAAATGGTCTTAAGAGGAAAATACATTTGCAATTATGAACTGAAAAACCTGAGCAACAGTTCTTGAGGTTTTAGAGCCACGTCCAGCTGCTGTTGGGAGAGTTGGGGTCTCTGCCCCTCTCAAAGCCTCCCACCAGTCAGCAGTGCCCAGAGCAGTTCCCGGCCAAGCCCCATGCCTTGGCCACAGGGTGCCTTCTCACAGGAGAGGAGCTGGGGCTGCAGGTCCTGGACAAGGTGCATCCTTACCCTGTGCAGGTGGGTCAGCAACCTGGGAAGAGAAGCCGGGATCAGCCCCCAGCAGTGGAGATGCTGACCCAGCCCGGCCAGGCTCTGATTTGAGCCAGCTGCCTGTGGTCCCCTGTGCCTCAGAAGAGAAATTTCCTTGAAGCTTCTGAGAAGACGCACCAGTCTCAGTCCAGTTACATGAATCCATTGAATTTGTACGAACTGGTTTGTTCTCAGAAGTGCCAAGCATTGCTGGCTGTGGCAGGGGCTCCCCTTGTTGCAGTGCCAGCTTCAAATGGGATGTGCCTGGGCTAATTGTTTCTGGATTTGGCCAAGTGGAGTTTTCTTTCTCTTCTGGGAAACTGGCTGGTTTTGTGCTCATGGTATTTGCAGAGCTGACAAAAACCCCTTTCTTTGCAATACTGCCTGCTTAAGGTGCTGTTCCCTGGAGATGCTCTTTTTCTCTGTCAAGGCTTTTGATGTATTTTCCTATGTTAGAACATTCAAAAAGGCAGCATGTGAAGCTGACTGGGGCCAATGAGTGTTGCTGGGGGTGGCAGCTTTGATCCTCGGTGGGAGTTTTGCAATAAACTTGATATGCATTTTTCATCATTTGCTCTGTGTGCGCGCATGTGTGTGCGTGCCTTGCAGGGGGTGTAGGCACTAGTCCTGAAGCTGCATTCAGCCCATGGGTAAAACCCACTAGTAGTTCACTGCTGATCGAAATCCTTCCCATCCCCAGGGTAACTGTGCCTCAAGTAACCCTACATGAAATTTCACCCTGCCATCTAATAGCTAGGGAGCTACTCCCATCTTTAATCTGACAGTGCCTAATCAGGGCTTTTTGAACAATTTTATTGGTCTGTTTTTCCATAAAAGCATTAGTTTCTTTATCTGGAGTTTTGTACTGCTGTCTGACCCATTTACTTAGAAGCCTATGTGGAGGGCTTGAGTTGGAAGAGAGCTGGATTTGTGATCCAAGTATGAGTCTTTCACTGTTAATTAGCATTCATAATTGTATGCACGTTTCTAAACTGTCATGATTGCCACATCTTTTTAAAACATAGGGCAGGACATCAAAAGGATTATGTCTGCTCAGAGATCAGCAGAGAAGCAAGAAATTAAATTGCCTGATACTTTAAAAACTATGATGTGAGCTGTTTTGTCCCCATTATATCAAAACTGACGTAGGAAAAATAAGTCTGGAATTGGGCTTTTAAAGCTCATTAGCCTCCAAGATGTAATTAGCAGGAAGCAGGCTGTTTGGTGGAGGTTTGAGGTGTCCTGTGCCTGCCATCACTGTTCGGTGGACAGGGTCTCTGCATAGCCAGCACAGTGGGAGCCTTGTCAGATGGGGCTGTGGCAGGACTCCTGGGATGAGTGGGAGGAAAGGGTTAAGAATTCCTGAATTCAGATTCTCTCTCTGATGCAGATTTGCTTTACAGGAGCTGCTTCATCTCCCTCTGCATGGCTTAGTCTGTATTTTAGATCTCAGGCCACCTCTCGGTAGAGGATACCTATGGCTGATGGGTAACACAGCGATTCTGTGCTTTCTGATTCAGACTTTCCAAAGTCCTGCTGGTGACAGAGTAATGTCAGCAAGTCTGTGCTTTGGAAATAGGTATTTTATGAACACGAAATACATGGACATACATGCATGCACCATCCCTCGTCCTGCCAGCTGCATGTATCTATATACATTTGCATTTTCTAGTATGGCCAGTTTTTCTGTGGCACGATCAAGCATATTGAGCCAAATTCATTTCACCAACAGACCTTTTGAAAGGCAGATGGGTTTCGCAGTTACGGAGCTCTTCTTGTCCAGTGATATTGGCAAAAGAGGTTGTCAGGACAAGGGAGATCAAAGTGTTGCCTGTAACAGAATTGCAAACCGTTTGTTTCCCACTAAACCCAACATGCCTTGTGCATGCTTTGTGCATGGTGATGGATCACATCTCATGGAGGCAACAGCAGGGACTTCTCCGTCCCAGCTGGAGAGTGTTTCTTCACAGCCCTGTGCCAGCCACAGCCCAGCATGTTTCACATAGGTGCTGTCACTTTTATTCTTTATCTGTGTAAATTCTGTCAGAATGGGTCTCACGGGACAGTGCCTGCACAGAGGTGCCACAGTGCAAGTAGGAATTAATCCTGCCTGGCCTCCTCAGAGAGCGCCCGGAGGATGCTGGGCGCAACAGATGCAGCCGGCAGAGGGAGTGTGGACCATGCACACTGTCTACTCGTCTCCTATTAAATGCAGCACCCTGCAAACCGGCCTCTTTCTTCCCTTCTCTCGGCAGACTGCTAAGTGGGAACAGAGCAATGCGATAACGGATTGTTTATTATGGAAACATGCCACTTCTAGTAGATTTACAAGCATCTTTGTGGAGCTCCTGACCACTCTGTATTTTTGTTTTTAGTCCGTTACTCATCTTGATACATCGTTGGTATATGCCTAACCACGGCTGTAAAAGACGCTAGTGGGGACATGATGGGGCCAGAGCATGGGAGATAGAAAGCAGCTGTCAAGCAGCATTTCTTCCAGGGGTTTGAGGAGTACCAGCAGGCTGTGTCAGCCCTGCAGTGACTGTTTCTTAGTGACTGACTTTACAGTCAGCCTATTTTGTAGTTCCTTCAAGACTCCGTGGTTTAGCGGCTGCACAGATGGTTGCACTGCATTTGGAGCAAAGTGAAATAACACTAGTTCCTCCTATCCTTTGCTGCCTTACCCTGAGAAATTAGCAGCCTCTTTGGGGAGTCACTATTCAAAATCCCAGATCTGAACACCTCCGGACTTTCAGCAAAGTTTGAAACCAGTTCAGGAGATGAATTTCAAGGCTACTTTTCCTGTGCCAAAACCCCCAGAGCTGAATACCTGGGAACTATGGAGGTGGGTTAACTCACACAGCAAATACACTCTGAGCATTTCATTGTCTACCTCTAATGCATCAGCTCTCCCAAAATAATATGTCTAGCATGGTTCATACCACAGTCGCTGCTGTAATCACCATTGAAGCCTGGATAGGTTAGAAATCCATATGTGGATCTGCGTCTGGGTGAATTTGGCAGACAAAAAGCAGTCCCCCAAAGGCAATTTCTTCCTATCAAATCATCTGCCAGTTTTAACAGTTTTGATTTATTGCTTTTTAAGGTTACTGAGCTCTTTGCTGAAAGAGTTGAAGGCCATCTCCACTGGCGCTGTTACTGAATGAGCCACCTCAGGAGCAAGACTGGCTTCCAGATCACAAAGTGGCAGGGAGCTTGTATCTTTTACATGTGAGGTTTCTCTGCCTGACACATTGGTGTCCTGCAGTTCCTTAGCTCAAACAAGTGCTTCCAATTACAGAAAAGTATACGTGACATACATCAGTCTTGGTCAGTTTTCAGTCATAGTTTTCAGTGGGGGAGGTTTCAAGTGTTGTACTTGTACCTGCTGCTGCAACCTAAAGTAGAGAAGAAATGTGCCATGTGCGTACGCAACTCTCCTTGTTCCTCTAATAAAATTTTGCCTTTGGGGCTGGTTTTTCTTCTTTTTTTTTTTTTTGTATTCTTTTTATTTGCCCCTGAAAGAGGAAATCAATTAGGCCAGTTGGAAGTATATGAGAGCTGGTTTGTGTGGGGAAAACCAGAACAGGTGAGCAGTTCTTGGAATTGCTTGGGCAGTAGATGAGAGCATGGAGTAAGAGATCGGCAAGAGGGTGGTTAGTTTAGTTAGAAAAACTGAGCGTAGCAGTCTGGAAAGTAGATCATCTTTCTGAAAGGCACAAAGAAGAAAAAGAATGGATCCAGATTCATCCCTTGTGTAATTCTTTTGAAGTTGGTGGCTTACATCAGGATGATTTAACCCCATTAATTTTAATGGGTCACTGTAGTGTCCCAAGAGTTGCTTTTTGCTGTGCTCCGTTCTGAGGCAGAGATAAAGCAGAGCCTCAATGTCTGGGCTTGAACCCAAGCTTGGTGTCCCCATAGGAATGGTTTGGGCCCATCCACATTGTGACTGACTCCAGTTGGAGAGGGAAAAGGATGCAGGAGATGATGATGTGTCTGAGCCCCTGTCCCGTGACAGCTGGGTGCTGCCAGGACTTTGTCATGAGCCAAAACCTGCCTGAAAAGTGATATCTGGTCTGTAAACCAAGGACAGCCACGTTAAGAGCAGTCCCTGGAGTTCACACCGACTCTCACCCTGGTGCGGCTCTGCTGATCCAAAGTGATTAACACATGGAGAGACAAGGAAGTGTGGAGCAGTGTGTCAAATAAAAGCCTGAAATCAAGCAGAAACTGGCACCAGATGAGTCCCGGTAGGACTCAGTGGGCAGAGAGCAAAGGTCAGTGCTCTTGACACACAACAGGGACTTGGGCTGTGGCCGGGGACAGGGATAAAGTGCGTTTACTACCTATCGATCAAAGCAAGCCAGTCATAGCAGGAGTTGGCCATGCATAGTTAAAAAGCCCATGTATCACAGCAGGGAAAATTTAATCTACTGCCAGGAGGGGGGATGCGTGTCACCGGTTGTTAAACAGCTGAAAACGTGGCAGTGGACATAACTGTAGTGCTCGGGCAGAAATAGCAATCGTGCCCCAGCCTCGTCACGCAGCAGCGTCATGCGCCGTGCTTGGCCCCAGCTCCTTGGGGACCTCAGAGCCCACCTTGCACCTCAGCTGTCTGTGGTCTGCATGCCTCTCCTTGTGTCCCTTGCTCTGAGGGGCATTTGCAGGAAAATAGGATTACTGTCCTATTTTGAGGATTGCACAGCTTTCATCTGACTCCCTGTCCTTCGTTTTGCAATCATTTGCAAGTCGTGCTGAGGTATTGACCAGACAACAGGAAATGAGCCACGAGGAGCAGATGGACCATAATGAAATGAAGCGCTAAATCTTCTTGCAAATATTCTTAGTAATACGAAGGAGGGGGCAGCCCCGTTTGGTGAAGGTTGGGTGTAGAGTCAGCCCTAAGCAGGCCACTTTTGTCAAGGCATCAGCTGCTTTTTAGCGTCTTGCAGAAGGAAGGGAAGATGAGCATAGCTGTGTCTCTGGGCATTTATCTCTTGACAGACTTGACGTGACTCTGCAGTGGTTCCAGGGAGAGGGTGCAGACCTGGGTCCCAGTAGGGAAGGATGAACCACATGTTGCAATAAAAGTTGCTCAGTAAACTCAGTGGCTTAACTTCTTCTGATACCTCTATTTAATCTCATTAGTCTATAGTCTTCTCCCAACCACATATTGTAAGGCAATCTCTGTTAAATCACTTCATAGCTAAAGCTGATCAGAAAATCTATCTGGATTGGCAAACTGATCTGTAAAATGCTTTATCAAATAAAGATGCATATGACCTTGAATTACATCTTCTGCAAAAGCAGAAGGGAGGGGAGCTCAGCTCTGGTCCTGCACTAGGGTCACAACAACCCCGTGCAAAGCTACAGGCTTGGGGAAGAGTGGCTAAAAAGCTGCCTGGCAGGAAAGGACCTGGGAGTATTGGTCGACAGCCGGCTGAACATAAGCCAGCAGTAGCATTCTGGCCTGTATCAGAAATAGTGTGGCCAGCAGGACTAGGGAAGTTATCATCCCCCTGTACTCGGCACTGATGAGGCTGTACCTTGAATGCTGTGTTCGGTTTTGGGCCCCTCACTATGCAAAAGACATTGAGGTGCTGGAGCGTGTCCAAAGAAGGGTAATGAAGCTGATGAAGGGTCTAGAGCACAAGTCTTATGAGGAGCGGCTGAGGGAACTGGGGTTGTTTAGCCTGGAGAACAGGAGGCTGATGGGAGACCTTATCGCTCTCTACAACTACCTGAAAGGAGGCTGTAGTGAGGTGGGTGTCAGTCTCTTCTCCCATGCAGCAAGCAATAGGACAAGAGGAAATGACCTCAAGTTGCACCAGGGGAGGTTTAGATTGGATATTAGGAAAATTTTCTTTACCAAAAGGCTTATCAAGCATTGGAACCCCCAGGGAAGTGGTGGAGTCACCATCTCTGGGGGTATTTGAAAGACGTGTAGATGTGGTGCTTAGGGACATGATTTAGTGGTGGACATTGCAGTGCTAGGTTAATGGTTGGACTCAATGATCTTAAAGGTCTTTTGCAACCTAAATGACTCTATGATTCTATGTATATCACAGGTTGTTCTTGCATGCAAGTGGGCCTTGGAAAGACCATGTGTGCTGGTACCTAACATATCACAGTGTAATATTTACATGTGAATGCACCATGTACATGTGTCTCTTTGGAGGGAGAAGTGTCAGATGTAAAGGGTGAAACTCAATTTGTCTAAGCCCAAGATATGGTTGCAGTTCACCCCAAGGGCTGGAGCGAGTGCTGCTGCCCCTCTGGAATTTCAACCACACCCTTGCAAAGACAGGTGGAAGAGTCCTAGCAAAACCTCATTTCTCTGACAGTTTATTTTAAGTAATCGCAGCAATTTCCTTCACATCACACTGGGCTGCCTACACAGCCTTTGTGCAGCCTCTTCAAGGGTAACCCAGGCTGGCAGCGTGAGGGAGTCCAAGTGCTGCAAGATTCTCCAGGAAATTAAGCCTTTTTCCATAGCAAATGAAGTGACTGAAAATGGCAGGTGCTGCTGAAATCCTGCCTGCGTGTCCAGATCCGTGAGCAGCATTGCCAGCCCAAGTCTGCTCTGCAACATGTTAGTACAGTTTTCTACCACACCACATCTCTGAGCTCCTGCAATCGCATCCTGAGAGCGTCCTACCTATGGACAATCCGGCATTATTTCCCCAGATTTTGTAACTAATAAGTGATGGGGAACTCTGAAAAAATTGCAAACTTTATTGAACGAAGGAGATACTAAATATGCTGAGAAAAGTATTCGTTACTGCTCACATGCTCTGCTCAATGTTGAATGTGAACAGACCGCAGCAGGTGTGAAGGGATGCGACACAGGCTTGGAAACCTTGGAGCGAGCTGAGGGAAAGCCTGTGAGAAGAAGAGAAAAATGCAACATGATGATGAAATGCAAATATTTCTGTGACTGTGTTTAAGTGCAGAATCGGGGGCCATCCAGCTGTCCATTGGCCGCCTTCAGCCAGAAGGCAACAGAAGGCAACGGATGATCTCAGGCTGCTCCTCTTAAATTAACAAATCTTCTCCACAGTTGTTCAAATATCAGTTTTTCTAAGGTTATTCTTTGCCAGCTGTTTGGCAAAGCCTGACGTGGGCTGAACGATTTCTTCTCTCCTCTAACACTGCTTCCTCATAATGCAAGAAACTGTTCAGGTGGTTCAGATGGCCGCAGATGGGAGGTAGGATAGCCCAGACATATTTCAGAGGTTTGAAAGTGTGTCAGCAGAAGAACCCTCAGCGTGAGGCCAGCTATTGGGAGGATAGTGCTGATGTACAGCTTGTGGGGATCAAAGCCCTGGAGAAGCTCAAACAGGGTTGTCTTTGAAATGCTGGATCCTGCAGGTATAATGTGGTGGTTTTATCTGACCTGTGAACATCTCTGACAAGGCATCAGGTCATTAGTCTTGCGCTTGTTATTGTAACGTTTGCTGGAATGAAACACTGGCATTTTTAAATCACAGCTATCAAAGCGTATCATAACTTGTAAGCAGTTTCTTTTCCTTTGTTTGAGTATATCCCCGTGCCAAATCATTCACTGCTCATATCTTCTAAATTGGGCGTGACATTACCAGTGAAAAGCTGTGACTGAGCATAAAATAATTATTTTTTTAAAAAACAGCAGCAAAAAAAAGTATATTTCCTAAAAAAGTGAATAGAAAGTGACCCCTACCTCTTAAAACAGTTCTGCTTCCAGCCTCTGATAATGACTGTGTTTGTCTCCTGAAGTGCTAAAAAGTCTGCTTTTTGTAAAGTGGAATTTAAAAGGCTGTTGCTCAAAAGTATATATATATATATATACACACTGTGCAGTTACTCCCACTCACAACCTGATTTTCATGCTTCTAAGAGCTGTGATACGTTTTTAAGAGAAGCAGTGTATTTTTAAACTATGGCATGAGATGAACGTTGGCCCAACTGAGTCTGAGTCTTTGAGGGACTGAGAAATTAAACCCCAGCCTCCACTCTTCCTTTGCGACTTTGGGCCAGGAGCTCTTTGCTCAGCTTTCTTCTTGTGAAATGTTGTGGCAACTTGTTCCTGCTTCTGAGGAGAGAGATCCACCCAAGATTCTGGGTGCTCAATTGTGAAGATAACATGGCCACAATTGCATCAGCAACTGGATGCTCTGAGGTCTTTCAGGTAGGGTCTGTTCCCAGCCTGAACTGCAGTTTTCCTCCTGAGATGTTCCTGACTTTTTTAAGCATTGAGCAAAACTTCACCTGGAGGCACATTTGCGGCTCTCTCATCATCATTGCTGTTATTTTTTCAAGTCCTCTTTGGGAGACAGACTTTCTTTGGAGCTGGTGGTGAGCCATGGTCCCAGGGCATGCGCATGGTGCAGCCCATCTCTGTGCATGTCCTCCTGACTGTGTGCTCCGGGGGTTGGCTGCTCTCACAGCTTCCTCGCCTGCCCTTTGAAGATCCTCAAGGCAGGTGAAGGAGGGATTGGGGACAGTGTATAATGTTTGCATTTTGGGCTGTTTCTCCACTGGTTAGAGCAGTTCTGGGATCTGTTGGGCATGAGGTGGCCTGCAGATGCCAGGGACTGGGAGCAGAGAGGTGGCCAAAAATCTCTGACCTTCCTTCTCATCACCACCCCAGATTTGTTTTGGTACACACAGGGCTCTGAAATTTTCACATCATTTAAAAAAGTGTTTCTTTTTGGGTAAAACTAGAGAACTTTTCCCTTTTCTGTGTCTTTACTGAGAAAAGGGCCTTGGTATCATTGTCAGGGGGAGAAAATGAAGCAACTTATTCCGTACCACAAAACCTTGCTTTCTTCAGCGTAAAACAAAGGCACATAAATAACCAGCATAGGGGATGTGCCCAGCCTTTAATGTGTGTGGAGGTCACTCTTCCAGACCCTTGGTTTCTTCTGGACAGTGATTTAGAAGGAAAAGCTTTTATGTAATCATGAGGTAAGTCTCTGTACAGCTCCCCAGGCCCCACTAATGGATGGGATGCATAGCAGAGCTTGAAGGTTTTTTATTCTAGTTGTGTAAGACAGAGAGCTGAGTTTCCAGTGTTGTACACACTATTGCTACGCAGGTCAGAGCTGGGTTTTTTGCAGGGCCTGGGATGTTCATGTAGTGATCAGAGTGATTTCACATTACGGTGAGGTCTGTGTTATCAGGAGGGGAGGGAGGCAATCAGCCACAGAGGGGACAACAGGTCAAGGCCAGAAGCAGCAAGGCAAGGATGGTTGGGTAGCTGGTGCTGGAGAGGGAGTGGAGGAAAAACAGAAGGTTCCAGGAATTAGCTTCGGTCCCAGAGGATAACTAGGGAAGAAATTCTTAGTAAGTAGGTTATTGGCAGCAGGACACTCCATTTCGTGCTCTGATTCATAATCCCTACTGCTGCATCTCGTGGCTGGTACACCCAGATCCTGGGTTTGAATCTTGCAGTATTTTACAACAATGAGAGATAATTCAAAATAGGACTGAATTCAGACTTGGTACTGGGAGCTAAGAGCAATGCAGACCTTTGCATTTCACATTTACGGTTGTTTTTATGCAGTGTGATTGCAGTATGGTATGATATCCAGAGTATCTGCTTGGCTGGACACCACAGTGTGGACTTCACAAACCTCCCCAGGACCTCAGGGATGCTCTTGTCATCCTGTGGTAGCTGCAGCTCTGTGGGGAGGAACTCACTGCCAGGCACAGCACGGCATGCCCTGATAGGAAAGGCAGTGTTCCTGCTGAGAGTGTGGTTTCTTATCGTCCAGCTTCTGGCATTTCAGGTAACAAAGGGAGAAAAAGTGCACAAAAGCTGATTGCAGGGCACGACATTTGCAGAACCTCGTTGATATTCTGAGCTTGTGAATTACTGAATGAGTGAGATCAACAGCCTAAAAGGAGGGGGTGTAATTCCTGACAATCGATGACATTTTCCCTTCGCCCACATGTGATATCTATATATCAGATAACGTGAACAGTTACAGCAGTAATAAACTGCCAATAGCCATTTAGCTTTGAAAGCATAGAGATCCTTCATGTTATAGGCCAGAAATACCCCCTGAATCAGCATTCATTTTGAAGGAACAAGTAATTTCTCTTTTAGCTGAATTAAATGTCTTCTACAATGAGCTGAATGGATGGAAATAATTAAATTCATTCATTATGCCTCTTCACTTTTATGAACCTAGAACATGGAAAAAGATATTGGAAATACCACACACACACCCCCTTTGGAGATGTATGAGGTAAATTAAAAGTTAATGTCTGGATTGAGAATTGGGCAGGAGTTACGTAAAAGGAACAAGGAGAAATTTACTGTGTTCTGCATGAGCAGGTCTGAAAGACATCCAAATTTGTATCTGAACTAGACTGCAAAATTTTGGTCTATTCAGACATTGCACTGTTTCGTGGTGTGTGATGGCACTTCTGTGCCTTGATGCCTACAATCTGCCTACAGCTTAAATGCATATAAAAAGTTTGTATTTTCTTATACTTTTCAGAGTTATTTAATGCTGGTCACCTTAGAAAGTCAGTTGACATGATTTGAGGTGTTTTGGGGCATATATAGGCATATATTGGAGGTCAACATGACTTTTTTGATTTGCATTTTTAATTGAGTAAGGCTCAAAGGGAAGTATTAGTATAGATCTGTACATGTACTAGCAAAACCATCATCTGCCTCTGCAAAGTGAGTTTTAAATTCAGTATTATAATCTACAAGCATGTGATCAAATACCAACCGAGCAAAATTTACTAGAATTTTTTATAATTTGGGGTATGGGTCCATAAAACTTAGGGTATATCAGTCCATCTCTAGTCTCAGGAATCTTATACTGGTCCAGGCTGAAATAGCTGTGCTATTTTCTTTGTTTCCTTCCCAAAATGAACTGAGTGCTGAGACCAAAACAATCTCTGACACCACCTTGGAGGACGGGGTGGGGTTTTTTAATTATTTGGTACCCACAGTATGAAAATAGCATTGCCATTTGCTTATGGGGTGCTCAATAGGTCCTTGTTCAGAGGATCTGATACTTCCAAGGGTGGAGTACTCAGGAAACTTTGTGATGCTTCTTTGCAGATGCCACACAATTTAGCTCTTTAACCTTTTGGGGAGCAGAGAAGAGTGGGACCTGTTATCAGAGTTGGGCATTTGAAAGGAGTTATGGCAATTACCTTGAAAAGTAACCCTAGTGTTTGAAAGGTTTTATCTTTAGGAAGTTGTCTCTATTTTTCTGGCTTAATTGGTGCCTGTCAATGATAATTTGGAATCATTTAATGAATCCCAACAGTTATATTGGGCAAGACAAGTTCTTTTTTCTTTTATGTTTTAGTGTTAGAATCACTGAGGACGTTTTAAGACTGCCTGATGCTGGTAGGTAATCAGGGAAGACAAGTCCGCTTTTAGTAGTTGCCAATCCAGCAAAATTTACTAGATGCATTTACTAGATATGTTTTGGAGTTTTACAGTTTCTGAAAAAGTTCAGTTCAAAAGACAGTGATTAGAAGAATTTCCTGGAGTTCATGAACTCACAGTAGATCTTACATGCCGTGATTTATATCTCTGACTCGTAAATTAAAGAACCCGATGACTTGAAAGATCTTTCTATGTGCTGCTTTGTAGAAACAGGCATAAAACAATTCCAAGGTATATAAAATTGGTGTCTTATAGAGAACTACATTACTTTTTAGTATGCTGGAAAGACATTTGATGTTGCAAGACAGTTAACTGAGGACATGCTGCTGAGGCAGATTTGGGAAGCATCCATGTTTTAATTTCACTGTTCTAACTGAAGGAACTTTAATGAGGGAAGGAAAGCCTACAGCCACCAGATGAAGAAGTCGGAGTTCATACTGTGGACTTGATCTTGTCTTCCCACGTGCATCGTAAGTTTTTGCTTCTCCTGGAAAAAGTATTTGCCATTCTTAGGGCCATATGTACAACAGATGATTTCTAAAAATCAGGAGAGAGATCTGCCACTAAAAGGGGATGTAAAACTAGCTAGGGCAATAGGGTATTTAGCAGTGCAAAGTAAGTACAGATGCAATAGCCATCTGCTGTCTATGCCCACTGCAGTCTTAATCTTTCAGGTCCTACTGCCCTTGGACATGTAGCAGGAGCAGCAAGACAGAGAGGTCCAAGCAGCATGTTGCTAAAAAGCCACATGAGTAGTCAGAAGTGCTAGACACCATAAGAACAGCACCAGAAAGGAATGCAAAATTGTATAACACCAAGCATCTGGCACACTCTCCTTTATACTGGGAGCTCGGAGGTCTAGCAGGGCCCGGGCCATGTCTGGAAATGCCTGTAACTCATTCCTTACTTTGCTAATTTAAAGCCTTTAAAATGTCAAAAATGCCAGTGGCAGCCTGGGAATTCCCTGTGTGAGCCTCCAAGATGTGGGCCGGTGCCAGCGCTTGCACCGTGCACTGGGACGGGCTGCAGGGAATCCCGGGGAGCGCCACCGAGACCCAGTGCCCACCATGGGGTCGTTTTGAGGCTGGTATGGGGCAAAGGAGAACGTTCGGGGGAGGCTCTGAGTGGGTGTCCTCGTGGCAGTCAAAAGGAAAAGGGCAGACAGGAGGCTCTTCTGCTTTTCCTTCCTGGTGGGCTCCCTCAGGGTCCTGTTCCTGTGGGGCTCCACAGGGCTCAGTGTCACCAGGCCCTGCAGATTTGTCATGGGGAACTGTGCTCACAGGTGGGCTGTGGCCGATGAGGGTGTGTGGGTTGAGGGGGATTGCTTGTGCTGAGGGCTTTCCTGCAAGCAGGAGGGGAGAGCAGGAGGAAGGCAGCCTGGACCACTGCCATTTGGGTCACTGCTCCTTTCTTGGGTCCCAAGATGAGGAGCAAGAAGACATGCGAGAAAGAATAGTTGGATATTTTTGTTGTGTTTCTGTTACTTGTTTGGCAAAATGGAGGTAAAGGGGTAATCTAATAGCAACCTACTGCTTCTTGAAGGAGGGTTACAAGGATGTTGGAATCAAACTCTTGCTGGTAGTGGCAAACAATACAAACAGGAACAGTGGCCACAGACTGGTGTGGGAGAATCAAACTGGACAACAGAAGTAACTTCACAGGAAATAGTTCCTTATTTCCCTAGTAGTCACCATCATTATTCTTTCTGGCATATGGAAATGCGGGAGAAGAGTCAATATGCTGATTTGAGATCTTTTACTTCAGGGATTCATTGGTTTTGGAGTGTTTCTTTGCTCAGCAACACCATAAGCAAGGCAGCACCACCACTGGCAGTGCACCTCCTGGCCATAGGCACTTTGCAATGGTTCCTGTCCTGCTGCTGGCACCTGTTCCCTGGTGTGAAGAGACCTGCTCTAACCTATGCCCTGGGCTGGTTGGATGCCACTGGCAGGTCAAGTCAGGTCATCAAAACTTTTGGATTGCTCTTGCACCCCTGGCTTACTGCATGAGCTTGCTTAGTCACCATTTCTACATCCCTCTTCTCTAAACTTGTGATAAGGTGACTCACTCCTATTGAATGCATGCTCGATTTTATTAGATGGTCATCAACATGTTTCATATGCTCTCTATTAAAGAATTGTGCGTTTCTTTCCTTGGGTATCTTCTGGAAACAGCTTAGGTAAACAGCTTAGACAGGGGAAGCTCAGTACCCTTTACCAAAAAAATACCCTATAGGTTGTCTCTTGTCAAGTGCTGGATGTGGCATATGGGAGAATTGGGAATGATGAAGTATTTACTCAAATTGCTAGTTTCCGCTGCATTGAAGTCAGGGACACTGAAGGCACTGCAGCATTTATAACTGATTTCCTGAACAGTGTAGCAAATCGAGATGAGAGCCCTTTTCTTGTAACTCACATGTGCAACAGAAATCACTTAGCTAACATAAATCAGGGCTAAATTGCTTTTAAAGGCTCACAAAACATTTCTGAAAGAGACAGGATGAGGAAACCATTTTGCCACAGCAGAGTATGTCCCCATGATGAGTCCTATTAAAGCTTGATCAAAGAGCCTTACTGGCTTTTCATTAGAGCCTGGTTATGTATAGTTGAAATTCAGCAGTGGTTTTAACAGAATAGGCACAGAAATATGCACAGGAGGTAAATTTAAGCAGGAATCTAGACCATCAAAGTATGTGATTAAGGACAATTTAATGTGCTGAGTAATGCAGTGTGATTTGGATGTCATTTATCCTAATCCAGTCTGATCTTTTACAGGAGAATATATTATAAGGCCACAATTAGGTGAGACCAGGGCCCCATCTGGCCTCCTGTCTCCAACAGCGGCTTACAGCCAATAGAAGAAACAAAGCAAATACAGAGCGAGCTTCCCTTGTGTATCCTCTCTGCTTCTGGCATTCAGCAGTTATGGGACTTTTTGGGTCAAAGCATCCAGAGCATGGAGTACAAAAGCCACCATTTATCCTTGCTTCATGAATTTATCTCATTGCTTTTTGAACCCATGCCTAGTTTGGTGATTACAACGTCTAGCACCAGTGAGTACCATGATTCAGCTGCATTGCATGCAGAAGCTGTTCTCTTAGTTAGATTTAAACTGCTGTGCTCCAACTATTCTTCCCGGTGCAGTAATTCAGTGGCAAAAGCCTTTTTGGACAAGCTGTGTCTGGACCTGGGGTTGAGGCTTGGAAATCGGTAACTTTCAAGTTTTTTCCTCTTCTTTCCCTCTCTCCTTTTCCAAGGACTCTCTGGCATGAGAGTTTTGGGGGTGACACTGTTGGTCTCCATGCACGCTCCGGCGAAGGTGGTGGTATCCTGCCTCCCATGAGCAGGCATGAGTTGGCAGGCAGTGGGCAATGTCTCCTTTCAGGGAGGTTATCCGTAGGGGGACAGTGCCACCGGGGGATGGAGGAGACAGTGGCCATGCACCATACATGTAGCTCCGAGCAAAGTAGTCTGAAACAGCTGAAGGCGAGGGACAGCAAAGGGACTCTGCCTTTTCTTATAATCACCATTCAGGCTGCAATTTAGAAACCCAGATGGACTGTGTGGTTACGAATCAGAGGTTGGACCCAAATCTATGGAAACTAGAATTTGAGGGGCCCACCCTCAAATCAGGAAAAGCTCAAAAAAAAAAAGAAGTAATGATTCAAAGCCTGTGCTGCCTTCTTAAGCTTTTAATCAGATTCGTATGATACATAGGCAAGCTCATTAGCTCAACTAGTTTATAAGGTACATTTGAATTTACGATTCTCATAGTCAGTACTTAATTTGTAACTATGACTAGATGCATCTTTTAAACATATATTGTATCTGCATGTAGATACGTGTAATAAAATCCCAAAGTGAAGAGCACAACTGGAAAAGCTGCACATGAAAATGATTAATTTTTATTACCTTGTTTTTATCACTCAGCATTTATGCTATAAAGGCTATAATAAAGTGACACATGCTTGGTCATTGTAAGACAGAGATAAATTTGGCCTCCCCACAAGGGACAAGCAAGGTCACTTTAGAGGAGGTGAAGAGCACCTCCACCCAGAGTTCTTGCTAAGGTAAATACATTTTTTTGTCCTGTGGAGAAATTTGCCATCTGAAGGAATAAACAGGGTAAAGCAGAAACAGCTGAGGATGTGACTCTTAGGCAAGATTTTGTTTTTATACTTCTTTCCAGGAAAAAGCTTGCTATAAACATTTGTGTTGTCTTTTTCAAGGCCGCTGAAACCTTGCAGGGGAGGATCACATGGAGTTAGCTCATTGCCCCAGTGTCCTGCAGCTTCCAGGTTGTGCTGAGCCGTCTCTCCCTGGTGCCGGAGAGGCTGGGTTTTGCTGTCAGATCACCCTGCCCCATATCTCACAGCCTGATGAAATGCTGAATGTGTGATTCCAAAGCCCTGTCTTCCTCCAGGAGGATAATTTCATCATAAAAAAATATAATTGTAAAGAATTCAAGAAGCTAATTCTGCATTGCTTTAGCCCGAGCCAAATACTCAAGTTGCACTCTGGAGCCAAGTGATCAACTTCACCACTGAGGAATCTTGGGACAGAAATCTGTGATATTCTCCAATCATTTAGGGAAGGGGCAGGATGCCTTGAACCCATCCCTCATCCTTTTACACTCTTTCTATGCAAAAAGGAATTGGTGACAGCTGCCCCCAAACACTCTGGGTTTGCATGAGGCTGAGATGGTCCTTGGGGGATGTTGTTTATCTTGGAGCTGTCTGCATCCCCTGCACCTTGGACTTGGTGGCAGAGCTCAGGTTGTGCTGTGCAGGGCTAATCTCCAGGATTCTCCAAGTGCAGAGCAGACGACACTGGTTTTCCTTGTCCTGCACCTCCCTTTCATGATACAAATCCATAGATTCAGGTGCAGGAAGCATTGCTGGAGAGGAGGCAGTGTCCATCTCCTTCCAACCTTAGCTTTTCTGTGCAAGCTAAGGTTACTGGTATAGGGAAGATCTCTTCTGCACTTATAGACGAGTTTCTGGTGTTGTGCTTGGAGTTTCTCAGGGAGAACTTGTGTTCACTTTTACTTTGGTGGGTTCAAGGGAGCTTTCAGAAGTCAGCACTAAATCAGGACCTCCAGCTAGGTCCTAGTGAGCCAAACTGGGCCACTGGTATGTGATGCAGAGAATATCACTGCAGCCTAACCAGAAGTACATAGTATATAAAGCTGTGCTGTTTGCTCTATGCCAGCATTCCAGCCACGCTGTGAAGACAACAGAAATGTGGCAGGAAGGCAAAATTCTCTCTTTTGTGTTGTCTCTGTTCTGTTAAGGAGCTGGTTGCACAACAGTGGCTTACCCTTCTTAGCAGCAAGCAGAGACTGCTTCCAGCCAGCAAGAAATGCCTGGGTTTGAAGTCAGGTTGCCAGATTTTCTCCTTGCCCCTCAAGTCCCATTTGCTCACGGCAAGGAATTCTGGAGTCGTGGAACTGCCACAATGGAGCCCTTTCTGACAGGGCTGGAAAGCTCGACCTCTGCTCAGAAAGGACAGATTCATGTTCGAGAGGGTTCCACAATGCAACGATTTATATCAGGAAATGAGCAGAATATTTTAAAAAAAAAAAAAAAAAAAAGGAAGATGAAGGAAAAAAGTCTTCATCTGTTTATTTGGCTCAGGGAAGAGATCAGCTGTGCTTTTATGATTTCAGAGGATGGAGTGCTGGAGGGGGAAAATGTATAGCTGTATGCATCCATATGTTTGTGTTCCTGATGCATAACATATAGAGTTAATTTTGCTTAATGTGTCATATGGGTCTTAACGTGTCATATGGGTCTCAGAGCTCAGTGGGAATGGAGATACCTTCATGCACATGGTTAAACTTTTGCACTTTAAGTACCATGAATGCGAAATTTAACTCTGCACTCTCCATATAGCTCCTGTGTGTTTGTATAGTATTAAGGTGTTTGGGTGCTCCTTCAGTCATAGGCCTTGGTGATGGGCAGGCACCTAGTGACAGTTCTTGGTCACGCTTGATTTTGTGCCTTGTCTCAAGTAGAAAACGTCAGTCTGGCTGTTGAGGAAAATCAGTTAGGGGAGTTTCAAGACGCAAATATATTCTCAAGGCTCAGATTTCTGTACATGCAAAGAGCAGTAGCAAAGTATTTTTGTATTGGTTTACTTTAAAAACACTGTCACAGAATCTGATAGCAGTGCTAAGAAAAACAGTTTGTGAAAAAGCAGTCTTCGTTACTGACTGCAAACCGTATGAGTGTTGGGAAGGAGAGAGTGGACTTTCTTGTTAAAACATTTCTGTGCTTTTAATCTGCCTGGCAAATCATGGGCGCTTAAATGATAATCGGAGTTGTTTGTTTGAAATGTCATACATCTCCACCGCAGCCTGCCCACACCACTAGAGACTTTTAGGAATTAAGGAGCATGGGAACATAAACGCCTACAATGTATTTAAACATGAATTAGCAAAAGCCAACAAATACGGAACAATTTTAATTTATGTATTAAAATACTCTAGAGGATACAGATTAACTTCCATTACTCAGGGTTTGTCACTGTCTCATCTCCTTTGGACAGCAAACACTGAGAAACAGACAGAAAGATGATTTACTCCCCCTTTAGCTTCTGTCTCATCTGATGAAATGTCTGCTGTGCAGCTCCCCCAGCCGTGCTCCTCCATGGGTCTGACAGCTCCTCATGCTTTGCAGGCACTGTTTTCTCTCACGGTTGAAACTCACGGTTGTCTGAAATCTTTGCCAAATGAGATGAAGCCGAGCCTTGCTTTAATGACAGGCAGAGGCCCCGGGCTAAAAGGTGACGCATCTGAGAAGGGAGGAATCCCACAGAGTGAGCTTGCTGGGTCTGCTGTCCAGTGGCAAAGGGGAGAAGCTTTTAAAAGAGCATTTGTGTCACGGGTACGCAGGGCTGAGGTCCCCTGACTGAATAGATGGCCTCTGAGGAGGAAGCTGCGCAGGAGCCAAGTTGCAGCCTTGCAGCCCCTCGGCTGATGATGTAGTGTTGCTCTGCAAACTCTCCTGGTTCCTGCAGGAGGCTTCCGCTGACTTGCCGGCTCTCCATGGAAGATGCAGAAGAAACCCTCTGGGCCAGATACACATGAAACTGAATTAGAAGTATGGCTAAAGAGATAGGCACAGTCCATCGCAGATGCATCTAGTCACCTCCAGTCTTCTTCTCCGCTTGAAACATTCCTTAGGCTTTATTGAAAAAATGTCAGGACACTTGTATTTGTTAAACAACTTTCCAGTCGTGCCACTGCTTGTTTGTGTATATCCGTATGTATTTGGATAGATAAAAACACACACATGCACACATCAATGTTTATTAACTCTTACTGAATACAGCAGCAAAGTCAGTTCCTAAAGAGAGGATGTGCCATAAATTTTTTCCATAACATTGTTAATATAACCTTCATCATTAAATTAGATTGCAAGTGACATATAAATTCAATGACATAAGATATTTTTATCTTTCACAAATTTCCATACTAACTGTGGATAGCTTAATGTGATAACAAGGCAATCAGCTCTATAGCAATGCTTGTGATCTTCCTTTCACATTCATTGCTAGATTTCAAACGAGTAATGTTATCCTGGTGTAATGCTGATGAGAAAGGAGATCCAGCCTCCCTCTGCTTTGTCATTAAAGAAGTGTGTCCAGTTTGTGTGACGTGCTTGGCACCAATGATATTTTAATATCGTTAGCCGCAGGAAATACTTTCCCTGCCAGCACTGTGGTTCAGTATCAGCTAAATGTGGTGCCCCACAGGAAGACTTTAGACAAAATTGCTATATTCTAAAACAAAAAAAAGGCTAGAAATATGCTATTTTGTGAAAGGCATTTGTTCAGTGTGGAGTGATCCTGGCAAATGAAGAAGGGACCTGCCAGAGCTATTTTTAGTTCCACCCGCTGGTTTCACTGCTATTCTTGCAGCTATGGCTGCAAGGGAAATTAGGATGGTGGTATCTGTTCTCATACAGAAATGGAAGAAGAATGGAAATGTGTGCATATATAAAGATAAAAAGATAAAAAGAGCAAAAGCCGAAGAGAAAGTGATCTTCCCCATGTAGCTGCAGATGTGACATTCATTGTACCTTTCCTTGGAAGGGTTTTTCCTCTGCAAGTCCAGGTTTCTTGCCTGATTTAATAGGTAGCAGTGTGCCAGGTGCAGTCCATACTGCAGAAGATCAGAGTTTCTACTTGAAAGTTGTTAGAGTTAAAAGAAACCATTAAATAATTTCCTTTATTGTTTTGGAGACATAATCCAGTACTTCTCAGGCTCACACTAATGCTCCTCTGAAAATAGTGAGGCTGAAAGGTACTCACCTTATAGATTATCACTTGGGGGAGGGAAAAGACATCAATGAACCACATGCAGAATAATAGGACATAAAAAATAAACATGGAATCAGGCAGGGCTCCTTGCTGCTGGTATTGCACAGCAGCAACAGAGGCATTCTTCATTAGCAGAAAATAAGAGTATGTTTACAAAGAGTACTTTACACAGCCAGAAAGATTATTTGCTCTACCTTCTTTTCTTTCTGTTTCAGCAGTCATTTTTTTCCCCATCTTGCTGGGAGAAACAAGTTCTGGCTTTCAGAGTGTCACTGGGGAGATGAGGATTTTATTTCAGGCTCCATTTTATTTGATACTGCTTTGTCCTGATTTTATGAGTGAAATGTAGGTGTACAAAAGAGTGACAAGACAGAGACACATGGGGTGCATGGACTTCAGGAACTCCAGAATCAGAGCCTGATGAAACTTTACTTTAAAACTTACAGAAAGAATAAATGAAAAGCTGAAAACTTGCTGAAGAGGTTGATTGTTGGCTTTTTTTTTGGGGGGGGGGGGCAAGCCTCATGAGTTGGGAGTGGTGGTGATTCAAATAAATATTCTGTAATGATAATTTAATTTTTTCTGTAAGGATGATCTTAAGAGTAGAAACTCAGATCAGATGTTGTAGGTTCAGTTGCCTTCAAGTGTTTGAATACACTCTGGATCCTCTGATGATGCTATTTACCCTCCTGATCTCAAAGGAACATCACTGAGAGCTACTTGCTGCTTCATCCTCTTGTAGCTAACCCTACAGCTGTAGGGTCAGCTGTACACTTTGCAGGGACAGTGAGGGGCTTTTTCCCTCTTCAAACTAACCTAAAGGTCTGTTTTCACCATGCACAAACCATGACAGAAGCAATGATGGGGTTCGCTGGACCAGAGCTCCTGGCCCACATGAATAGTTACTGCCTCTGTTGGCACCATGTTTGCTGTGGACCAAAAATGTGGCTTGCCACATTATATTGAGGACAGTGCTCTGTGCTTGCATTTGTGATGTGGAACATGTCTGCCCGCTGCAGGGCTTGTGTGAGGAAACTTAAAGGCAAGTACACTTCCATAAATGATGTGCATTTGCTCTGGAAGAAATGCCAGCAAGATGAAGAACTGAACAGAAAAAAAAAAGTGAAAAAGTTCTTCATGGAGTAATTTCTCTTTGTCATCCCATGATCTGCCTGTAGAAAGAAAAAAGTTTCAAAAATATGCTTTTTTTTTTAAATTTCTGTCTTCTTTAAATTGCATGGATGAGTCATGCTTTGAAAGAACAAGCCTCACTTAAAACCTTACTGCAGTCACTCACAGAAGCCCTAAAACCAGCTAGAGATTGGGCTGAAAGATGTGGGAGAGCATCGAGGATGGAAGTTTGAAATCTGAGCCTTTTGTGGCATTTGCCACTGTTGCACAGCAAGAGCACAGCCAAATCATCTTCTACTGTACTTTCCAAACTTGGGTACCAACTTTGGCCTGATTTGGTGGGCAAAGACATTCAGCAACATCTTTATCCAGTTTTGGTTGCTTATTAACCATACCAATCCATCAATACCCCATTTCCAATTGTGTAAACTGGGTGATTTTTTTTTTTTAAGTGGCAAAAAGGAGTTGGGTTTTCTTTTGCAACTTCAGTCAGGCTGAAGGCTCTTTTGCCTCTGTCTAATGCTGCTTGTCTTCACTCTTTTGTGCATGCTCTGTTCACCTATGACCTCTCTTAGGGTGCTTGCAGGGTGCCCCCAGCATGGCTGGCTGGCTGGGGATTGCCCTGGAAAGGTGTGCTGAGGGCCTTCTGGCAAAGCCTGGAAGGATGGTTGTGTTTCTCTTCTAGGGATTGTGCATAGCTATGCCGTCCTCCCAGGGTCCTCATGGGTGCTAACATTTGCAAGAGCTGGGTGCAGCCTTTTTGCGCAACACAGAGGGAGGTGGGGACACAACACGCTGCAGGGGGAAGTGTCAGCTGAACCTAGCTCCAAGCTGTGGTACTGAGAAGGTCCAGGAGCTTCGCTGCAGAAAGCCAGGACAGGCAGAAGGGTTTGAAGTGACCATCAAGCATGTGCACAATGGAGATACTAGGTTAAAGCGAATTACATGTGTGGATCTCGGCAGGGCTTCACCTTCTCGCCATTTAGTGCTGTCAGAAGAGAGGCAGTTCAGGGCAGGACCGAACACAGACTTTCACATGGCAAGAGAGCTGTACTGACAGCAACCACAAAGCTCCAGGCTGGCGTGGGAGCAGAGCCAGGGCAGAGGACTACATTTTGGGGACTGTGCCTTCCCTGGCTCGTTCTGAGGGATCTCTGTTTCGGGCACCATATAGCAGGCATTATATTTGCATATGATATCACTTCTGTAGAAGAAGCAGCCTATTCATGAGCAGTAGCATCTTCACATCAAATACAACTGCAGACATAGTTGAGAAAACAACCATTTAATTGAAGTAGAAATGACACTGGAAAATTCAAAGAGGGTGCAAAAAACTCCCAAGTGGTTGTTACTCATTGGAAGCAAGTCCTAGACACGTAAGGCACGGGATGCACGCAAAGCGCTGGGAGAAGCAGGATTTATGGGTAGGCATACCTCTGCCCTCAAGACCCGTGTTGTTTCTTCAGATGATCCCCCAAACTCTCTGGAAATTACATAGTTCGGGGATACCCTTCTCCGATTCCTCGGGAGCGCACAGCGCGCTGCGAGGACACGACGCCGCTCCCGAGAGCCTGCCCCCCCCAAACGTAGATGCTGCTGCCTGCCCCTCTGGTGCGACCCTGCGGACGGGGCCCGCCTCTACGGCGGGTTCACCGGGTGAGCCCCCCCGCGCGGGGAGCGCCGCCGGGCGCGGGGTGCGTGGGGGCGGTGCGGGCGCTGTCTCTGCCCCGTCTGTCATTGCCCGGGCTGCTGCCCCGCGGAGCGCTCCTGAGCGGGCTGGGAGAGGCTCCGGGGAGTGCTGGGAGGAAGCACAGCCGCGGCGAAGTAGTTCCCTCCTCGGTTCTGCTTACCCCGAATCAGTTCTCGCAGCTCCCTTCCGTAATTTCTTCCCGCTGCTGTAGCAGCTGTCCGAGCTTTCAGCTGTTCCGCCACGAGCAAAGGTGCCAGCACCCTTTGAGTCCCCATAGGAAAGTGAGGGTGCTTTCCCCATCCTCGAAGGAAGAAGAAGAAGGCTGGGGTTTGCTTCTTTTCCTTCCCCTTGTGGAAGACAAGTGCTCGTCAGAGATAACTAGGAGAGGTCTGGAGGTTAGGCACAAATTAATTAGCCTCTGAAAGGAGAGGGCGGCAAGCAATGCCAGATAAGCCCGCAGCAGCCTCGGCCCTGCAGCAAACAGTTAATACTCCCTTTCCTCTGCAGGGGAACGCCAGGGGTTAATCCAGTAGCTGTGCATTGAATAGCTCAATCTAAAGGGGAAAAAATGACACCCTTCTCCCCTGCCTCGCTGCCTGGGGATGGTTTGCGCTGTCTCGTCGATCACATGCTCCGGAGCCCCCGGTGCCGCAGGAGCCCCAGCTGCTGCTGCCGCTGCTGCTGCCGCTGAGCCGGCGCCGCTCGGGACCCGGCCCGGCCCCGCCGGTGGCTGCCCCGCCGTCCTCACCTCCGCTGTAAAGGAGGGAGCGCGCAGGATGAGCGCTTGAGCATATGGGTGGAATCTGGGAGGCGCCCCTTCGCCCATCACCCGCTTCAGCTCTAACCATGTCTGTCTGTTGTTGTCTTTTTTTCAGGGACTATGGATCTTCAAAGAGAAAATCAGGTAAGACACCAGGCTTCTTACCTACTGCATGATTCCAGAGAGGACCTTCCCCTCTCCCCCCCTGCCCCTTTTGACCTTCCCTTTATCTTGCGTTGCATGAAATCGCCTAGCAGTTGAACTTTTTATTGCTGAAGCCTGCTGGAAACAGGCATCAGTTTCTTTCCTTTGCACTGGAGAGGAGAAACCCACCTCATATAGCATTGCAGTTAAAATGACTGCTCTCCTCTGGCTGTATTCATATAGCTCCTTCTTCAGTCTGAGAGGATAATTATATTAAATTTCTCTCTTTTTCTTTTTTTTTTCTGAAGTCAATCTTTACCTGAGCAAACAGTCAAAATGCAGCCTGAGAGTTGGGTTTGGTTTTTGGTTGTTTTTTTTTTTTTTCAGAGGGGAAGGGAATGCTCTTCTGGTCTGGTCTGAATCTTTTTTCTTTTTTCTTTTTTGCCTTTCCAAAAGGCTCTGGTGAGTCTTCTGATGCAAAATGTTCTCAGTGCCTGTGTCTGGGTTTGGGCTGCCTCAAAGGCTCTAGTTCAGTGTTTTGTTTTTAAGATCCTGGATTCAAATGTCCTATAAAACCCTGATTTGAAACTATATAAATCCAATTTTTCCCCTCCCCTTGTAGCTCTTAGTGATTTTTACAGATGTGTTTTCAATAGAGACATGTAATTATGGGCCTTTGGGTTTGGCTGCTCTGAGCTGGATGTGTCAGGGCTTTCTCTTCTTTTTTTTTTTTTTCTTTATTTTTTTTTTTTCTTTTTTCCCCAAGCAACGTTGAGCACCTGCAACTCTCATTGACTTTGTTTGGAGTCTGGGGTGCTCCAAATTGCATTCAGGGCATCCAAAGAGAGGCCTTTCAAACCAATAGCAACTCCTGGAAAACTCTGGCCTGTGTGCAGGGGAGGGGAGGATTTTTTTCTTCTTGCTTTTTAAGATGATGAAGAAACACTGCAGTGGCTTAGGCTCTGGGAAGGAAGGGAAGATGAACATAACGTACTGGACTCCAATGAATGTCACTGCCTAGATTGCTTTGTTGGTTAATTATGAAAGCTTTTAAGCTGCAGTCCTGTAATAAGCTAAGTGATGCACTAAAGCGAAGCTGTTGCTTGACCCTGACATCCTGTGCGTCAAATGGCTGTTGCCTTTGCAGGCCAGCACTTTTGGTACCATTTCTCTGAGCTGGGTTGTGGTAATGAAGAGGCAAGCATGGCACAAGGTGCTGACCCGACATGATAAACTAGGGCATGCTTCATGTTTTTAATCTACGAATTTTCTGTCTGGGTTGCGCTTCTAGGACTTCCTAAATATAATAAATTGAAGTGTTTGTTCACAGTGGCCCATGAATTAAATTGGCAACAGCACTTTCTCTAGAGGGGCTGACCGTAACGGTCCAAGTGAGTCAGTAGAAGTCAGAGCTGAGTGTGGGAGCTCCTGGCTCAGTGCCACTTCCTGAGCACTGGGGGCTTTTAGACCTTGTAAAGACCTTTGAAAAACGTTGCTGAAGTCTCTGGGGCAACCTGATTTAGCACTGACCTAGAACAGCATTAGGAAACCAGGAGCTTTGGGCTCAGGGCACCAGTTGACATGCACAGGAGTTACAATACTCTTGCAAGACACGTGAGGAATTGCTTTGGGAGTGTGAGGAAACTGTTGCTCTTCCATTCCTGTGGTTCTGTGGGGAACTTGGAGCTGATCTGCTGTGACAGTGGGGGAAGAGGGATTAAGGTGAGTCAGTGTAGCGGAGATGCCATTTGTGGATGCTGCCATGCCGGGCTCTTTGGAGTCCTGCCCTGAGCATGCCAAGTGATGTGACCATCCAACCCTGCAAGGGATGGATGCTCAGGTCTGGCTCTCTCCCTTAGCTGTCCCACCTCCACATTGCTGCCACGTCTCCTTTTGAGACTGTTTCCTCTTCTCTGCTTCTTGGTGCTTGGCTGCTCACACAGCTAGGGCTTGGAAACAGTGGGGTTTAAGGACACTCTTTCTCCCCTTACCCTGTATGAAGAGGAATGTGAAGCAGCTCTCCGACCAAAGTGAGCTGCATAAAGGGGCTCTGTTCTCAGTCATCTTCTTGCCTGATTTTAGAGCGGTGGAGGAATGCTTCCTTCTGTTTGGAGCTGGATATTCTGGGAGTGTGCACACAGTAAGCAAAGGAATATGCCAAGGAAGTTGGTAGTTACAGCCTCTAACAAAGACCAGCTTTATGACACTTGAACAAGTGATGGGATAAATAAGCACAGATTTCCAGGGTATGCTGTGAGAGTCTTTTAAGATAACAAATAGCTTTGAAATGTAGTTTCCTCCATAGGTGCAGATGCTACTCTGTCTTTAAACAAGAAACAAACAGGCACTTCTAAATGCAAGCACCTCCAAACAAATCAGATCCGTGAACACTTTTTCTGTCATGACCAAAGATGTGCTGGGAGGAGGCTTTTGGGTGCGAGCATGGGTGTCCCACACTGTCTGGCGGGAATCCCACAGCTGCCATGTCTCAGGCATGTGCAGGCATGACATGAGCGTGGCTGATTGCAGAAACATTTGGGGAATGCCTCTGACAGCCAGTGTCACCTCTACCCTGACCTCTGCCTTGCTAGAGTGTGTGTCTAGCTAGTCTTGTGCTTGCCCCTTAGAGCACGGAGAAATTGGGTAAGTTCAGAGTTTAATAGGAGTTATGGAAACATTTATCACTGCAGCTGATACTGGTTGTAAACATTTGAGACCTTCTGAACCAAATGCAATAGTGTGGCATGTCCTTAGCTAAATAGAAGGGAGTCTTGCACTGATCTGGGGCATCTCTGCATGTCAGCCCTGAGCCAGGCTTCCTTTTGTGCAAAGTGCTATATAAACGTGCAGCCCTTTACTTGGATATGATCTAATTATAAATGCTTTAACCTGCAGCCAGCTCAGAGACCTGGAGCTTCACTGAAGCAACTGAGGCTCTGTCTTGGCATGGGCGTTTGCTGTGGCCTGAACTGCCACATGTGCTGTTACCTTGGATTTGTGGGGCTTTACTTGACACACTGCAGAACTGCATCAGAAAGCTGCCTTCATATTTCCAGGCAATTGAATTGTTGCTCTATGACCATCTGTCAGTGCTAAAAAGACCTCAGTACAACTGTAAGGAGTGGTTACCATGGGCATATTCTGTACATGCACAACAAATGGTCTCGTCTACATCTCCCTAAAGACCTTCTGTAGGAAAAAGGGAAGGAATTACTTTTCAGACTCCAGTTTGTTGATTGCATTAACCAAGTGAACAGCAACTCATTTGTCACTCAAAATAGGCATTACTTCTATGCAAGCATCCATTGTGTGTTTTTTTCTCCTCAAATCAAAATAAGGGCAGAATCGCTGCAAGTCTAGTAATGGATATTTGCATGGTACATTACAAACCACAAATTAGGTTAATCCACTCTGCAAACCCTACCAGCTACCATCTGTGCATGGTGAACTAATTAACCCTTGAGACATCTGCTAATCCTGATGTGGCTTGTAAAACCAGTTGGAGTATGTTTCTCCCCAAAGATGTCCCCCAAACACACACTCCTTGCTGGCTAGAGCAAGTTTCAGACTCCTGGAGTAAGATGATCTTGTCCCTTTCCCTAGCTGAAAATCTTTCCTGGCTGGCTTCATCCCAGAGTTGTTGTTGGATCCCCAGTCATGAAGCTGAAGCAAGCATCTGGGACGTGGTATTTGGTGGCAACAGAGAGTTGGTTTGGGGTTCACAGCTTTTTCTATACTGAGTCTCCGTGCTCCTCAATTAGTGAGATTCTCCTTGCTAATGGTGGGGTCAGACCTGGCAGAAGAGATGCTGCTTCCCATTTGCTTTCAAAGCTAAGGCATGGATCTCTGCCACCTGCCTTGTAGGCAGCCAAGCCCTCATGCTTACTGCTTTCAGTGTGCACTCACAGGAGCACTGCTGGCCACCCCCTTTGGAAATCATAACAAAAAACCCCCACTGCTTGCTCACTCCCGCTGCTGTGACTACCCTGCTTGCTGCTGGGGGCACAGCTGGCTTCAAGCTGCTACTCAGTGGCTTTCTCTGGCACCTTGTCGCTACACAGTAGGATGCTTCTCCAAGTGAGGGGGAATAAAAAAAAAAGTTTATGGCTGCATCAGTACTGCAGTGTCTCCTTTCTCTAGTTGATCAGATCCTGACTGCATGAAGCTGGCTGTACTTTGGCTGAATCTGTCAGCTGAAGTCTACTTAAATAACCCCTGTAACTGAGCACTTAGAATATTAAGTTAACAATTTGGTCCAAGCCAGTGTTGCCTCAGTGAGGATGCTGATGAGGCTTGGCTTCCTCAGCAGAGAGAACTATCCTTTAGCTTGGTTCCCACATCCAATTTTTGCACTAGTGGAATATGGCAGCACCCAGACAACAATCTCTGCTTCCTTTCCCTCCTGTAATCTAAAACTAGGAAGGATATGTCTACTGGCAAGTAAATAAAATCATCAGTCCATTGGAAGCTACTCTCAAACTTTTTATAGAAACTTCTGTAATGCTCTCTTTTTCCCTCCACAGGGAAATTAAGTAGAGTTGAGAGTTGCAACAATGATGGAAGTGGGGCCTCCGAATGAGAAACAAGGAGATCATTGTAACAACACCGAGGACCCTCATGGCTGATCACTTTGTGGGATTGCTGCCTTGGGCTTATGGGTGGAGCTGACAGCAAGAGTTGTTTCTTTAGCCTAATTCTTCATTACTAAGGAAACCCTTTTCCTTGCTCTTGCACGCTGAGGATGCGTGCTTTGTCAGCTTCAGGGAGATGCCTTAATTGATGCTCTTTGAGTTATTGGATAGGGTTTTTTTCTGCTTCCTTTGTACAAAGAGAAATGGCTTCACTTTTGGCTTCTTCTGTCTTTACAGCTGGCTGAGCTATGCTCATCACTTCAGAGCTTATCCCAGGTCCTATCACACTGCATGCATTTAGCCTGTACTTACAGCTCCGTGGCATGTCTCTTTTTTTTTTTTATTTTTATAAGAGCTTTATTTTCTTAACTTCAGCTGAACTGCCTCCTTTGAGGTGATGCAGAGAAAATGAATGGTGTGTGCTAGCCCTTCTGTTCTTAATCATTCAACAGGGTCACAAATATGTGAGCCATTAGCTGGACCAGCAAGGCTGCGTGGCTAGAGCTGTCTCTACCTATTGCAGGACTGAGGTGCTGACCCTAGGGGCAAAGCTTTATTGGTGCAACTGAGTGTGGAGCTCTCTGCCAGCAGGCATTTAGCTATACGCGGGTACAGGGAGAGGAGGGAACGTACAGCCTCCAGCCCTCGCAGATATTTTATGATATTTGTGGGAGATGGCTGCAGTGGAGGGAGAAGGAAGGACCTCTCCAAGAGAGGCACAGTGCTGCCCTTCCTTTGCCTTAAGTTTGTTGCAGTATTGATGGGATGTCATCTGGAGTAGTGGACGCCCTTTTAATACTAGAAGAGCTCTGAAGGCAACTGCAAGTGTGCTGTGGGCATGCCTTAACTTACTCAGTTGACTATTAAATCTGTCTCCGTTTTCCTCTCTCAGCCAGAGGAAGCCTGAACCTTTTATATGGGTTCTCAAAGGGTCCAAATCTAAGAGTCTGCTACTAAAGATGTTGAAAACAACAAATTAACTGACATGGTGAATCCCAGCATGAAGCTGTGCATCTTTTGTCAGGGTGGTGACTGCAGCAGATGTCTTGGGGCTACCTGCAATGAGTGTGTGAGTAATGAAGTAGGCAGTTGGTTATTGCTTAATGAATCTGAGCCCCAGTGACAGCAGCAAAGCTAGAATGTGTTTTTTAATTCAAATGTTAGTTTGAGTCATTCTGCTCTCATGGTGTTTGTCTCTGAAGTCTGTCTCCCTATACTCCATCTGAAAGGAAAGCTTCAGCTTGGAAGGTTAATTTTATTTTTTTTTAAAGGTGGTGAATGGGAATCTAAGTTTGTCCAAGCCCATGGCAAGGTCCCAGGAACATCTTAAATCATGTAGCTTGGGCTTGGTGTCTTAATCCTTGTAAGAAATCTGTGGTACCACATGATCCCTGCAGACTGAGCCATGTGCTCTTGTTTGTGTCCTGATGAATCACACGTGCATGCTCTGTTCCTTGCATTGTTTTCTACAATTAGTGCAGAAACTGGCTCCTTGGTGCCATTTGGCCTGCTGATGAGGATGGCTGGACAAGGTAGTTGGCCAGCTGCTATTTTGTAACTTCACAAGCATGTACTGACAAGATTGCTCTCGATCAGAAATCCGGATCTGTTCCCCCATCATACGATTAACCTTCTTGGCTGTATGTACTAATTACTGCATGGAATTTAAAAACAGAAGATTCTGGCAGAACATTTTGGTTCACACGTAGCTTTTTTTTTTCTTCTTTTTTTTTTAAACAGGAGGATAAAGGATTTAGTAATAAAAGAGGGGTAGAGTAGGCAGAAGCATAGCAACCAAGGACCAAACAAACCTTAGCATATAATTACTGGGGATGTACATCTTGGGCCTGGTTCTGGAAGGAGTTAGTAGTTAATGGTCTCAGTGTGCATCCTCAGTTCAGTCCTTGATGACAGAGCTTCCTCTTCGCATGATGGAGAATTATTCTTCCTCAACTAGTGAATTTGCTAAACTCTAACTCCTGTTCAATTTATTGGCTTTTGCCTGATGCAGTAATTCCCCAAACAGCTCATTTTCTTTCCTAATTTTTTTTAACAAGCCTGTAAGTATATGTATTTTTTTATCAAGTTCTTCATATAATTGAAGAAACATCCACTCTGTGTTTTTTCCAAAGCAGGGCTATTCTATTGCTCTGTGCTCAGGTTTGCAGGCACAGAGTGGGATTTGAGGAAGAGCTTCAGCTGAATTAGGCAGACTTCATCTTGCAGCATCTGTGTGTGTGTGACCCAATTCTGCAGCTTCAGTCAAGATGTGAATCTGTCCACTCCAATCCCACACTCCAAATCCAGCCTGTGGTATTCTGGCAGGAGGAAACTGATCTCACACTTCTCCTTGTACACCATATTTTTAAAGTCACTGTTTAAACTGAAATACTTTGGACTTCTGCCTGAGGCTACTGAAGAGAAGAGCAGACAGGAGACTTTATTCTGCACTGCTTCAGTTTTCTGCTGACATGTGGCCCATTAGATGTATAGGATCGCTGTCTTCTGGGTGGCCCATATGCTGGGACAGGAGGAAGATGGGATAAGAGAGGAAGAGTTGTTTGCGTGTTGTGTGGGTTTTTTGTTTTGCTCCTTGGCTTTTAAACTGAAGTGTGGGGACAGGGTACAGGATCAGGGAGAGGAATGTGTTTGTGCTCTTTGCTGTTCCCAGTTCAGCATCGGTGCTGCAGAGAGCCCTGCATGGGGCAGAGAGGGCAGGGAGGGACTGGAAGTATGAGGTGTGGCTCAAGCACAGCCCTGGCAGAACAGCACGCACCCTTGCAAATGCCTCAGCCTTCAGCTGAGTGCTGAGAAAGCACTTGGTACCTTAGGGGATGTGGTGGTATTTCTTAGGGTTTGAAGGAGTTCTCTATTCTCCATCTGCTCCTGTTCTGCTTTCCTCCTCTGTCAGTGGCAGATGGTATTAACACTGCCTGCGTGGGTTTTTTCTCTCTTGCACAGAGAGAACTGTGTGGTATCAGATTGTGATTTTGGCGTGTTAGATAAGGCAGGTGAGAAATGCACTTGGGAGCTGGAGTGGAGGGTGATGATCCTCAGCCATTGCAGGAATCTGTACGCAGCACAGACAGGTCTGGCTGGCTGAGAGGAGCAGACCTCTTACCTGGGTGTTTTAGATAACTTAGTCTCAGGCTGGTGAGCACCTGAAACTTGAATCTCTCTGGTATCTCTCTTGTGAGAAGGAAACCTGGATGGCAGAAGGTGTGTTCTTAGGCTATTGAGAGCACTCACCCCTAAAATAGCACTCCCCAAGTGCCTCCAGCTTTGCGCATGGTTTTATACCTGTCACATTCTGGCTGGCCTGCATCCAGGCTGTGTGACAGGCAAAATCCTCCCCAGTCTGCTCTGGATGGAGAGGCTCATCTAACCAGAGATGGCTGGAAGTAATACTTAAAAAGGTGTTCAGAAGGAGTTATAACATATGCATCAGTTGGCCATCTCAGTCTGCTGCCAGTTGAAACCGGCTGTCTGGACATGGTGATGCGGTACGTTTTCCGTGCTTGTCAGCGTGACTTCTTCACAGCTAGGATTTGACTCTTGCCCTTTGCCCCCCCTCCTTTTGGGGGGTGGTGGCGAGCATGCATGAATCCTGCTGGATACACATACCTGTGACTTTCCAAATGCAACAGCTGGGGCTTTTCTGCCCTCCTCCTTGGCAGTTTTGGAGGCTAGATTTTTCATCGGAGGGGTGATGCTCTCAGTTTGTACAGCTGTAGATGCGGATTAGCGTTCAGATATTCTAGGCACTTCCCAGCAAAACTGGGAACTGCTACAAAACTATGTGCAGGGGCTGTACCACAATGATCATGTGGGAAGCAGTCCTTGCTTTCTATGCAGAAAGAGTTAATGTGAGCTATGGCTGCCAGAATAAAAACTAAACAGTCCTGGATACTTGTGGATCTATAAATGGGCTTAGGATGGGCTTTGGCAGATGTAAACAGAGTAGAAAATGGGAACTAAGTTTTCTTTAGGCTTGTACTTTTAGAAAGGATGAAGGACTGCATGAGGCTGTGGAAATGCAGCTGGTAAGCATGTCGCTGTGCAGTTTGTTGAGCACATGATCCTCTCGCCCCGCTGCTCTGTTCCGACTCGGGAAAGGGCTCTCTGGTTATGGATTTCTCCCCTGCAGGAGCGAGTTATCCAGATGATGAATTTCTGAGGCACGCTCAAGTCACATGAATGCCAGATGTGAACATTTTCCAAGCAGTGTGTGTGGGTCTAGCATACGCCAGGCAGCTCTGCTTACGTGGCAAGTGGAAGTGGTCTGAGATTGGTCTGCAGTGTGGTGCCGGGGAGGTGAGGAGCCCCAGCAGCTCCCAGAGCGGCCACTCCTGCCAGAGAAGAAGGTGCTCGCTGGGCTCGTCACTGCAACTCAGCCCATCTGCCCCCACCCCCTGCACAAATGCAGCGCCTCTTCCCAAGTGCAAGCCTTGCACAGGCTGTTCATGGTGGGGCTGAACTCAGTGAATAGGACTAAAATTAAAGGCCTTATTTAATGCCTGCTGCCAATCCTCTTTAGCTGGATTTGCATGTTTGATAATCTACCAGTCAAATATTTTTTCAAGATGTAGCTCTTTAAGATACTACCTCTTGAACAGATGGCATGGGGAGTGGAGGTGATGTTCTGCTTCAAATGCATCCCACAGATTTAAGAGCAAGGAAAGCTTATTTAAGCTGCTCTTGTCAGGGACAAGGGTGGCTGCTGCTTGCCCAGCAATCATAGTAGCAAATAAATCTGTCATTGTGGTACCTAGGAAGTGTAATGGCTGACCAGGCCCACCCTGGGTCCGGCACCGGGCACAAATGTTGCTTTTGTTTAGGCCTGCCTGGAGGGAGAAAGATCAGTGGTGCAGTTCAACAGAGTGCCTTGAGCGGCAGGGCTTGAAATACATCAAAACACTTGCAACCTTTTGGTACCATCCTCCCATTTCTCTGGCTATTTGTTGTTCTGTGCCTAATTGAATGAGTTAATTGTTTGAGCCAGGAATGTGTTCCAAATCAGATTAATGCTTATCTGCATTTTTCCTCTTTCCAGGCTGTTTTACAGCCATCTTCTAGAGCTACTTGTAGACTCTGTATCAGGGTAATTGTCTGTTAAAAGTTACTACTTCCATCTCTGGGGGAGGTTAGCAACACCAAACATTTCTCTCTTCCTCCCCCTGCCCCAGTACTATTGCATCTTACTGCCTTCCCATTTAACCAAAGTATCAAGCCCCAGCTGAAGGGGAAGGGGCTAGAGGAGAGAAACCTGGAGACAGGCTGACAAGGGGTAGTCAATGGGTCTGGGGGATGAAGGGTTTGGAGATAGCTCACAAGGGTATGGGGGAACACTGAGCATGGTGCTCTGTCTGCAGATGAGAGCAGAAACAAGCCCTACAGTTTTGGGGTTCCTCACTGAGCTTCCCACTCTTGGTTGTTTGGATGGCCAGCCTCACCTTGTCAGGAGGAGGAGGGAGGTTGCTCTTCAGCTTGACTGGAGAAGGCAGAAAGGAAGTGATGAGGGGAGAAGTGGAGGCAAAATCCCAATAAGAAACTCTGGAGGAGCCAGAGGGATTGAGTAGACTGAGCCTGGCCCCCCTGGGGTTCCTTACCTGCTATAGGCAATCAGATGTTCCACCTGAGTGCCCAGGACAACAACATGGCACTTCACTTATAGCAACTCCTTGGCAGGCTTGACCTCCAAAATCTAGATTGAAATAAAGGCTTAATTTCTGTTTTCTGTTCTGCTGTATGTCATGAACATTACAGTGAACAAGGCTCTAGGCCACTTCTGTGAAATGGACACTTCTGAGGAACAGTCTGGTCAGCCCACTTCTTGCTGACTTATCAAATACCACTGTTGGGATGAGAACACCCTCATTCTTCTTGTAATGCCTTATGTTTGAAAAGTGATGAGTAGAAGAAGCATTTACTTCCCCCAGCTCCAGTCTGAGGAATCACTGCCAGTTACTGGACCACCAGTGAAGTTCTCTGGAGTGGAGCACTGATTGTTGCCTTCCTGGGAAGCCAGTATAGTTTCAGTTTACTCTAAGATTGTACCGCTTAGTCTCTTTTCACCCTTCCAATTAAGACAGGAAGGGTCTATGTCTGGGAAATGAATCTGTAAAATGCTCAGCTGCACTCACTGCTGTGGTCCTTGAATAACTGACCCAGTAGTACCTCATTATGGAGAGGACTAAAGACCTACAGAATTGATCACTGTTGGAAAGGGGCAGCTTTCAGATATTAGCATCATTCTGGCATGGCCACCTGTTCTTATAATCCTTTTCTCAGTATTTTAAAGTGCACCTAAACAGCTGCAGGGAGATTTCAGTATTCCCAGGTGATGTTTAAGGTAGGGCTTCATGACAAGAGTTTTATTAATTAAATGGACCTAGGACTGTTATGTTCTATGGAAGGCAACATCCATAGGATAGGTCATGCTTGTATAACTAAACTCTTTCTATAACCGCCAAAGCAAGGTAGTCACATCCAGATCACTTGCTGTGACTTGTCTTTGGCCTATGCTAACTTCTCAGCTACGCACAGAAATCATTTGGGGC
Organism: Elanus axillaris; assembly: GCA_026212715.1. Lineage (NCBI taxonomy): Eukaryota > Metazoa > Chordata > Aves > Accipitriformes > Accipitridae > Elanus > Elanus axillaris. The sequence continues at coordinate 28,689,027 of JANZLQ010000100.1, read as the reverse complement.
AAGGACTGTGTGGCCAGAACTACTACCACGATGAGACTCATGACCAGCATGATCCAATTCCTCAGAATTACTGCAGCAATACTGTTGGGAAATATGTAGCTTAACAGGCTAGAGAGCTATACAGACACTAGTTTAAAAAAAAAAAAATTGTTATAAAGGTCCCTGACAGCCCTAGCAATATGCAACCTGTGAATCTTCAGGAGGGTGCTCCTTCTGGCCTTTACAGCAGTACTAAATAACGTGTGCTGGACTCTACATTGAACATTTTAAACAATGTTACTAACAAAAAGAAACCTGCATCAGCAGCTACTGCTAAAATGCCCGTGGAGGAGTTTCTCTGCACCTGCTGGATCAGGGACCCAGCTGGATGAGCAGTACTGATCTGAACCATGAATGTGGCATCTCCTGGATTTCGGTAGCACTGAGCTCATGCATTCAACTCTAGACTGACTTGCTTTTGTAAGTTTTCCTTGAAGCTTGCTCTGCTCTAACTGCACACAAGACAAATAGTCTGCTGCTAAAATGAGATGAGTGGGGCTGTACCGCAAGCATAAAGCATTGGTCCCCAGCAGTCTGGTGCCTGTTCTCTTGCCAGTGGTGGGAGGAGCAGCAAGGAAACCAGTCTTACTGGCAGGAGAAAAGCTTCTGGTGAGATCTGAAATCATCAGTTTCATGTGTTTCGTTCACCACAGCAAAAGTCTTTAAAGACTTTGCTCCCCCATCTTCCTTTCTTTCCCCACCTGAGAAGCCCAGCTGATGCCTCTTGGGGTTGTCCACCTCTGTGGTGGCATCTTGGATGGGATGGGGTTCAGCGGCCACTTCCAGTCACATGCCTGCTCTGCTGCTATTTTTGTGCAGTGTGGCTCCAACGGGGAGCCTCCTCTGTGCTCTTCGCAACCACCTCGACCCCGTGGCTTAGCTGTAATTTATGGACCTGTGTTTCCTTTGAGCTTTTAAAAATAATTCCGATCAGAGGGGTTTGTTCTGGCTCCAGCTAAAGCCGGCAGCAAGGGCTGTGGGGGTTGGTGTTAGGAGCAGAATCGGGATGCCGTTGCTTTAGGAGTGTCTTGCTTTGAGCAGGCAACTTTAATTTCCCTTCCAAACACTGAGATTTCCCCCCCACCTCCAAGTCATCTGAGACCAGCCGGCGCTCGGCCGTTGCGGCGACAGGGGAGAGGAGAGGCAGGAAGCAAGAGTTTGTTCATTTACCGTTACCAATCCCATTGGAAAACGGCTCCAAGCCCCATGCAGAATTCCAGTAAAACTCTGTCCTAAAGGGGAAACCCGGGGCTGTTCAAAGCTTGTGTTTTGTTGGCTCGGGCACAGTGTGCTTCTGGGGCCTTTGACCTCCTCCCCATACCCTGGCTCCCTCCGCGGCTCTTCGTTTGAGCTCTCTGAAGTGGAATCCATCACTAATGTCTGATATTTTTATTATTTGTAGGGGGAACTCTTAGAAGCTGGTAGCAATTAGAGCTTAAATGTCTTGGAATAAAAAAAAAAAATCCCCAAGAAGGAAGTTTAATGCTAAGCAGATGTGCAGGAGCAGCTGAAATATGCTAGCTGTCTTCTGCTTCAGAAGCAACCTCTTCCACATCTAGCTGCTGTCAGGCTGGGGCAGCTGAGAAGTGCTGCTGCTTTTATGCTGCTGCTTGGGCTTGGGAGCCCATGTTGGGGACCTGTGGGATTGTTTACCAGTTAATGCTTAGATTGCCCTCTTATTCTGGCTTAGACCAATGGTTTTGACAAGGAGAAAAAATACTTCGCTTAGAAAAGAAAACTTAAAAAGAAAATTGATAGTAGTTAACAGAATTGGGTTTTATGGTGAGTTTGGTTCCTTGAGATCTCACACAGGGTGTTTGTAGATATGGTGACTGTGGATCTAGGTTTAAACGCCCTCTCTTTTGGGGCAGACAGATCCAGGGTAGCCCTAAGCTGCTGTTGAGCGCAGCTTATGCCCCCTATCTTTAACTGTTGGCTGTTTCAGCCTTTTGCTCCCAGCTTGGATTGGGGCAAACTGTTTGAAGTCTTCCCAGTTGTTCCTGCAGTCCATCTTCTGCTTTATTTATTGCTGCCATATTCAGGTTCTTCTGTCTGGAAAAAGATCTGACAGCTGACTGATGTCCATAATCCTGTTCCTGAGGGCAGTGGAAGTCTATTCAAAAACTAATAGACAAGTTGCTGACAACAACTCCTTCACACCCTTTCCCGTGCGTGCCCCGAGTCTGTAATAGAAACATGCTGTATATTCCCTCCATAAGCTAGAGCACAAGCTATTCTGCCAGATGATTTCCTGTTGTACTCTACCAATGCATAGCCTTTTTCTTTTTTTCTTAAATGGTAATCCAAAGTAAATTACTGTAATTTACCACAGTGTATTTTGTACTGTATTGTGACAGTGCAGTGCATGGGTTTGGGAGTTAGATAGTTGGAAAACTTCAGGTTTTTCTCCAGAATGGCACTATTGAGAACTTACTGAAGAGTAAGCAAAACACCAAATCCACCTGAATTCCAGTTTTGCGCCAGTGCAATGAAAATTTTGAGCCTGATTTAAGGAAAGGATTTCAAAACCTTACCATTCCCTTAGTGCTGAGGAAACGCAGCAATGTGTTTCCTGGACCTCTGGTTTCCAGTGGGAAGGTTTGAAAGCTGTTTCTTAAGCTTTGTATCATACTAGCAATTTCTCAGTTACATACATACTAGGAATCTATGACTGATTTTTGACTGTCTTGATAATATTCTGCAGGTCAAAGGACAATAACAAGTCAAATAGACAAGGCCACCAGTAGAGCTTGCCCCTCTCTCCAAGTGATTGAAGAGCAATCCTCTCTGCTCTTAAACTGATGGGTCCAGAACTGGTTTCCTGATTGCAAATGAGGTTTTAAAATTGCATTTTGGAATTGCTTGTCAGGATTTAGGAAATTCTTAGCTGATCATATAAACACCTCTCCTTGTCTCTTCTCCCAGGCAATGTGAGAGTAACAGCTGTCTATGTCCCTTATCCCACAGAAGGGGAATGTTTGCTGGTTCTTATTTTGAAGTGGGGGCAAACCTACTAACATTTAAAATATTCTTCCAGTGTATTCAAACAAAAAACCCCCACTTCTTAATATTTGAAGATTATTCCCAGAATCCCAAGCCAAGTATTTACACCTCATTTCATGGAGGGGAGGGAGAAATATTTTGACCTTGTTGGTAGCATCTCTATTGGCTTTCTCCTTAACCATTTCTGCCTCATTCATTGGCTAAAAAATTGCATTTCTAGTTATACTTTAAATGTACCTTTATTGGAGCTTTGTACTCTTTTCTATGGAGTATTATTTGTCTATTGTTATTTTCCTTAATACTATTGCAGGGTAAGAAAATGCAAGTTTCCACAAGCATTTGCATGTGTTTGCTAAGCTTAGTCTCTGTGAGTTGCCTGTTGGTCTTTTGGGGATCATTAACAGCTGCAAAGCTAAATACTTTTGCAGGTCTGAGGCTTAATAAGTCAAACTGTCTCTTGGTATATATTCACCATCCTATGGGGAATAAGCTCAGAGCATATCTTACTCTGAGATCTCAAAATCAGATCACTGCAGATCAGTTTCATAAGTTCTGCAAGTCCCCTAAAACATAAAAATTAACTCAGTAGTTCTTATGACTTGACCTTTAACTAAGTCCCCATCATGCCAACACCACTCTTAAGAAAAACTTAATGTTTCTTTCAAAGCTGTCTTGACTAACTTCCAAACTTTCTGATATGACTGTTTTCTTGTTTCTCTAATTACTTTCTCTTTTCATGGCTGCCCTCTTCTTGGATTTCAAGTTTGGATGTCCAGTTTGTCTGAGACTCCAAAAAAGAGTGTCTCTCCAGGTAAATTCTTGTATCTTGGTGTTCTGCATGGTATTAAAAAGAGAAGTCTGTAGCTCAAACTGTGTGTGGTTTTGGAGTTGTCTTGAATGTGAGTCTCTGACAATGGATATCCAGGATCTGTTGTCTGCTTGTGTACTGGGTTTTCATGATGCATGACTTCTGATAAGGAAAAGCTTTGCTTTTCTGACTGCTGCCTCACCTTGATGTTGCTGCTAGCAGTGGATAGTAGTTTGCTGTGTTATATCTTCCTTGCCCAACTCAAAGCCACAGTCCAAAGCAGCTTCCCCTGTTGTGTGGGTTGACCCTGGCCACAGTTAAGTGCCTGCACAGCTGCTCTCACTGTCCCATGTGGGATGGAGGAGAGAAGAAGAGGAGCAAAAGTGAAAAATCTTGTGGGTTGAGACAGAGAGAAACATGACTATATGCTCCTTGTTCTTCTGAAATGCTATTTTTCTTGTCCACAGTAAGTAGAAAGGATTTTATATGGAAAACATGGGGGTCTGAGGAGGATGCAAAATTTTCATGGGAGCATCAGACTCCTTGTCACAAGGAGCTGGGAAGGAGGAGGGAGCAGGGAAACAACTTTTAAGTGAGGTGTCAGGGTCTGGGGAGAAGCAGTCCAATACAAGGCAAAAACTAAGCTTTATAGTATAAGGAATCGGGACTTCTCCTGAGTAACCAGTGGATTTCTTCTGCAAACATTTGTCACCTGATGTGGAATACCACAGAGGAGGTCTTTTCTTCATTCAGACTTGGGAAAAGTGGTCATGAGCCATAGACCCTGAGTCTGTACAGGTTGCTGGCCTGGTCACCCAGGTGGTTCGGGCCACACATAGGTCTCAAGCCAAGGAAAGATGGAAACACTCCTGCTTACCATACCTGATTTGGTAAATATTCAAGTTCATGCCCTGTTCAAAGTATGTGAACAAAATCCCACCATCCTCAATGGGTGAGTGCTTGCTTGTCTGAGGTTTTAAGTAAGCAAGACTTACGTGATTTCACCAATACTATCCTTGACAGAGGTTGAATATATCCCTGGGGAGGTTCTTCCCGATCTTAGCAGAGTAGGTCTAATTTCAGAGTGGTAGCTGGATACAAAAGTGCAGAAATATCTGAAGTATTCAGTCACAGGAGCCTGGTGATTGACAGCTCACCAGGGAGATGAGACAGAAACAGAATGAGACTGAGCAGGAGAGAAGCGTGCTGAGGGGGAGACAGAAGAGGTGGTGTCACTTGGGAGGAATGACAAGAAGCCCTCAGATTACCTGGCTGGGGCATGAGGCTGGTTTTCTCTGACTCTCCGCATCTGTTGCAACTGTTTCATGTTGCTATATGTAAAATGACAAATTGAATGCCAAGGCTTTCATCCTTCTTGAAGGGCAAGGAAATGAAATCTTCACTAGATAGAAATTTCTTCCCTTCTGCTGCCTGCTTTTAGCTAAATGTATGTTGCTAGTTTAGCTTCAAAAAAATCTGTGCATGATGATGGGGCACATGTAAGTGATTAATTGCATGGCGTGGTGCTCGAGAAGGTGACTGTTGATACACAGTCCTGCTCAGAAGTCTTCTGGTACATCTGGCGGGTTCTTCGCTCCCCATGCTGTTCCTGTTCATGTGGCCTTTCAGTTTATTTCTCATCTAAATGAATCCCCCGTTTCTAACACAGCTACTCTTCAGTCCAGACCTGCCATGGGCTGTATCCTAATGTGGCAGGCTGGCGGAGCAGCTTGAATTTGATCTTTACCCATGTAGTACATACCTGTGCCCTGGGCTGGGGGTTGGAGATTAGAACAGAAGTCAGTTTTGTGCTGCCCAAGCTCCAGCTGAGGGCATGAACCTGCTCCACGCAGTGAAGACTCTAACCAAGGATTCCAAGTGGTTTAATTTCCTACTTTGGAAAAAGACAGGTGCCATGCAGCCATATTATGAGAGGTGCTGTGGTGGGGCATGACTTTGGGTCACCCCAACTGCTGTTAAGTTCCTTGGCTAGTCTGCTTTTTGCCATGTGCAGTAATGTGAATGTGTTGCGCAGCTGAGCAGGACGAGGGAAAATACCAGAGTATATAGGTGACTTCAGCCTAGTGGAAGACCCTGTCTAGCAGCTGTGTGAAAACCTCCAAGCAGTTTAACAGATTTGTGTGCAAAATACTTAAGTATTCTTAACTGTTGCTACCTGTAACCTAGTTGGTTGGAATCGCTGTTCAGAGAGCCAACTTTCCAAGAAGGAGTGGAAAGAGGACTCAATTTTTTTTTTTTCCCTTTCACCCTCCTGCCTTTAATTTTTCTTGGCTCTGTCTTAAAACCTAGCAGATCAAAAATAAAAAATAAAATCCCTGAGACTAACAAGCTCCACTTGGCAAGGTCAGTACTGAATTTCTCCATTTGTCAGGATTTTGTTGGAAATGCTGCTGAGGACTGTAAAGAAGGAAGAACTGAACTGGAGCACTCACTTGAGAGAGCGCCTGCCATTTACTCTGGGCCAAGCTTGTTCCTGACATGCTCCCTGTGGGGGCTGTGTTTTGGTGCTGCTTTTAGTTGTGTGTTAGACACATACTCCAGTGCTGGAAGCCACAGTCTACCTTAAAGCTGCCACTTGTCTCAAACTCTTGAAGGCTTATCCAGATCTTAGTTTTTAGAAGTGCTAGAAAATACTACGTGTGCCTTATGCTGGGGAATGAACCCAGGCATCAGGTTAATTTTCAGCTGCTATGATTGCTGGTCATTTTCCCTTCTTGGTGGCAATGCACGCTGTTGGCTTGGGCTCCTTGTAGCTGTTTGTAGCAGCAACCCGGGGGCTAGGAGGGAGTTAATGCAGTTCACGGAGTTACCGTCTATACCAGATCTCTGCATGTATAGCCAGAAGGATGATAAAGACTAGAGTTTTAGCTACTCGGCAAGGAAGCTATTGCCCCATGTACTGAAAGGCTTGTAGAGCGCATGGGCTCTGTGGAGCTGAGGAAGGTATATGTATGGATGCTCACTTATGGAGAAACTTCTTGTACGTTAATCATGGCTGCTAACCTGGGTTGAGAGGGTTTGCATGCTGACCTGGCCATCACTGGTTGCATGGTGCTCAAGCTTATTTTATTCTCGGGCATTCTTTGGTATGTGGACAAGTTTTTAGGCCAAACTTCTCTGGCTTTGACTCTTCTGAATTACTTAAGCAGTCAGATCCAAACCCTTCCCTTTCTGCTTTTAATCCTATCTCTGCCTAATAGCAGGGTGTCACCTCCTTCTGAACCTCTTTTCTGAAAATGCAAAAGAATTGCTTTGTTCTTTGTAAAAGGGCTATCTGGCTGAGCTCAGGAAAGAACTACAGAAATGATAGTGTATTAATAACCCATTTGATAGACTTATGCAAATATTTATCTATAATAAGGCAAAGGGATTTTTGCCAGTACTGTTTTATCGCTAAGACCTGGAGACTGGACTGGACTTGTACTGAATTCCTTTAGTTACTATGGGTGGTGCTGAACTTCTGTCTCCATCCCTAAAGCTTTGTGGTTCAGGATTGCCACACTAAGAGCTGTTGATCCCTGAAGTTAAACACTGCTAGGACTGGGGGGGTATTCCTGTCTGGCAGAAGGGATGGAGATGAATCCCCATTCCTATTGCCACAAGCTGTGAGTGGCTTTTTACCTCCAAGAATAATTGATGTGCAAATATAGCCTGAATTTTGTTAAGTGGGAAGGGGGCTGAAATGTGAAAGGCTGGAGTGCAGGAGTGTCCAGGAGATGAGTCAAAGGCCTGATTGTTTAGGGCATATTAAGAACAAAAACTGAAAAGAAGAAACGAACAAAAATCCAAAATAACCAAAAAAACCCCACTCAATAGAAGAGAGATCCTAGGCTTAGAAACATGGGTTTGATCTGAATCTGTATTGTCCCCAAGGAGATTTGTAGAGGGCTTCATCGGTCTCATCCCACTGCTTACTATAGGAACTGGTTATTTAGGAACTGCTTTTTCTGAGACCCCTGTGAGATCGTGGAGCTCTGTGTAATCTTGTGTGCTTTACATGGTAAAGTCTGTTTTTCATCTTGTGTGCAGTAGACACTTAACCCAATTTTTAGGCAGACCTAAGCTGTCTATCTTAAAATACTTGAGGATAGATCACTGGTGGAAGGCTCAAAGAAAATATGCAGTTTCAGTTTGTTTATTTATCATAGTGACATGGTCATTCTCATAAGAAAGAGGTAAGAGTTTTTAGGGGGGGAAAATCCCTGTGTTTAGAGCTGGGTATATGTCATGAGGGGATAGACTGATTTGAGGATTTTAAGTAGGTTTGCTGCTATTCTGGGTATTCTTTTTTCTTTTCTTTTCTTTTTTGTTTTTTTTCTCCTTCCTCAAAAGAAGTTTTCCAGAGATACATAAAGGCTTACCCTTGAAGAATTGGCTTTAACAAGAAACCACAGCTCTAGATCCAAGCTACCACAGTTACTCCTCCCTACATGCAGAAAAGTGTGAAGCTCTGACTTTATCATATGGAAAGCTGTGACACTCAGGGCTGTTTTCTGCCAGACAACCCTGTGTGCAGACCCTGCACGTGTCCTCAGCAGTTGTGCCCAGGTCAGAAGAGCTGAATGAACTACCTGCCAGTTGGTTGTTCGGCTGTGAATCATCCTTATGGCGTTCACTGACCGTTTCTGTGGTTTTGGCTTCTTCTGCAAAACTTCCACTGACCAGCCCAGCACTAATTCATTTAGTCTGAATCTGTAAACACTTGATTGATAATCATAAAAGGGCAATATAAAAGCCTTTGCGCTGTATGGATTAAAAGAGCAGACATGTTTATAGCCTGATAACAACAGAGTATTCTGGCAAAGATCAGGAGTCTCAGATTTCCATATCCAGATGATTTTATTTTTGGAGTCCAGTTGGTGGTTTTAATTTTTGGCTATTGCAAAACCATCGTAGGTCTTAGCTGTTGCAACATAGGAGGAGGAGGAGGAAGAAGACGTTGCTTGGAACGGGTGCTCTGCGCTCTTATTTAGGACACTTTCACAGTAGTTGCTGGTCTCTGAGTACAGTGGGAGGAATGATGCTCCCTCCTCGCTGCCTGGTGAGGGGGACAGGGCGCAACTGTGTCACTTAATAGTGCCAGCTGTGAGGGGCACAGACAAGCTCCGATGACATTTCTGCCCAGCCCCAGGAAGGGAATCGTTGAGGTGAGGAGCGGGAGGATTGTAAAGTGGAGCCCTATGGAGAGGAGGAGGGGTATCCTCAAGACTTTAACCAGGAAACGGACTCGAGGCAAAAAGAAACGGAGAGGCAAGCAAACTCTTATTTCAGCCAGCGGTCTATCGTGTGCTCTGCTCTGGGGAGGGCTTGCAGGTTGGAGCTCAACCAAAACACTAATTCTGCTTTTTTGGGGTCTTCCCAAGGGGGAAGGGGGGAGCTCTACCTGTCACATGAGCATTATCCTGTCCTCTGCTCTCCGTTTCTCCTGCCTGGGCTGAAGAGGCTTTTAAGAAAGCGGGGCTGTAATCTCATGGGGGCATTGCAGTGTGCATATGAGCTTGCTGGGGAACTCGTGCCAGTCTGCATCCCTCTTTCTGGCATGCTTCACACTGAGCAGGCTGTTACTCTTCAATGAAATGCTGTGTCCTGTGTTACAAATTAGACCTGAACTAATTGGCAGGGATGCGGAAGTGCCCAGGGCAGCATATGTAATTGATGCTGTGCTCTCTATAGTGTTGCCTGTCTTGTTCTTTTTGAATCCCCTTTGCAGGGAAAACCTGCAGTCTGACATAACATATCAGCAATTTTGTAGGCATCCTGAGTGTCATTGAGGAGTAATTCATCTAAAGATCCTTGTGGAGGATGGAAGACTGAGGAGGGTTAAAATTTTTTACACTACCATAACTGAAGGGAATACAGTAACAACCTACCCAGAAAACCTTTAAGGCTTTTGATTACTGCAAGGAGCTGTTTCTCTGTCTTCTTTCTTCCTCTCCTTCCTCTTTCTTCCTCCTTTACTGTTACTGAAGTCTTCCCCACTGTACAGTGCTTAACCCTGGGCGAGCATCACCCCGGGAGCCACAGGGACCACACTGCTCCAAAGGGGATATCATCTAGGCATGATCTGCTGTAGCTGTAAATGAACAAGTTTGACCTTGGTTACTGCCTAGACCAAGGAATTTATCACTCTTTTTTTGTCTTAATAGGAACCCTCTAACATTTATACAAGCTTCTGTTAAAACAGTCTCTTAATTGTATATGTTGCAACAGCCACTGTAGTGACAAATCCTCCTGCAGCAAGTTACCTCTTCCAAGACAGCACAGAGTAAATGGCATCCTGAAGTCCTGCTGGGTTTCAGATATATGAGTGCAGATATAACCTAACGTGCCAGACTGTTGTAAACCCACTTTTTTTTGGAGCCAGAGTTGCGGTGGTGGATTTGAAGTGCTGCTTCTCTGGGTTTCCTGGCAAGGGTGCTCCCCTGGCACATGGTCCCTGGCTTGGCCTCGGTGGCTGGTGGTGGGGTATTTGCCAGCCTGTGCTCCAGCCTGGTCCTCTCCTTGTTCCCAGCAGGGAATCACAATGTATCACAGGAGCACTGCTCCTGCCACCAAGCCAGTGCTGTGTTTTGGGTTTTCCTTGCTCTACTCCCATGAAAACTGTCTAGGAGATTAGAGGAAATAAGATGGTTGGGATGTCTGTTTAGCAGGTAGCTTTCTGCATGTCCCCTGTTCCCTCTGCCACTGTTCAGTCCCTTCTTTTGCCTTTCCACACACCCAATTGCCTGCTGATGTGCATGCATAAACATCTTTTTTTTCTGGTTAGAGAACTGGCATTTATCTTACAGAGACTAAAATGAAGTAGGGGTTGTAGGTGTTATTTGCATAAATAGGTTGAGGGAAGATGATAATGCTGCCCTGTTCTGGACTGGAGAAGGGACTGTGTGGGAAGCAGTGTGAAACAGTGGAAGGCATCTCATCACAGTCTAGGTAACCCAATTAGCACTGGTTTAAACCAGAACACACAAGTCAAGTTGATTCATTGTGAACAGAAACATGATGCTTACTTGGAATGAACAGCTATTGTGAAAATTTTTATTATAAATTTCAATGTTGTCAGTTTGTGGTCTTCTCCCCCTATTCCTGCTACTGGCTGTGATTCAACTATCTATAGAAAAGCTAAATCTCTTAAACACAAACTTCTAGAGGAGATGACTCCTCTTTAAAGAAAATTAACCTACGTAACCTGAGGAGAGTCAGAGGCACGCTTAGGGAGCAAGGAAGTCTTCTAATTTTCTGGATTTCTTAAATCTGGTCCAAAGGGAGGCATTGTGATAGTGTTTCCTTTCAGGAAATGGTTGAATTAATTGCTTTTTGTTCTAGGATTTTCATTTCACAGGATGCTGTTTTAATGGCTGATATATTCTCTACCTCTCTCTTGGCAGGGATGCTAATTATTTGTCTGTAGAATCACTTTGCATCTTCAGCCTAAACGCATATGAACATGCTGCGTTTAGAAATACACACTGAGCATCCTGTGCTTGGCTGTCAGTCCCCTGACTTGTCTGGTGGAGTTTCAGACCATGCTGCTTCCTTCCCATCTCTTGTAGCCAATTTGTCTTCAGAGATGCAGGAGACCTGGAGTCTGCTCCTGGCTCTGCCCTCATCATGTGAAATGGGACTTTCAGCAAGTCGTACATCTGCTTCTGTCTCCGCTTTTCATCTGCATCTTAATCTAGAGAGACAGGAACTACCTCTTAAAATGTAAAATGTATAATAATGCTGTTGGCCGAACTGTTCTGCCCTAATGCACATTGCTGTAATTCAGGAAACCTGTAAAATAATTTTGCATTAGGGCATGTTGGCTCTTAGACAGAAGTTGTAGGTGCTTTTTGCTCTGGTCTGACACTTTGAAGAGTATATGAATAACGGCAAATTAAGAAACCCTGATGTCCTAAAGGTTTTCATGACTTTTCAAGGCAGTTTCCAGACAGAGCACAGTCGGTTTGTGCCTGGGCTTGGGAGTGCAGAGGCCCCCATCTGCACTGTTTATGTTGCACTGGAGAGCCGAGATGCGTCTCATACGGCGAGCAGCAGCGCGAGGAGGTCTCCCTCCACGTCTGGCACAGCGGTGTGCCTGCCTTGCGGCTCCACCCCAAAATGCACAATTTCGGTTTGGGGGTGGAAGAGTCAGAAATCAAAAGAACCCAAGAAGAAACTCCAGGAGCATGGGGGAAGGGAGGAGAACGGTTATTTTGCACCTTTTTTCCACCCCTCTGTGTGTGAGAGCCTACTCTCATTCATAAACGGCTCTGACAGCTGAAAGCCCGTGGTACAAAGAGAAACCGAACAACTGGAGAGGTTGGCTCCAAGGGCTCCAAAAAGGCGCCGAAGGGCGATGGAGAGGGGGAAGCCGGCGCGCGCTGTACCCCAGTCCCGCTCGGGGCTGCTCTGCCGCAGGGAATGCGGAACTGCGGAGCTGGTGGGGGGCAGCCGTGTTTGAGCAAGGATCTGGCGCTATAACTTTTTTTTTTCTTCTTCTGTTTCAAGTAAACACTCTTCCCCGCCCTCCCCTCTCTCCCTCCACCCCACCTCCCTCTCTTTCAATCCTGCTCATGTGTTTCTATTTAAGGGCTGCAGTGCAGACGAATATGATTGGCATCTACAGCCCCCTCTTGACTTTCAGCTCAAGCCTTTAGAGTGGAGAAGGAGCTGAGCCGCCAAGGGGAGAGCTGGTTTTTTTTTTTTTTCCTCTGGGTTTACTGGGGGGATGGCTCAGCTGTGGATTTATGCTGCTTCTGCCCAGGATTTTTCTCTCTGAATGGGAGCAAGGATTGTGGAAACCATGTTGGGAAGAGGTTTATTTTCAGAATCCATCATGAAACTTTGCAACTAATTCACTGTTTTCAGCTTCTTTTCGTATTTTTTTCCTCCCTTTTTTCTTTTTCTTCTCTCCGATGTCCCTCTGTGCTGCTGGGTTGTGGGCCAGAGGAGGCTGTTTCTATATGGCCAGCCATTTGGGGATATGCTGCAAGCCAAGGTTGTTTGCTGATTCGCTTGGCTCTGGTGACAAGTTGGCCTGTCGTGAATCGGATGGACGGAGGTCGCTCTCAAGGAGCCATGGCTGGAAGCTGGCTTACAGCTTGCTTTTTCCCTTCCCCAGGTGCTGATGCTAGCTCTGAACCCATGATCCTGGAGCAATATGTGGTGGTGTCCAACTATGAGAAGCAGGAGAACTCTGAGATCAGCCTCCAGGCTGGAGAGGTCGTGGATGTCATAGAGAAAAACGAAAGTGGTAAGACATGTTTGCCGCTTTTCCCTCTTCCAATGGTCCAATTTTTGCATGTGTTCTTCTTTCAGTTTCCTCATCACTACTTGTAGCTGTATGTTAGCTCCATCTGGTACAGTTACTATGTCTGGCTGAGGATGTTGAAGTTTCTCAATGTTGATTTGGGCTGGGGGCCAAATGTTGCCTTCTACTGTAAGAATGTTTCTTGGGTTTTGTGCGTTAATTAGCCAAAGTACGCTAATGGAAAAGGAAGGTGAAGGCAGAGAAGGATCTGCAGCTAATGAAGCTGATGTACGATGACTGATACAGTTGCCCTGCTGCCTCTTCAAGTCTCTGTCAGCATTTCCATTACAAACTCCCTTTTTGGAGGATTTATAGGATGAGTGTTTAAATATTACTTGGGATGAAACTTGGCTTGACAGCTGAGCCTGTGGCCCAGAGCTCGGTAGGGAAGGGAGAGAATGTGCGTAGATAAATACGTGGCCATGCAGTTTCAAAACTTATTACAGAAGTGTTAATTAGGGAATTTTGAGGCAAGGAGGCAGAGGCTGTCATGTAAAAGCAAGATGAAATTCCTTGTGCCATCCGTGGAACAACCAGCTTCCACTTGGAAAATGAGATTTTGGCAAGTGTTTGTATAGATGTCTTTTGTGTACGTTAACTCTTAGGTGCCTGGTTGCTTTCAGTCAGGCTGAACAAATGCAGGAGACTGTGTACATGTGAGTGGCTGGAGCAGGTTAACAGCTGGTTTGAGTAACTGCCTGTCTTCACCAGCTCCCCCTCCTCCCCTCCAACTTTCCCTCTGTATTAATCCAGAGCTGTTGTCCAGGACTAGTTTCCAGCCCACTCGTGACTTGTGTGTCCTCATCCAGAGAAGCTGCTGGCATTTGGAGCCATTCAAGCAAAAGTTTGTGTTGTGGTAGCTCCATATGCAGGGCTGTCACAGCTGGCTGGCTCTGGAGTGTGCTGGGCCTGCCAGAGCTTGGGGGAACCAGGGCACCCTGATCCGGGACTCAAATCCATCTTCCAGAGCTCTGAGTCATGTTATCCACAATGACGACCATACTCTGGGGTTTTTGGGGGTTGTTTTTTTTCTTTGTTGTTCTTTTAATGGAGTGGTAATTTCTCTGCTATATGGAAGCCTGATGCTTGTTTGGCTCAAAGCAATGCAGTTAGTTGCTGGCCAGTGATTTAACGTGGTGTCCAAAAGGATAGTGTGTGGAAATGCACTGGCTAGTGTGAACAGAAATGCCTGTCTCCTGGGTACTAACTGTATCACTTGCAAAACTAGTAGAGTCCAAAATGCTCATCTGCCCCACTGAAGCAATCATTGGCGATTGAAGGGGGGGAAAATGTCTTAACTTCTTAAATTGTGTCTGGGCTAGTGGACAAGCATCCTCCCTTCCAAGCCTGATGGGTCCTCATTGTCAATAGTGGGTGCTGCTGCTGTCGGAACAAGCCTGGTTATTGTGGCAACTTACATTCATATCCATTATATCCCTGTCTTGGATAATGGCTTATGGAGCCAAGGGAATTGGACTGTTAATGCAAGAAGTGTATGAATTCCACATTACTGTTCCTTTGTGTTTACTTTTAATGTGGCCTCTGCCTTGCATGATTCATATCATATTGTATTGAACCATACAGTATGTGGAGATATAAATGGAGAGTGTCAGGGTTTGAATTTAATTAGAGGGTCCAGAAATGTGACTCTTTTATGGAAACATCCTTGAATTTGGATTACAGTTCTTAAGACCATATTCTGATGCTTAGCACCCAGATTTCTTAATGTGCATGTAAACAAGGAAGGAAATCTGAAGCCTTGAACTCCATGCTATGATCTTGCCCTATATATTTATATATATATATTTGTATATATATATGTATGTATGTATAAAAGATACATATTTGAAAAAAACCTTAAAGTCACAGATTGGTGATGGAGAGAGCATCATTTGCTTTGGATGCTTGTCTAAACTGTTCTGGCAGGGAAATCATGTTTTAGTTGTTCCAAGAACAGGGCTCCAAACATACAGTCTTTCTCTCCCCTAGGTTAGGGATACCACAGGAATGACTTTAACACTGACTTCTTGTCTCTTCAGCTGTAGCTGAACCTATGAGTGGCATGTAATGAAACTAGCAAAAGTTTCTGAAGTGTCAACTTTTAAAACTCGTGAGTTATTGTTTGAATTTCAGTGTAGGCAAGCAAGCCTAGTAGATGTGGTTATGACTTCTGAGAACATGGGGATACGTTTTTCAAGAAAATAAGATTATTGGACTATGCACATGTGTAGTAATTCATCTGACTGTATGGTTATATTGGCTTCCTAAGTGTTGTGAAACTATAGCTGCAATTGTATAAATTAAACTTATTCTTCTGATCCAGATGGACAAAGGTGATGGAAGGGATTATGTATGTCACCTGCAGCAGGGACAGTTTCTTCAATGAAAGGAAGGAAGTATGGCTAGGTAGCTCATTAGCTGTGTGGCTGAGAAGTCCTATCAGACTGGACAGTGTGCATTGGATGTGCTGCTGGGCCAATATCTCAAACTTCCTTGTGCGTATACATCTGTATATCGTATGTCTGGTTTGTTTTTTTTTTAACTGTACTTTGGGGAAGCTAGATATGAAAAGGCACAGGTGACTGCTTGATTTTAAAACCTTGCCTGAATAGGGCTGCTTGCTAATGTCTAGGGACACTTAAATGGTTCTTTTGTTTCTTGGAGTGGGAAGAACCTTAACTTGGCTCTGTTGCATGGCTTTGTAGGGAAGAAACACCTTCTCTTTATGGGTCAAGTGGCCCTATGCTTTTTACACAAGGAAGCTCAAAACTAGTTTCCAAATGATGGTGCCTGTTTCACGTCCTGCTGGATGTTTTCTTCTGAGCACTTCTAGGGCCTGAGCTAGTGTTACTGTCTCCTCTGAGGTTTGCTTGCAAATTGTGTACCCTCCTGAAAGGAAGTAAGCTCTGCTTTCAAAGGCCAGAGTATATAGGGCAGAGGTAGAAGGGAAAGAAAATCTGGTGCCTGATTTATTGAAGTCTTACCTGGTTATCATCAAGCTATATTAACTTCATGTTAAGTAAGTGTGTTGCATTTACTGTATAGTATTATTCAGTGTTACTTTTCCCACAGACGGTATTTAAGGCATCTCGCAGACAGATATTCGCAAGCCCATTTGGTAGAACCTTGTCTCATACTTAGTTTCTTTTTCAATAAGAGTTGGATAAGGTTGTCTTCACTGTTGTGCCAACGGAAGCTATGACTTGGACGTCATTTGAAGTTGACACTTCTGTTCATTATTATGACTTAAAAGCAAGGTCAGTGTAGCATAGGTGGTGAATAATTCTTGGAACCCTTCATCTCAGTTATGAAGCCCATCGGTCACTGTCACCCAACTGTTAGTACAATTACCATGGAAGCAAACCTTGCTGGACTGAAAGAAATCTGTAGGATTTCTATACTTCAGGACAAATTTAGTAAGGTACCAGCTCTCACGCTTTGACGCTTGTTTTTTGCAGCAAATGCCTATCTTGGCTCAACAAAAATTGTCCTTCAGACCTCAATTCTAGCTGCATGAGCAGAAGACCCACAGTGTGCCTGATGTATCTGATGGATGTTTATCTCTTTTTTTTTTTTCCTTAGCTGAGGAGGAAAATCTGCATGTAGCAATGGTCACAGATGCATCAGGAGAAAAAGAGAGGTTTACAGTCTCTACAGATGGTGTCTGGGAACAGGCTGTAGTTCCAGGGCTTGTGTTTCCTGCTAGAAGTGACTGTGATTTGTTTAAAGGCACTGTGTAACCAGCCTGCACTGTCCAACGCTATCTAAACATTTCTGAGCTGTTTCAAAGCAACAATGTGAATAGGTGACTCAAGTCTTGTCTGTCAAGTACCTAGGCTTCTTTTAAACCTTAACTGAAAAAGCCTTGTGGAATGACTTAAAAATGTATTTCTGCTGCAGAAAAGAAATGTTATGACTTTAAAGCAGGAATCCAACAGAGATTTCTTTAAGGTGGAAGGGGGAGGGCCTGGGCCAGAGTAGCTCCCTCTTTGCCAAGTTTTGCGTGGATGTGGCTTGAAATGGTCAAGCTATAAACTGTGGCAGCAGTGTTTGCAATGGAAAACCTGACAGGCGGTGAAGTATAAGCACACTCCCGAGCACCTTTGCCTCCCCTGCCGCTCTGCTCGCAGGCAGGATGGGTGCTCTTCCCTTGCGGCCCCCGGGAGCTGTGTCTGCAGTGGAGGCATGGTAGGATGGCATTTTCAGCTGGGCTGAGAAGGACCGAAGCCATTTCCTTTGCAATTACATAACTGCAGACCAATTTCCAGTATTGTATTACACACAATACGTAAAACAAAACTATTATGGCTAGCATAACTTTATTGGGACCCAAAGAGATCTCTGGGAAGGGAGGCTGCTCTTCTCCCCTTAGCTGGGATGTGGGATATGGCACTAAAGTATCACCATAAGGAAGGTCTCTGCTCATCTGGGTGCCCTGATTTAGGGGTCTTGGGACTTGCTGGTTGTCTGCACAGTGTTAGGAGACTAGTGTGTGACTGGCAATATGCTCTGCTCTACCATTTGGTTTCACTTGTGCTACAGCTGTGATCTAGGAGAGGGACATAGGGAGGCCACAGCTTTCTTGACTCTGACTCCTAGGAGTGTACTGGCCTCCCTATTGCAAACTCCCTCCTCTTAGATTGAGGGCTTTTTGAATTAGGCTTCTGCCTCTTCATGGGGAACACAACACCATTGATTTGCAGGTGTTGCTTTCCAGGGTTAAGTAAGTGGTTTTGCTTGGTACCAAATTGGACCAAGATTACTTTCATAGTTAACTACTGCATCTTGGCTGAAAGTACACCCTTAAAGTGTTCAAGGTAGAAACAGAGAAACATGGTTGTTTTGCAAGTCTTGGATCAGTCTTTCATCCCTATATACCCTCTGCCATGCCTTCTTTTGCACATAGCATTGATTATTGGTCCCCTTTCTTTATTGTTGGTGGGGGTTAAATTCTGTAAAGACCACTGTTCCTGACTTGCACCTGCTTTCTGCTGCTCTGCCCCTTTCTCTAGGATGTTGTCTTTGTGATCCCTACTTTGTACATGGGGGGAGCATGGCACTGTATACACTGCTAGCGAATGTCTCTCAGCATTAGTGTTATCTTGCAAAAGCTGGCCAAATCCCAGTACACGTCCATTTATTCTAACAGGTAAGTTAGCTAGCTAGCAGTTTCCTAGGCTTCAAATGTGGCTGTAGCTCTACACCAAATTGAAAATGCAGTTACCGTGTTTGCGTATGAATTGACAATAGCTTTAAATCCACTGGTCAGATGTGTTACCAGGCACGGTACGCCTAATTGCCAACATCATGCTTTATTTCAGGTGCAATTGTGCATGCTGGCTTTCCCTGGAAAGCTCTCTTTCCTTATAAAACATTTCAAGAGAATGTGGTCCATCAGATATGATGCAGGACTTGATTTCTGTTGTACATCCAGCCCTGACCTGCTATTTGCTCTGAGAAAGCTACTTCAGTCCTCTGCATTTCCATTCCTTCCCAGCATGGCTATGTATTTGAATTTTAAACCTTGTAAGAGACCATGGTCATGATATAAAAAATAAATACTCCCTCATACAACAGCCCCTTCTCGTCATTAGCCCTTGAGCTGTGCCTGGAATTTGAGGAGGAAAAACAAACACTTATGTAGGTCGAACACCTTTCCTCTAGCACCAGTGGCTTCGTCCCAGAGGACAGGTTTAGGTGAGTGGCCACCACTAAATACCTGGGATAGCTTGTTTAACTACTCCTCTGTGCACCAGTGTTCATAATTCTCTAACAAGCAGAGCTGAGTTCAAGGAAGGACCACCCTAAACCCCTTCTTCAAAAACAGAGTTCTGTAAACTTAAGTGCCCTATTCTGAATGCAGCGCTGCCTTGCTGTGCATCCTGCCTTTCTGGGCCTGTCACCAGCCCTGCAGCAGAGGATACTTGATCCACTTATGAATCAGTTCCTGTCCTGCTGCAGTTTTCTGCCCAGTGTATGTACTAAGGCGGACAAACACAGGCCATCTGAGAAGGCAGGGTGGGTGATTAGGAATTTTTGGCTAGGAGTTACTGGACAGTTGTTTAATGTCCTAAAAAACAGTGTTTGTGTAAGTCCCTCCAAACAGGGACAATGCTGGCAAAACAGAGATGCTTTTTTCCTTCAAATGCTTGCAGCTCAGGGGCTGGAAAAGGGCTTCTCTGTACAGGCAAGAGTTTCAGAGTCATCTGTGGACAGGGTAAGGGTGCTCAATAGCACTTGCTTGTCTCACTGCAGCAGTGTGTTTTGTCTTCAGGCTTTTTGGAGGTAGTGACCAAGGTTGGTTGTTCTCACTTTGTTTTGCAACAGTGTAAGCAAAGCACCCTGTTCGTGTGGTTGCAAAGGGTGGGTTTTATTTGAAACTTTCACTGCCTGGAATCTGGTGTCTATGGAGGGAGCCTGGGTGCCTTGTTTTAAAGTAGGCAATGGAAATGGGGTGAATGGAGTATTGACAGGACTAACAGGAGCGTTTAGACTAGTCTGGGCTCTGTGCTGGCTCCAGGGGAAGCCTGAGAAGCTTAGAGCAGAGAGGTAAAACTGGATGTGATGACTTGCTCTAGCCAAGTTCACACTGGAGATCAGCTCCTTTCTGGGAATACAGTGCCTGACCAACCCCGCAAACACTTCAAACAGGCACTCCCTCTTCCAGTGGCCTGTTTGCGAAATGTTGCATGGATGGAGAGAATTTACACTCACACTAGAAACAGCCAGGTCAGCAGGAGATGAGGAGGAGCCCTCCTTCCTCTGCTTTTGCCCCTGGGAGCCCAAGGGTGGGGTGACACTGTCTAATGACTTTAGCAGCTGTACTATGCTGGAAGCAGCCCTTGACAGCCTACCCTGACCTCTCTGCCTCTCTGGTGATTCTGTTTTGTAAGCTATTTTCTGACCCCTTTTTTTCTTGCTTTTTTCCTAATCTGATTGGATTTTTAAAAGTGTGCCTCTGCAAGGGTAAGGAGGTGGTGGCTGCTTTCTTCTTCTGACTGTTCGACTTTCAGCAGGCAAAGGATGTTGGTATGGCTGAAGCCCTCATTTGAGTTTCAAGAATTTAACTTAGATTCGCTGTACCCAGAATGGAAGCATGCCGCAACATTTCTGAAGCAGTTACCCCTGAGCTGCAGTTCAAGGCTGCCCTGTACTTAAGCCTGAACGATAAGCTATTTGAGACTGACATTTCTAGACCTGCCTACTGCTTGAGCATTACCACACCATCATCCCAGGTGAGGTTGGAAGGTTGCTGCGTAAAACAAAATGCTTGAATTATGAATGCATTGTATTATTCATGCTGCTGTCTTGTGATGTCTAAATGCCTTTCCTCTCCCCCACTTAGTAACTTACATGGCAAGTGATGTTTATTTCTGTGTTTAAGAGCTGGGAAGGTAACTATGCTGGAATCAAAGTAGGGTTGTTACTGCTCTGGTGTTTGTAGTTGTCCTCTGTCACTGTGGAAAATTATTGTTCTCCATTACCGCCTCCAAAATACCTGTGGTTTTGTGACTGGGCAAAGGGGTTGAGGTGGGCTCCTGCTTTTCTGCTGGGAATACTCCTTCCAGCCCTGTGATAGGGAGAGATTGTCCCTTTAATTGTGCTGTGACATTTCCATCTCTTCTGGGAAGCCCCTCCGCATTTCACAGACAACCTTGCTTGGTTTTTCTTTGCCCAGCTTTGAATTGCAGTGTATGCTTGCTCTGACTTCTTGGTGACAAGCTCATTATGAACACTTGAAATATGGCTGTCTGGTAACACTATGCCCTTTGCAGTGCCTAATTCTGCTGAAGCTTTCCTGGGACACCTCCAAACTGCTCTGGAGCACTGCTAGTAGGGATGTTTTGCTTGTTGGGATGAAGGAGTTGATTGGTGGCTTGTATTATTTGAGTCCACTTCAGTTGGGAGCAGCTGAATGTCTTACTAAAGTGACCTTCAGTGCATTCATAAAGCCTTGCTAAAGTTAACTAGTAGTGTTGTTCTGTCAGGTTCATCACAGAAGCTTTCAGTGTAGTAAGAAATGAATGACTGTTTTCCAAGCAATGCTGCCTCATTTCATTCTCCTATAGAGGGAAAAGAATGATTAACAAGTAATAGGGTTATAAGAGATGTCAGGGGGTCATATTCTTCTAAGGCATTCTCCTCTTTAATAGTACCTATCAGATCCCCTCTATGTAGTATTTGTTTTAATTCAATTAAATTTAATTAAATTGTTTTAAAGGAACATGACTCTAGATAGAGATACAGTAAGACTGAACTTCCAATTTGAAATCATCCTTCTAGAGCATATTTTCTCAAATGCTTTGGGCTATAGTGTGTGGTTTATATTCATTTTTCAGTCTCATTCCCACTGTTTGACTTAATCTTGGCCAACTGCTATTCTGACAGGGGTAGTTCAGTTATGTGGAATTGGCTACCCACCCCCCCACACTCTTTTATGGAGACATCTGAAGTCCAACCACTTTAACTTCTGTGTTCATTGCCTTTTCTTTAGCTTATGTCATGTCTCTGTGGGACAACTCTCCCCCACCTTCAAATTTCTCTAAGCTGGGTGAAGGGTTATTGCTGTGAATAGGAATTCTTCAGATACATTAAATATGCATCTACAGGTTTCCTTTTAAACTTCCCTCCACCTGGCTTGATGTGGAACAAAAATACTACCTGTTTAGTTCTGCAGTCCTCTAATCTCTCAAGAAATGGGAATGGAAGCCCAGGGAGAGGAATTCCCCTGCTTTGCAAGACCCAGCAGGGCAAGAAAGCCTTCATACAGGCAGGAATGAAAGAGGTCCCACAAGGTTTGCAGGTCAGCATGCATGGAGAGTTTTCTTGTCTCCGAACCACAGGAAGTGTAGTTCAAAGTGGGAAAAAGTCAATGTCAGCTCTTGCAAAGATTCTTTCTTATCTGCAGCTGTTTTGACTTCCCCATATCCAAAGGGCTGAGACCCTTAAGACTCCCTCTAGGAGCAGCAGAGGGAACAAGCCTGTCTGGACTTCGTGTTTGGTAGCTGTGGGCGTGAAGTCTGCTCAGGACTTCTGAGACTGCCCTGTTAGTCTGGCTGCTGGGGAGAGAGTGGGATGTGACCACTGAAACCATGGACTTGAAGACTTAGTTGTCTATAAAGGCAACTTAACCTCAGAGGAACAGGGCACATCAGTAAGTGTGGAGAAGCCAAGACAGCAGAAATAGTACCTTTAAGTTTGCTGTACAACTCCAGAATAGTAAGTAGACTCTCTCAGAGGCCTCTGAAAACTTCAATTCTGAAATTTCCAACTGACTGCAAGTTCCCTCCTCTTTCCCTTCTCATCTAATCCTGCTGTGCTGAGGCTTTATACTCAGGCAGATAGTTAAATTCTCTCTGTTTCCACTGCATACCCTGTTTGGAGCCCAGGATGGCAGGCTGGAAAGGAAAAAATTTTACACAGCATCCCTGGTTGGAGCCTTTACTCATTACCTCCTCTGTTTATGCAGTCACTGCCAGTTTCAAGACCCTGAAACCTGCCCCAAGAAAATGTTTCCAAGGAAAATCTGCTTTTCGTATTAGAATACATAAACTTTCTAATGATTGAGTTTCCTATATCAGCCAAATAGGTCACCAGCTCAGCACTGCTGAAGAAACTACCTGAGGCCAAGAAGATACAAGGATATTACTGAGGCCTTCCAATGAGTCCTGTAGTACCTTGTGGGCTATGTTCCTTGGGATGTGACTGCCTTAAAATAAATAAATAAATAAATAAATGAAAAATTTTAAAAGGCATTGTTTTCATAGGTTTTTGTTATGTCAAAGTTTCTTTTAAGAAAGCAAGTCATCGAAATGGCTTTAAATAAGTCCCCAAAATACTAAACTTAATGCATAGTGACTGACGTCTTCTGCCTTTTGTTCTAGTTAATCAAGAAAGCAATTGTACACGAAGACTTTGGCTCTTGTGGTGACTTTCAGGCCCATTTTCCCAAGTAAGCAAAAGACTGATGGTGCATTTTTGTTGTGTCAGATGAGGACAAGATTAATAAAGGATGGAAGAGATTTTTTTTTCCCCCAAGCTGCACAGCAAATAAGCAGTTCTAATAATACTTTGGCAGTAAAATGGAAGCTATAATCATTAGCAGACGCGTTTCAGTTACAACTAGTAGCATAACTCGTTACTTTTGGTTTTCATGTTAAAAACAGTTCAGTTTCCCCACAAACCAATTTCATGTCCATCTTCAGGTTAAGCAAAACCTATAGAAGTAATTGTCTTTCTTAGGAGTTTCATAATACAATCAGATTTAGGGGTGGCTTGAGAGAGGGGCGTATGTTGGCTCTTCCCATCCACCCCTCCGGCTGGGACATCAGACTTTCCAGCATTCTTGATGGAGACTTTAATTATTTTTGTGGTAGAAAGATGTTGGCTCATGGGTGGATTAACTGAAGCAGTTCTGGAAGACGCAAGGGACAAGATGGGCTCTCTTGGATCTCTGTTTTACTGGCTGGCTTCTCCTTACTATTTTTATTGGCCCATTTGTTTTTTTTGTATCTTGATACTGTGTGACTTCATCTGAAAGTTTCACATGCAGTGGGACATCACTTTATTTCAAATGAAACTGGACTGCAGTTATACTGGCAACATAGTCAAACTTCAACTTGGTGATAATGTGAAGCATTTCCCAGACCTTGCTTGAGTCCATCTCTCCTATTTCTCCCCCACAATGCAAATGCTTGCTGGAAAGCCCTAGCTTGAAAAGTTGTTTTAATTCTGTTCACAGAACCACCTCCTGCTGATCTTTTCCTCTCTCCCATCGCGTGCGCACACCCTTTCTGGTAAGCGTCCTGGTGGGATGGGCTTTAATGCAAGCATATCTTCCAGTGGTTGGAGGGTAAGGGCACTGCTGGGTGCAGTCATGTCACAGACCCAGCTTCACATTGCTTCTATATTAATACAGCTGCCATATGTTTGCTTAAGAATCCCAGACTAGTTTGATACTTGGATAAAAGAGAAAATAAGTTGTTGCTTTTTCATGATTAGCAGCAGCTTGACTAGTTAGACTAGTGCTGGCAGGTACACGTCTGCGCTGTCTGAGTGTAAGATAACACCTTCATGATTTGATGTCCAGGTCTTGAGGCACTGTGCTGACTTTCAAATGGTGACCATATGTGCAGGTGAAATGTATCCTTCTTAAAGGACAATAGCTCTTAGGGTGTCTAGGTGACTGCATACAAAACCTGGCAATTGGAATAACAATTTCAGTGTGCTGAAACTGAAATGAAGTTAAGGAAGCCCTGAACACAGTCCCTACTCAAACATGATGGAGGTGATGGAGGGGTGCAGGGTAAATCTCCATGCAGTGGTGACCCTAGGATTGGAAGAACAGCATCTAATATTAAACCTGAATCATTGGCTTGAACATTGGGAAGCTCATAAATAGTACTTTAATCTCCCACATGGGCTTTTATAGCATTTGGATGTTATTGGAGGCCTCCCTGCATGAGGAAAAATCTGAGTTGCTTGGAGATAGTTGACCCATTAGTCGTAACTGAGTATAGCTGGAGATTTGGGATGGTAATGTGAACCTGGGAAGACTCATCACTGACCATTTGAAACCCTAGGATTAAACTCAAGGCCAATTTATTCAGTGCCCTGGAAACCACTCTGAAGAATCTGCATTTCTGGGTGTGGGCAGGGGGAAGGCTACACACACTGACTCATGGGAGAAAAGGTGAAGCTTGCTTGTTTGCCAGAAAACAGGATCAGGAATTTGAGAAACAGTTTCTTTGAGGTTTTGTTCTTAATCCTGTCTAAAATTCTTTACCATTACCAAGAAGGAAACTCTCTGTAGAGTATGAGGAACCAAAATTAGGGGGATGGCTGTATGCTGAGGATGAGCTTGCAGATTATTCCCTTGCTTCAGGTAGACCTCCTGTGACCAAAATGTCCTTGAATAAAAGTAGAATGACCAGAAATAGGATGCTGTTTCCATTGCCAGGCAAATGGGATAACTGAGACCTATAGAAAATGTCTCTTCTGCTCCTCCTGAGCACAGCAAGCAGAACTGGTTCCTCTACCAGCTACAAGTTAAACTACACACTTGGTCATTCCAGATGTCTTTGGTGTATTTTTGGAGCTGACTATACGCTTCCTGGGCTGTTAGCCTGTTGGTTTTAAAATAAGAAGTGAGCCTCTAGGGGCTGGCATGTGAACCCTTCCACTCAACTGAGAACTGGGAAGTTAAGTATCTCTTTTGCAGAAGTATCAGGTCTGAGAGCCAGCCACTTCAAAGGGTGTTAGCTTCCCTATGCCACCCCAGAGTTTTCCTTGCAAACAATCCTAAACAGAAACCAACATCCCCAAATGAGGGTGCTGTCTGCAGAATGTACAGAATGTGGGAACTCAAGGAATGAATGGGTTTGAGGATGCTTGCTGACACTAGTTTAAATTTGGCTCAGGCTACCAGGAATTGTTGTGTAGTGGCATTTGAGGGAAAATGCTGGTGGTTTCAGGGAAACTTCCATTACAGATGAGATGTAGTGACCCTTTGTAATGCTGTAACAGATGCCAGTGTTGAGGCCTCCTTGCGTGGCGTGCTTGAGTCACACAAGGACCTTTTTTCCACTGATTATGTGCAGATACAGCAGAGGCTGAGTGCCTGGGCGTGCTCTTGCCCTCAGCAAATATGTCTTGGGGGCAATGCTGCAACAGGAACAGAAATAGCAACTGGGCCAAACTCATCCGCACTTTAGCAAAGGCTGCAGGCTGCCAGGTGAACTACTCTGGTTTCTGTAAAATAACAGTGCTAGGTCCTTGGTACATCAGGAACACCCTACGCTTCAGCTGAAACTTGCCTAAACTAGTATTTCTTCTCCATATCCCCAAATAATATAATCCTTCTTCTGTTTCTTCTTTGCCTCCTCTTTAAGCAGAGTTAAGAGTAGACCATCTGACTGGCCCCAGGTAAATTTGGTAGAAACTTAAGCACATGCAGGAGGGGAGGCCTGAAATGAGGATAACTGAGTGCAGGTGGGGATTAGCAACTTCCTTCCCGGGTATCATTTATTTTGCCATGTTTCTTGTTCCTTTCCACTGATCTTCTATACCTTCTGTGGAGAATCTCATGTGATTGATGCTTTTTGATCTTTTGTGATAGCTAAATCCTCTGCTAATTTTGCCTGTCAGGAGTACATTCTGATCTAAGGAAATGTAACACAGCATATTCCTCAGTTTAAGGAAATCAAAATCCTGTGTTTCTGTGGGACTGAGGTTTTGCCTTAACCTTGACAATGTGATGCTGAGGCATTTTTCTGTAGCTCAGAGCTGTGCCTTCATCAGGTCTTGGTGGATGGACTAGAATTGCACTTATAAGGTAGAACTCTGGAGTCAGACTGTCCATTGGTACTTGGTGTTTTTCTTGCAAGTGAGTTGGCAGGAAGGAGCCTTGATTGCTATAGTTGAGCCTGACCTAGATTGGTAAAAGCAGCCCTCACTTCAGAAAGCAAATTTCACAGCTATAGTCAACCCTGTTCAACTGGAGCCATGACAGCGGTCAGAACTGCTTATCTTTGGCTTCTGAAGCTGAACAGTAACTCTTTCTGGGAGAAAGTGGACTTGTAAAGGCTAGTTCCTGGAGATAGCAAAGTTCCACTGAATGTTTGGCTATGGCCAGCTCATGCTTCAGACAGATCACTTCCATCAGTGGTATAATAACCACAGAAAGAATGGCAGAAGACTGTACAGCTAACAATGTGAAGTAACTTGGGTGCTTTTATTTTGGTGGTACGCGCTCCTCTGGAATTTATTTGTAGCCTCAGCAACAATTTGTAACAAGTCCTTTGCATGTTTTTGGAGAGCAGGAGAGAGAGTCTCTTATGAGCAAGCCACTCTTTTCTTCCTTCTGAGATTTTAATGTGGGATAAAAAAAGAAAGATATAGGAGTGATTCATCCGATGGGCTGTACTGTTAATCCTATGAAGTTTGTGAGCAGCATGTGGCCAGCATCCTTGAAAACGCTCCAGGTGCATTAGTTACGGGAGGTGCCTTGTGGCCTGAAAGGCAAAGGAATGTTAAAGTTGGCTTCTTTCTTGACATCTGCTACTCGAATGTATCCCTCTGTCATGCGCCACTTTCCCTATTACTTAATTTTTGCCTCCTGTGCTCTCTTGTGTCTGTGCCAACTTCCAGTATGGAGGAGGAAAATGAGTCACGTAACTGGTCATGTTTCCTATCCATCTTTCTCTGCTCTTTTGCTGCTTTACATTCAGGGATACCACCACTGAGGCAGTGATTGACTCGACTTGTACAGTTTTGCCAGTGAATGGATGTGAATAACAGCTTTGCTCAAGTCAGCAAGTAGTTCCTGATCATCCTAGTTCTTATAACTGGGTGCCCAGCTGGACTTGATATTTGTGTGCACCTTTCCATGTCTCAGTATTGGCCATGCCAGGTTTTTGTTTTGCTGGATGTATGCAGCTTCATAATATTCCCTGAAATGATAGGGCTGTGCCTCCTGTCACAGGCATGTGACAGGATATTGCACTGGCATGGCATGTGGTGCCTCAAGCCATGCAGTTCAAAACTAGTGGGCACACAGTTGGACCCAGCCCCGTTTGACAGCTCATGAAATTCATAATGTAGTGGTAGCCGGAAGCTCCTGAGTGTGTAGGAGGCTGACTGCTGTTACGCAGCTATCCTGTTTTGTTTCTCTGCTATCCGGGGCTGGAGAACTTGGAAGTGGATGTTGGCAGAAGCGATACCTTCTCACAAGACTCTTACTCTGTGCTTGGAGAACTGAAGTCATGTTGTGAAGCCTAAATCCATAGTGGAATTTGATTATGTTGATTTAAGGGCTCCAAGAACCATGGCAGAAGTATATTTTGAAAATAAAAATGTAAGGTGTTGACTAGTCAAGAACTGTTGAGACACTAGTGGAGTCTTTTGAGCAAGTGCTTCAATTTGTATTTGAATGTTTGTCTGTCCTCTTCTGTTTCAAAGCCAGTAGTATGTTGTAGGTGGAATTTTGCCCAAAAGTGTTCAGCAATTACCCTTTGAAGGCTGGTAGAAGGGAATCAAGAGGCAGAAGACTTTATGGTGTGACCGAGTAGGGGCTGAAGAACTGGCAGCAGTGCAAACTTGCCATTTCTGCTCAAGACTAGTTTCTGAATAGGTGGCAGAGACTCTGGAAAATCCAAATGCAATTTCTCATCTAAGTGAGGAGCAGGCTTGGGGTGAAGTGGGAACGGAGTGCCCAGCCTCAGAGTTTTCAAGCTCTCAGCTTGTCACTAAATTGCTTTTTCCCAACACCACATCCCTTCTGTGCAGCAGAAGGTCTTTGGTGGGCAGCAGTGGTATGAATATGATCAGTGTTTGCTCCAGTTTAGTCTACATTGCATTTTGGAGTACATTTTGCTGATAATTCTTACTCTTTTATTAGTTTTCTATATCATTCACAGGAATAAGCTGTAAATGTCACATGGCTCCTGAACTACACATAAACACTACACATGGGTTCAAGATGAGGAATTAGGTTTCCAATCCAGACTTTCCCAAAATAGGAGGAATGCGGGTTGTATTCTGTCTAGCATTTTTGTTTTGGATAGGAGGCTTTTGGTTAATGTCAGTCTTGGAGGAGAGGAGAGCTGTCAGATGCCACAGGATCCCAAATGCTCTTTGTACAGTGGCTACAGCCAGAGACACTGGAGTGTCAGGTTTCTGCTGAATTAGTGAGCAACTTCTTAATCATGTGACGACAGGGCTGTCTTTCTGCTTCCAGCTTCCAAATCTCTGCTGAAAACCTGACTTCCCCTTTTTGGGAAGGAGTTTTAGGGATACAACCATCCTTTTTCCCATCAACTCCTCGCTTCTGCTTTTTGCAGGGTTTCTACTACTTTAGCCCATAGTAATGCACCTTGAACATCATCATGAATTTGATGCCTTCCTATGGAATAAGACAACAGACTTCCTTGTGTCCTTAGTCCCTCAGGCTGACTGAACAGCCTCATGGCTGTTTGGGCAGGAGCAGTTTGCATACAGATCAGCTCTCCCTGTAGTGAAGGGAAGTAGACCCTTCTCCCTGAAGCTGAGTGATGTGAAGTATGTCTCCTCATGGACGGCAGCTTACTATGAAGTGGCTTCTTTTACTGTGGCAAGTATCCAAGCCATCATGGAAAATCTGGGCATTTCTGCTGATGGCTTTGGCGTGCCAAGTGTGAAATTCTTGGAGCTCAGGATCTTCCTCTTCTTCCCTCTTCTCTTCAAAGCCTGAAAAAACTAAAAAAACCCAAGCAAACCAAACCAACAACAAAAAACCCTGAACTGGGAGTGGGATAGGCATTATTGCTGGCTTCTTTCCTGTAACTAGGATATACAGTATTCTGAAAACAAAATAGAGCCATATGCCCCCACCCATCCCATATGATACCTCTCTACCCCTCAGAAGCCTGAATGTTTGACATAATGGCTTCTGGCTGAAATTTCTCTTGTAAGACAAGCTGGGCTTAAGCTATTCTTCTATGATGCCCTTTCCAAAGCTCCCCAGAAAAAGGTGAGTAGCTGTGTGCTGGCAGGCCTGCTCGCAGCGGCATCTCTGAACCCAGAGGGCGAACGGGCAGTACCTCAGCTGGATGGTCTGCTTGCCGCAAGTATTGCTTGAGCAACAACCTCCCGTCTCCAGCCTTGCAGGGGCCATGGTTTTGCTGTTGGACTACACAGCCAGAGAAAAATCAAGATCCTAATGGAAAACTTCTTGGAAGACTGAAACTACTCCTGCACATCTGTCCTCCTTTGGAAAAGGTATTACGTGCTGAAGTTTATGAAATATTGTCGGAGGGGAAAGTGCTCTCTGCTCTCCAAAGATCCAAGAGCATCTAAGTGAATGTACATGGGTCAGCAGCAAATCACGGGGTTTGAAGAGCCAAATACCATATTCTCCAACTGTGCAGAGAACACGAGCACAAGTTTGCCAAAGACAGTAAGTTGATACCTACTGGCCAGGAGTTGATATCACTAATTTGAAATTAGATGAGACTAGGTAATGTGAAAAACAAAGATTTGCTCAGACTCAGTGTGACTGGCCTCACAGAATGAAGTGGCACACGAAAATGTTTACTACAGTGTATGGCTTTCTGTAGTCCAGGTTTCTTTGCACTTACAATTAATCTATTATTGTAGATGTTATGTACCCATTTGGAATCCCCCTCTGTTCATATTTAAAATTTGATTGTATTGTTAAAGGACTGAGAATGTCAGGGGTTTTGGGGAGGGTTTTTGTACTGACTAGCCTAGCTTTGATGTACTTGCCAAACATCTGTGTGCTTTCTATATATTTTCCCCTTGCCTTCAGAAAAAGGATGGTTGCGTTTATTTGTGGATGAAATACTTTGCTAGGAATGGCTGTAAATCTGAAGAGCTGAAAATTGTCAAGTGAACTCGTAGACAATAGTAACAGAGAATAAGGAATTAAGCCTGGTATGCAGTCTGGAAAAATTAAAATTCTTCAGAATATTTTTTTCTATTTTTTGCTGGCATGGGGATATCTAGAAATTGGAAATCCAGCAAAGCTTCTGATTTAGAAACTTGAAACCACTGCAAAGTGTGAACATTGTGGTGAGACTAGCACAAGGAGGACTGGAAGGTGCTGGAGTTCTTGTTGGCCCAGGCTGTGCTTCATGGGCAAAAGCTCATGGCTGGTAGAGATATCTGTTCTCTTCCTAAATCTTCTGGTGCCACATCAGATAACCTCTGATTTACATGAGCGGTGATGTTACTAGTACTTAGTAATGTTAAACTGGACATTCATATTATACAGTTGAAAGTTTTACTGCTAAATCCATGAAAAAGCCCAAAAGAGGCCTGGTACACTTGGTTTGGTTTTGGCCCTTAA
Organism: Elanus axillaris; assembly: GCA_026212715.1. NCBI lineage: Eukaryota > Metazoa > Chordata > Aves > Accipitriformes > Accipitridae > Elanus > Elanus axillaris. Next base: position 28,658,019 of record JANZLQ010000100.1, on the reverse strand, counting down.
ACTAATTCAGTGTAAATTTTCATACTTTCTTGACAGTCCAGTTATAAAGTGGCTACAAGTGTTGGTATTTCATGAAATAGATAATAAGGGAACTCCATATTCTATTTTTTATTTTCTTATTAGATGATACCACTACCATAATGGCAGTTTCTAATATTTCTGTTCTCTTTTAAAAAAACTCCTAAAAAGAGATTTAAAACCACAAAAAAACCCCTTGAGAAATGGGGCCATTTGCAGCCCTGTGTCTCTGGAGGATACAGACTCTAGAGAGGTACTGTATCTGGAGTGGCAACAGCTTGATTCCAGATGCACAACATGATTGAAGTATTGGACTTTGAGGTAGGAACTTGACTTGGACATACAGCTGTATCTGTAGATCCAAGCAGACTCCTCAAGATGCTTGTGACACTGATGACCAAGGGCCGCCTTTGCTTGCAGCTGGCTTTCTGTAAACCCAGCCTCTTGCTGAACATTTCATTGTGATTCAGAGTAAGGATGCTTTTGGTATGTTTTCCACTTTGGGATTTAGATAATCTGAGTGAGAATATTAACCCTTCAGGGTTAATTAACCCTTCACAAGTCTCATTCCAAGGGATCTCCATCTGCCAGCTTGGGGAGCTGCTGGAAGTGCTGATGATGAAGTGCAGAGATGAGCATCACTGGTGCCTGCAGCGCTCTCAGCAAGCACCGGCTCAGCCAAGAAATGTGCCCTTAATATATCCGGGGTGCCCCAGTTGTATTTCATGTGTTGGTACAAAGAAGAGCTGTCTAATCTGCTACGAGTCTCTCCAGCCACACTTGTGTTTGGCTTGGATGCAGTCATCCCTGCTCTCGGAGCCGGAGTGTGTGTTGGCAGCAGGGAATCATTGTCGCAGAGTAATTCCGAGCACAGAGGAGTCAAACCAAAGTTCATTTTGTTCTTTTTCTTCAAACCTACAGCTTGCTTGAGCGGGTAGGGGGTGCATCAGCTGCTTTTCTTTTTGGCGTTGATTTTTTTTTAATTTTAATCAATACCTCATCTCTGTCGTAAGAAGTCTTTTGCTATATCTGAATGAAATGTCATGCTCGTGAGACTTCTGGCTCTGGTTAAAGACAGGCATCTTGCTTGCAAAGTAGGGCTTTCTATTGATCTTGTTTTACATGGTGTAGCTACAGGCACAGAAACCATGATTTGGGGTCGCACAGAAACCATGATCTGGGGTCACACTTTGCTCACTCTTATGCATATTTATTTATGTTTTAAAAATAAGTAAATAAAAATCACTGAAGTAGTCTGCCCTAGGAATGCTTCTCTGAAGCTAAAGACCAAGAATAGTCTTAAAACCCAGTGTGACACTTAACTGTACAGCTATGAAACATATATCCTAAGGTATGCTAGCAGTGCTGGAAGGCAAGGCTGTTGGTATCCTTTATTCTTGATTTCTACTGCTGCTTGCTAACTTTGCAACTGGGTAGGATTATCAACATTCCATCAAAGGAATGGTGCCTTTAAGCAGCAGATGAGAAATCCTCTGAACTCCAACCTGAAACCAGTCCCTGACCTTAGCTGAGTGTTTGGGCTAGGTAGGTAAGCTATATTTTAGATTTCTTTATACATTTGGGCTGGAAGTGGTGTTTATAACTTCTTCATCAGTCATAAAGGCTTCATCTCACTTTTTTTTTTTTCTTACTTGCTATGCAATGCCTGTGCCCCTTGCACAGCCTCATTTAGTTTGGAGAGAAAGCAAATGCAGCATTCTTACTTGGCTGTATTGAAACCTTTGTTGCTAATTTCTAGGACCTCATCTGAAGAAGCTGCTCTGCTTTGCTGGCTCTGGCTCAGGATTTGAAAACTGAGCTGCAAATAAATAAGCATAGGCTCATCCAACGGCCTGAGACATAGTTGGAAGGAGAAAGCAAGTGAGGCTGGAAGTGACAGTGCAAAGCTGTGATGAGTTAAAGGCCTAATGGCACTGCAGTATAGGCATCACTGCAGCGAAGGAACAAGTGGCTCCTCGCAAATGGGTTTTTTATCTCTTAAAGATGTTGCTCACTCCTTGGCTCTGCTCCTTAGCCAAGCAAAGTACTTATTAAGCCTACACTTGACTAGAACATGCGGTTTGTTTTCCTGCTAAATACCTTTACTGAACAGGAGACTACAGACTACTCAGATAATCCAGGTCAAAAAAGTTTCATATTCTTATAAATAAGTAAATGGCAGTGTGAATCTTTTTTACAACTGTAAAAATAGAGGTGGAAATGGCATGAAAGATGAGTAACTCCATTCCTTTGTGCTGGGAGGAAGCACTGTTGGCAAGCACCAGAGCTACCTCTGGACAGAAGACAGGCCAGAAATGAGGAGACAGCCTCTGCTTGAAGATAGATTCAGCTTCCTCTGACTCCCATGTTGTAGGGGGCTACCCTGCTGACAGAGAGGCAAAAGTGGTAGGAAAGTGAAGTCAACTGGCTAATGGTTTTGCCCATCCTATTTTCTATGGAAAAGAGATACCAGGAAGAAAAGGGCTGTGAGTGTGAGGTTTCTGCATCGCCTGGGGAAAGGAGCAGCGGGGAGACAGGTCCTGCAAGTAAGTCATAGCCATTCTGACATCTTTAAGTCACACAAGCAAATGTGTCAAATGTCATACTGAGCTCTAAGGTTACTGTAATGAGTGTTACCTTCTCCTTAGAGATCAGGACTTAAACGTGAGCAAAATTGACTAATTGTTTCTTGCAATGGGTAGGTGCTCTTGTAATCCCTTCCCCCTGTTACACCTCATTCATTGCCTCCAAGTAGAAGCAAATAACATACTCTCATAGGCTTTGAAGAATGTGAAAATACAGATTTGTGTTTTGCTTAAGCTAGAAAACAGGTCATGAAGTCAAACCATACTCTGAAATTTCAGTGGTTGTGATGCTCAAGGCTTTGGCTTGGTCAGTCTGACCTCACTTGCTGATGTGATAGGCTGACAGAAATATCTGAGATTTTTGGCTGGATCATGTTGAATTTTTCTGGGACTCCTGGAAGGTGTTGCCAAGGTAACTGCAGAAGCTGAAGTGGCAGGAAAAAAATGGAAAAACAAAATTTAACTAGACAAAGTTTGGAAAGTTGAATCTTTCCATCTTCCTGTCACCTAAATCTTGAAGTATCTTGGGAAGCAGGTTAGATGTCTGTATGATAATTCCTCAGATATTGGTGGCTGGTGTCTGTGTTTCTGGAACAGCCTCTGTACTGTAACTTCAGCTATGGAAAAAAGCTGTGTCCCTCAGAATGAGTAGTCTGTTAAAGGTTATCAGGCACAGCATCAGCGAGCCAGGTAATGTTGTATTAATGGCCGGTGAGATGCACGAGGGCAGACCAGATGTTAAATCTCCTTTTGAATCTTCATTTTCCTTCAAGTGTGGACTAGCAAGTAGGGACATAGCTTAGAGTTGAGATAGTACATGCTGGCAGATGACCAACAAATCTAACCTTTTGTAGAACAGAGAATTAAGCCCTTAATATTAGCACCATCTAAAGCTGATTTCCAAATTTTATTAAACCAATTCCTATTATTGTTTGGCATCTGTATGAACTTGCTCAGATTGGGCAGATTGGGGAGACATTAATTTTATTTCTAAAAAAAAAGAAAAAGTTAATGCTGTGCAATTAATACTGTCTGTGCTGGTTTTGGCTGGGTTAGAGTTAGTGTTCTTCATAGTAGCTAGTATGGGGCTATGTCTTAGACTTGTGCTGAAAACAGTGTTGATAATTCGGGTATGTTTTTGTTACTGGTGAGCAGTGCTTACACAGAGTCAAGGCTTTTTCTGCTTCTCACCCCACCCCATCAGCAGGTAGGCTGGGGGGGGGGGGGCACAAGGAGTTGGGAGGGGACATATTTGGGACAGCTGACCCCAACTGACCAAAGGGATATTCCATACATATGACATAATGCTCAGCATATAAAGCTGGGGAAGAAGGAAGAGGGGACGTTTGGAGTGATGGCGTTTGTCTTAAGTAACCGTTACGTGTGATGGAGCCTGGCTGTCCTAGAGATGGCTGAACACCTGCCTGCTGATGGGAAGTGGTGAATGAATTCCTTGTTTTGCTTTGCTTGCATGCACAACTTTTGGTTTACCTAGTAAACTATCTTTACCTCAACTCATGAGTTTTCTCACTTTTACTCTTCTGATTGTCTCCCCCATCCCACTGAGATGTGTGGTGCTTAGTTGCCAGCTAGGGTTAAACCATGACACTAACTAATAATTAGTATGAACTACTGCAAGTATAGTGTGTGGCCATTCCCAAAATAAGCACATCAAAAAGCTTGTTTTGTGCTCCCAGCCTATACTATATATATGCTAGTATCACGCAACCCCACCCACTGACTAGTATTAGCAACTGGTGACAAATAGGTCAGTAGAAGAAAGCGTGAAAATGTTTTTTTCTGTGAAAATGGCTTGTAAGCACAATAGAGCTGCGCTATAGGTTATCATGGGATTGAGGAACATCAGGAACATCAGGAGGCAGTTTTGATCCTTTAGGAGGTGTCAGTTACTAGCGAGAAGATTGACCAAGAAATTCATCAAGGGACTGGTGTGCCTTAGAGGTGGCTCCCCTCATGCCTGGTGTTGAGGGTCTCTGCGTAAGTTAGAAGGGGATTTGGAAGTGATGTTTGTCCTTCCCAAAAATGTGTATTCTTGGTTGTCTTCTGCAGGTTGCATTGCACAATGCTTCACTGAGCTGGAATCTGAGACTTTGGGGGGGGTGTGGTGTGGTGTGTGTGTGTGTTGAAGAGCCTGTGCAAAGAAGGGAGGTGTGGTAGATCTCTCTGAAATGCAGTGGGAAATCCCTTTCCCAAGTAGGGATTTAGATACAGGAATAGGTACTTTTCTTTCTACCCAGGTTTGGTTCTTTTCACTCTGTAGTCGTTGCCCACAGCCCTTGGGAGGAAAACATGCTGAGGAAACTTCATTAGTTATGCTAAAATGTGCTCGTAGTCCAGTTGGTCTTGCTGGAGGTGTATGTACTTCACATTAGTATTGCAGTGAACTCCCAACTTACCCTTCCAAGTGTGCACACGTAGTCACTAAATAGGATGTTTGGAATAAATTTTCAGGCCATATAAGCTTTTGTTAAACTGTAGCGTTCCAACATTGTAATTAGTATGTCAGCTGACAGACCTATCCAAAGACTTATTTACTATTCAGACTCTTTTACATTGCAAGAACCATGCTTCTGTGATCTCTATTTGTTTTTTATGGCAGTGCCTAAGGCCCAGTTGAGATCAGGGTCCTGTTGTGCCAGACATCTAGGCCTTGTCTCCAGAGAATGGACATCTACATGAGGGACAGACAAAGGAAACACTGTTCAGATTTGGGTGGTGGGGGAGGGGAAGGGAAGTAACTAAGACTTGGAAGTTGGGGAGGGAAAAACTTCTCCCATGAAAAGAATGGGTCTGGTTCTTGGTTCCTTTACAGAGAACTCCCCAAAGCTAGGCCAGCTCCCCAGCAGCAGCACCATCTTCTTTCTCAGCTTGTGGTGAACGTGCAGCCTCTGTGCTCCATCACTGACCTTTCCCAAAATAAG
>JANZLQ010000100.1:28631943-28651262 GCA_026212715.1 Elanus axillaris | reverse complement strand
GGGGGAATAAGCATCTTAACAGAGGTTTTTGCCCCAGTAACTTTCTTATCCTTATCTCATCTTCTTATGATGCTGATGCACCTTTTTGTTAGAGCTGGATGGAACCAGATAACCCGCTAAGTCCTGGGTTTGCTTATTTGAAGTCTACGTGGATAAGCTCAGTTTCCTCCTTCCTAAGGGTGAACGTGCCCTTCTGTTTCCACCTGCACAGGCTGTTCTCACTGTCTGGGTGTTCATGATGGATAAAGGTAAAAGGCAAATCTTTTCCTTCACTTTTCTTAGTTTTCTATAATCTGCTCAAAATGGGGCCATCTCAGCTTTCTGCTGGACAAAATATAGTAACAAGTCTGTAAGCTTCTAAATTTTAGAGAAGCCTGGAAAAACCCTTCAGAAGATACCGAATTGGGTTTGTAATCTCTTCTGGGGAGTGTCAGTAATACTGCTTGCCCATGTATGTCCTTGTTCAATACAATGTAGTTCATTAACTGGCAGCCTGCTAATGCACCGGCTGCTCTTGTAGCCTGCTATTCGTCACTCTAGTACTCATTTCCGAAGCTGTCATTTCCTGCAGCCTTGTGCAGGCAGCTCTTTGAGGCTCAGCTCCCAGGGTCACTGCAGAAACGTGGCTTGAATGGAGCTCAGGAGAAAAGCAATGAAGCCGTGTCAGAGGGAGAGCAGAGTGTTCGGTTTGGCTTACATCAGTATTTGTGATAACGTACCATCTGGGCTACAATCTTGCCAGATCTAGCTAATAAATAGAGCTGGATAGAAGCTGTATTTGGACAGCAGAGCTTCAAGGTACAGGCAGGATATGGAAATGGAAATTTGAGAGACAGTTATCTGAGCGCTGCAGAGCGGTGCTGGTCTGCACACTGTGCTGGGCACTGGCAAAACAAGGTGTCTCAGTTCCTTTAGCAGGAGTATTGTGGTTCAGAAGGATCCCATAAAAGCTGTTTGTAAAAGGCAGCATTTTTAATCTGGTGACTCAGCTGTGCTACAAACTGAACTAATATCACTGTTTGGTTGCTTTATCCTCTGATTTCTCATGGATATAGTGCAGCCTTTCTTCCTTGCTTCAAGCTCTTGTCCAATGTTACTCTGTTCTGTCCTGAGTTAACTGAAGACTGCCTAAGAGGTAACAGATGTATTTTTTTACTTAAATATGGGATTCCTATATGACTTTAGCACCTGGAGTGTTGTTCAGTACTCTGCTAGGATTGTTCCTAGTCCATAGAGTCTCTTTTTTCCTGATTCTGTGTGGTTTTGAGGATTTCCCAGTAAGCAACCAACACCACGTTCTCTACAGACTTCAGAACAAGAAATTAAAACAAAAGCAACTTTTGTCAATCTGTGCAGGAAGTAAATATTGGTTATTCTCTGCTGCCTGTGAAGGCCATTTCCTATCAGCTGGGGCTGGGGGTCTGTAACTTCTTTAAACCACTAGGAAGTAATTTGTAATCTTTGGACAAGATTACCATGAGGCCCATTTGAAAGCTTATTCATGTTTTCCTAAAGAAAGCTTGGACAAAAAAATGTGTTTGCTTTAAGATTAAGTCCTGTGAATGTAAAGGAAATTACTTGTGAGCTTGACTGTTGCACCCTGTTGGCTGACCGCAGAAAACACAACCCCACAACTGGTAATGACTAATAGAGAGTCTCAGTTGGCTCCTAGGGCTGAGCTCTCCATGCCCCATGGGGCATAAAGCCATCTGTTTGCATGCCTTTACTATAGTCAGTTGTTCATGTCTCTGGAAAATCTGTTGCAGGAGCTGGCTGCACTGGCGTAGCCTTTCTGAAGGCAGTGGATTACTCGTCTGCTGCTATGGGCTGGGTTTGCCCACCTGATTTCTGTATGTTCTGCTCTGTATGCTGGAGTCCATGCCCCAGACAAACCCACTTGTGATTGGGAGCTCCTCAAAATTACTGATTTATGTAAACATGGTGCCTGTAGTATCACTTTGACAGGTCCATTAAAACCTAAGATCTATAGATTTCAACCTTTAAATGATGGGCTGCTGGAGAGCAGGCAGGGGGGGAAAGGCTTTAAGGAGGGTTGGAGGTAGATTTATTCCTTAACTTTTCTACTCAAGCTACATCTTCCTAACAGTAGAAACACTAAAAGTGATAGAGGACAGAAGGCCTTTTGGAAGAAGATGAAAGGCTCTGGGCTGTAAATGAACATGGAGGAAGGAAAGTGCCCCGTGAACTTCCTTCTTCAGGGAAGCTGTACTGAAAGACACTAGCAGCAGTCAGTATCCTCACTGGTCAACTTCTGGGACCTAGTAAAGAAAACTTTTGGGGGAAGGGAAAGAAGAAAGGAAGATACTGGCCAGTATCACTTGTTTCCCATGAATCTATCACCTTCCAAGAGAAAAAAAAAAATCGCAAAAAACCCATGAAAATTGTTATGTAGTGCAACCAGAACTTGAGGTCAGATAGGAAATCCTGTTTCCAAGCAGATCAGAGGAAAAAAGAAAAATGTGTGATCAGTAAACAGTTTTTTTCTGTAATAACTGGGTTGGTACTGTGGGTTGGATGGCAGGACCATGTTGGCCAGTATACCAGTGCAAGTCAGTAACTTCTTGAAAGCCAGTGGGATATGGGTGGACCTTGGTTTACTCCAATTATTGTACATTACTCGGCATTCACAGGCTAGCAGCTGCAGCTAGTGTGCCCACCTAAAGATAGCTTTGTTCCTTGTCATGATTGATGAGATATTTCCTATGAGCAAAGCACTCCCTCTCTTAGTTTCTTTTGTTCCTATACTGAACAAAGGCTGTGAGCCACAAACATGTTGGGCTATGTGGAATGCAGCTCACATTGCAGAGACAGTTTCACTGTTAGGTATTCTTGAAATCAAGTAAATCGGGAAGGGAAAGATTATTTTAAATTTATTTTTAGAGGGCATTAGGATGTTTGAGCCTTGGCAAACCTTTTTTGCAACTTCTTGGGTGCTGACTGGCCTGTAGAACCGGCTGACTTCATTGCTTTGTGGATCCCCTAATTTCAGTGGTCTGGGGATGCTGGCCAACACCTTGGGCTTGTTGGCTCTGTGTGTTTTGGAGTTGGCCATGGGCAGGCTTAGCAAGTGGTGCTTTCCTCTGCTTCTGTCTTGGGGATCCCAGGGTACTTGACAATTTAGGGGAAGCTGGTGACCTGGAGTGTGATGGGACTTGATCTGGGATTTACAGGCAATGTCCAAGACGTTGCCATAGCTGTTAACGTAATAAGTAGTGCATTTACTCCCTTGCTTTAAGGACACAACTTCTGTAATTTGTACTGGATTATGTGATGGCTTTGTGGATGTACATGCCAATTCTTGAAAACGTGTTTGGCAGATTGCTTCATTCCAGCTGTGTCAATACACAAATCTGAGGTCCTTTTTTTTAAACAGGGAGGGGAAGCCCCTGGGTAACAATTGGGCTATAGCAAATAGCTGCAGATAGAGCACTTGGAGTTTGTAACTACCAGTTTGTATTATCAGAACCCAAAGATAAAGCGTGCTTTACTTAACTCCATGCACATGCGTGTGCACACACACATGAAAGAAGTCACAATAAGAATCACAGTAATAAGAGACAAGTATATAAGTCTTTTGCCAAATGTGCACCTCTGGAAGGCTTGTCACCTACTAGCTTAAGACTTGAACAAATCCAGCACTGTGGTATTTCCTAGTTGTCTAATACTCCGAATATCCATCGTCTCTGCTGGTGATGTAACCCATAAAGTATTAGAGCTGAGTTGTATATTATCCAGTTTTCTCTTTTCCCATGAACTTTTCCCATGTTCTGAACATTTCTACTTTTTCCAGAAGTATGAGGAAACATGGTTCCAATCCCACTAGAAGACTACGGTAATATGTATTTGAATGCAGGGGTCAGGGTGTGAATTTCCACGTATATGCATGTGTGTTTATGCATATAATGTGATGTGAAACCAATCCAAGCAAGCTAGATGTTTAAGCCAGAATCTGAGACGCACACTGGGACTCTGTATCAAGCACTTATGTACACACCTAGTCAGCTGCTTTTGGTCCAAGGAAAAACCTGTGGCAGCAATAACTAGGATATTTATTCACATGTAGTAGGCCCTCTGTGCCAGCCAGCTCTGCAACCATAGGAACTGGAGTACAGCAGCAAAGGGATACACTAACAGCACAGCTGAGAAGTCTCTACCAATGCCACAAGACTAGTAGTAGAGGTGGAGGAGGAAGACAGACTGGAAAGATTAGGATAGCAAATCCATAACCATATAGACTTGAAACAACTAGTTACCTTAACAGCCAGTTCTTGCAGGAGAGAACTCTATTCTCTCCCTCATACATTACAGCACCCAAACTCTGGGATTGAATTCTATTTTCCTTGAACTCAGTAACGTAGCATCTAAAGCAGTGCACGGAATGCAACTCACTGTGCTGCTGCTGAGTCCTAAGTATTGGCAGTACTCGGTACCTAGGGTGCAACCACCATAGTTGCAAGCAAGGTAACACTTCACTCTTGACTGTGAGAGCAGTCAGGCACAGACATTTAGGGTTATAACACTTTGCAGAATGAGGCTCCTGTGGGAAGTGGGGTTGCCCATGCGAACCATGCTCCGAGCCTGTAGCTCTAGGACGTGGACTGATTGGAAGGATCGTGACAAGTGGCTGAGCTGGAATCCTAATGTGTGGCCCAATCTGCTCTGGGTGTGGCACATGAAGGGCTGTGAACCTGTGTTGCGCATCTTAATTGTGTTCAAGTAGGATGTCTGCCACAAGTACATCTTTCTTCCTTGAGCATGTCTCAGAGCCCCACTTCCATCTCTAAAACAAGACAAACATTGCTTTGTGGTTGAGTGGTGGCTGCAGTGAAGTCTGCAGTGCACACAGGCTGGGAAACGTTATGTGTTTAAAGATGAAAGCTGCCTTTAATATTTTACCAACTTTAATCCTGAGACAACTGCTTTAGTCTGCTGTGCAATGACTCATGCACAGACTTCTGCACCTCAAACTATAGTCAGCTCCATGCTGGAAAGACCTCTTGCATGTATCTCTGTTTAAAAGAAAGATGCCTCTTCTGTGAATTGTAAGGACAAAACACTCAGAAATCAGCCGCTGGGCTTCATATGAATTCAGTGCTTTCAACCCAGCGCCTTTGCCAAGTGTGTGGGACTGAAGGACCCTTTTACAGAGAGGAGAGCCAGCGTGTACAGTGATTGTGTCTAACAGCCTACAGGCACTGTAGTGAATTTTTAGGAAGTGGGTGTAAGAACGTGCTTACTGCAGATAATCCCTCTTGCAAAATGCTACTTCTGGTGTCTTTGTATTCCTGCTTCTGCATATTATTTGGAAGTCTGTCAGAGGCAATTATGACTGACTTCCCTGTGTATCAAATATACATGTGCTGTGTGGCAAGAGCTTTAGAGGGGTGAAAAAAAGCAAGCACCTTCATCTGCACAGCAATACTCTTACCTTAGCTGTTTTTTAACGAAGCAGATCACATCTCTGAATGTAAGTTGGCATGAAAGCTGTTGGCATGAAAAGGTCTGTGTGTCAGGTCTGGAAGTGACCTGATTGCATCTAGTACTGCTTTGTAGGACAATTTAAGTTGCTGGATCAAAAAAAAAAAACCTCAAGAGAGAGTTCTAAGGCAGAAGGACTTAAAAGGGAGCAGGTCTCTGAGGCCCAAAAAGCGCATGTCAAAAGTACCAGACTGCTGCTTGAGTGGGATTTTTCCAAGACTCTTGAGAGGTGGAGTGTTATTTAAGTATCTATTTAGAAGAATGTGTAGTCCACTCATGCAGGAGAGATTTCCATTCCCTTTTACAGTGGTGGTATCCTTCTTGTTTACTTGATTGTCAATTTGTGAGCTTAAGTAAAAGTCTACAGAGAAGTTAATGGCTTAAGGAAGAATTAGAAACCAATGTTCAGCATGATACTCCAATATTATTATTTTTTAAGTGATCTGTAGCATCTTATGATTAGGCAGACTTCAACGGGAATAGCTAATTTTTCTGTTGGTGTGGAGAAAGGGACAACATTGAAGCATGGATGGGTGAGGATGCATGTATATGTTAGCAAAACTTGCATAAAAGGTAGTCCTTTAACTATGTTCTAGTAGTTTCCCATGGTGTGGGTTGTGGATAACAGCTTAATTCTTTTGCTTTTTTTAAAGCCTTTCAGGGAGAGGACTGGGAATACAATTAAAAGCAAGAACATGATCTTTAGAATCACAGTATTTTTGTCATTTATTCACTCTCCAGTGTGACCAATCAGTTTTGTAATCATCATCTTACAGTGTGTATGTATGTGGGGCAAGTGGAACCTATCATCTTGGTAACTGGTGTAGCTCCATGCTGAAAATGCCTGAGTTATCAGAGCCTAGATGGACTCTGTGAGTGTAGAGACATCTTGGCTATTGCAGCTAGGGATGCTGACAGATGCCAACCAAAGGGTCAACAGATGTGAGGAGAAAATTGCACTCCTACCTTAAAAAATTCATATTCCTGGATTAGTGTTAAGGCAGGATTTGGAATAATGCAACAAAGCTCAAACTGAGCTTGGTCTGGTTGCAGTGGCTACAACTCCCTGTGTGCCTTCTGTGAGGCTTAAACTCCCTTTGAATCCTCATCAGGGATGAGGGTTGATGAGTCTCAGTCTAGACATCCATGCCACACCAGTTTTAGAGCTGTGTTTTGATGCCTGAGAGATAGGAGCATCTGTAAGGGTTAACTCAAGCTGTAAAGCACTGCCTAATTTTTACAGATGGTGTGAGTGCAAGAGCAAACCTCAGACTGGCTTGGCAGTGCACAGAGATAACTTTACATAATTCCCTGCAGATGTTGCTGCAGAATGGTTTTAATAATGAATTGTGAAGTCAAGCTCAACTCCAGCATAGAGGGAAAACTCAAAATAAATGCAATGTTTTGTTCCGTGTTTCAAAAGCAAGTTTTCTAACAACATTTCTGTGATGCTCTGGGTTGGGAAAGATGGCAGGGGAAGGGACAAGAGAGAGTTTGCACCATTACAGCCCTGACTTTCTGCAAACAAAGGCCAGTCTGGCTAATTTGTCTGCAAACCATGAACCCCCATGAACCTGGGGCTGGGGGGAAAAGGGTGGTAGTACCAAATGGCAGCTGCCCTAATGCTTCTAATGATGGGATGGTGCAGAGCAAGTACTTCATGATCAGCTGGGCAGAGTTCTGCAGTTCTGGGCTGTCATGCATGGACAGCATTGTGGAACTTGTCTGTGCTTCAGCCATTTTCTGCTAGGAGTTTGTCAATTCTTGCACTATGCTGTAATTTCCTTTCTGTAGGGTTATGCCTTAGATGTGCCATCATAATTCAGATTTTTGCCTCACAAGGAGCAAGCTGCCTCTGCAATGTCTGCTCAGCTACTCTCAACACACTGCATATCTTGCTTGTGAGCATCCGTTTTTTACTTCTGTGCTGCCGGGGGGTGCTGCTTGGAAGTTTCTCAGGCTTCTCAGTTGTTCAGGCTGTTTAAGTAAAACATACTTTTTTCTGTGGGCTTGCTACTCCAATGAGCTGCATTAAAGCCCTTCTTTTGTCCTTCTGAGAAGCAAGCTTGAAATGGGAGAAGAGAAATTTCACCGCAGGGGCTGATTTTCTCTGAAGCTGGACAGATACTGCTGATTTCTCTGTAGTTGCAGGGGTTTCTCATTTATACTTTACCCTTGCACATAGTTTATAAAGGAAATCTTTAGACAGAAATTATAACTTTCATGAGCTCTGTGGTGATTAGGAGCTTTAATCTTAGTGATGGCTTGAAGAATCAAAGCAGCTTGAAACCTCACTTAGACTGTTACATGCTCTGTCTGCATGTTGCAATGGTTTTGGTTGAGTTACTTGACTGTAACCTACCTCAAATGTGACTTGACCTCCAAATGGTATGTGGGAGCCTGTTCATAAGATCAGTGAGTCGTGAGGTTTCCCTGCTGAGGCCTTTCAGGAGCTGTGAAGGGCAGTAACGAGGCACAGTGATATGAGGAAGGCATGTGTATGCACGCCTAGGCGTGGGGTGAGAGGTTGCCTTTTAGCAGGGAGCTCTGTTTAGATGGATGGAGGCTCAGCTACCCTATGACTCCAAACACAAGACGTTGAACTGAGCAAAAAGGCCACGATGCTGCTCAGTAAGCCAAACCAAAGGAGCTGTATTATGAAATGGGCTAGCACTGGGTTGGCGTCAAGGCTGTGTGATCCAGCCCTCCAAAGACCAGACTTTACCATGGTTTGAATTTGGCCCAAGCACACGTTTTTAAGTGTAGGCAAGTCCTTTTTGTGCAATTCTGTTTAATTTCTTTCTGAGGAAGAGTTTACATAAACTATTCCAGTCTAATTGATAGCAGCTGAAAGCCAGCTTCTGACATTTTGTGCCTAATTATAAGTGTATGTTAAACAGTGTTGGCTACCCATGTCGATACGTTACTAGTAAAATAAGGAACAACCATGAAGATGGACTTGGCAGTGTTAGGTTAACGGTTGGACTTGATGATCTTAAAGGTCTTTTCCAACCTAAATGGTTCTATGATGTGTTTTTGAAACGGTCTGGCAGATCCTGCATGTTTGCTGCTGTGGGCTTCGTGGCAGGAGAATTCACCTCCTGCTGAGGGGGAATAACTAAATTTAAACTTTCCAACCATGAGCCCTGTGAAGCAAAGTTTCCAAACCTCTGCTGGGCCAGAAAATGGAAAGCCATGTCTGAATTTGAGAGTAAATAAATAGAGCTACCTAGCAGCTGTGCAGTGGCAAGTGAGGGGTTTGCCCGCTGGGGCACTTTGTCTCCCAGCCACAGGCCCCAGGGAGGAAAACAAGGGTTTGTAACTACTGTCCTCTGGTAAAATCTTCCGTGACAGGATTTGGAACAAATGTGGGTGACTTTTAGCATGAGCATTTGAGCATTGTTTCAAGCTGGTTTCTTTCTTTTTCCTTAAAGTTGCATGTTGCATGACGGCAGGCCCAGGGCTGTGTGGCTGTCACACAACTTGGGGCTTTGCTCCACCATAAATTAACTAGGTTTTTTGCCCCATCTACAGACCAAGCTGGCTCATCCCTGCCTTTGCTCATCACAGGCAGGCTTGGGAGTCTCCTGTGAAATTAGTTGGGTTTATGACAGCCATTAAAGTCTGTAAACTGTTTTGAGGTGCATGTACAGAAACAGCTATTTTCTCCACTCCCTTTGGAGCAGCTGAAAGTCTGCTTTTGAACAATAGTTCACATTGTCTTGAGAAAGCAACTTGCATTTTGGGGGGAGATTGGGAGATTGTAGAAAGCAACAGAAATGGTTTACCTGCTTGGCTTTGTATTGTCCTGTATCTTAACTCTGACCTTACCTGAATGGATCAGAATCTAGTTGTGCTTGTATCTAAGAGCAGCAAGCTCTTGGGTGAGTGAGTCTACATCAAAACCAGTGGAGGATCAATGTAGCCAAGCAAGAAGAGAGGCAAGTATAGTTATGGTTGCGATGCATTTAACCATAAGATGGCTCACCTATAATTTTATTCATACATCCATGGATGTGCCCTAAAGTTATATACGTATTGTTGGTGAATACTTAACATTTTTGTAGATAGTGGTAGAAACTTGGATATTCAGGTGGGAAGGCAAATAACTGGTGCTTATGGCCTGAAGTCACATTTCAGTTAGCTTTTCTCTCCTATTTCTCTTCTATGCAGTACTTTCCAGCTTCCCAGGGCACTGAATTCAGGTCATGTTTGTTAAATACCTGCTGTGGTGACAAGTGCTCTAGAAGCACTTACTGTTTTGTGGCCCGTTCTGAAATCTGTGCCCTTCTACTGAAGTCTTTCCTATTTCCATCTTTTGACTTCCATGATACCTCATATTAGGATTTGGGCAATGTTTGTGCTATTTCCTGTACATTCACACACACATATATACACATACAAAGTGTTTTGATACTACAGATGCACATTTTGCAAGACTTGCTTTGAGAAATTGGAGAACTCAAATCAGAGTTGTCATGGATAGACTTCAGGTTTCATAAAATAAACTGATGTTTGTTACATTGCAACCTTTTTTATATGAGGCCTGCCTGCACACTCGTTTACTGCTGTGAGAGTATCTGATAGAAATGGTATAATAGGACTAAAACCCCTCTCCTTCTAGGAGGCTGCCAAATAACTCAAATCTGCACCAAAGCTGCTGATGCTGTGCTGCCTTCTCAGTATCATCTTGCTATTCTTGTTCCTCTTAATAGTGACTGAGCAACTTCTTTTACTTCTTTTTGTAGGTTGGTGGTTTGTGAGCACAGCAGAGGAGCAAGGCTGGGTCCCTGCTACATACCTGGAATCCCAAAATGGAACCAGAGATGACTCTGACATCAACACATCCAAACTTGGGGAAGGTATGGAGAGCTTTTTTGTTATCAAGGGGGAACTGGTATTCACTTGCTTTATGCTTTCCCCTCGCATAGGAAAACTTTGAAAACTCTTGTTGCCACTTGTGGCTGTTAATTCAGTGCAGAAACCTTTTCTCCCATCTTGTATCAGTAAATAAATTGTTGCAGAAGAAACTGTAGTCAACTACCATGCCTGTAATCTTTTTGCGATCAGCTTGGGCTGTCAGTTTGACAAAAGGTTGAAAGCTGAAATGATGCTCCTTTTAATACCGTTAAAAAGCATACAGACAACTTATGTGCAAGTCCAAGCAGTGTGTTCTGGTAGAGGTCTTGGACTCTCGTGTCCATGGAAGGAGAGAACTTGCATGGCTTGTTTGCAGAAATTACACAAGTGAGATCTTTTAATTGGAAGAAGATGCTTGTTAGAGCCACAGGCCATTAAAAGGAGTGAGATTTAACTTTAATGGTTGCTTCTCATTACAATTTGCTTCTTGTTACAATTTTTTTAATTAATCCTTGAAACTAGTTTCACTGCTGTTTGCTGTGGTCTATGATTGTGTGGAAAGGTAATTTTATTTGGTGTGGTCTCATTATATTAAAACTGAGATGCCATTTGTCATGTATATGTATTTAGCTGCACTGTTTTTTGGCTAAAGATGCTTAATTCAGGTTCCAGAAATGGAATAGTAAAACCTCACATGTTCCTCTGTTCCATTATGAAAGACTAACCACATCTTAATGGACTTCTCATGTAGCAACTGTGTACAAAGGACACTTTTATTATGATTTGCTCCATTCTAATGAACCTCTTGCTAAATTTCTAGGTGCTCTTGACGTGAAACTTATGTAAAACGTATGTGGAAACTCAGCTGACCTTTCCTTAGCACAGGCAGGAAGCTTAGAGATGTGGTGGGATGACCATCTGCCCATTAAGATAGCACACAGGCAAAACATAACTTTATGCTGGGCCCCAAGGGTGACATCTGTGGCTTATTGAAATCTTTGGCTCTGTAACTAATTTTTCCCTGCTCAAAGCTACCCATATCCTGGGTCACTTAGGGTTTAGAGACAGACTGGCTGTAGACTGGTAGGACGGGAACCAGTCTGGTATGATGCAACATCATAGCAGATGCAAAAGCAGTTAGTAAAGTTTCCCTGTTAGTAAAGAAGAAAAACTTACTGCTCTTTTCTGAAAGAGTTGAAGAATGCCATGTCTGTTGGTCTGTCGCTTCCTCCCTTTTCCTGACTCTTAAATATGGTACATGCTTGACAGCCTTATTGCTTAAACTGCTTTCATTTCAAGCTCTCCTCTGCCTTTCATGTTGCCCTCTGGAGTGTACTCTGCACAGGGCTGTTGCCACACAGCAGTCTTTCCTGGGTAATGGAAAATCCATCAGATGTTCCTTATCTTTTTCCTGTCGGTCCCCCTTAATCCATTACACTGCTCTCCTCAGCTATGGTCAGCAGTCGTGCTCCCTGCCATACTCCAAATCCAGATAGGCTGAAACCTGAGACTGTTCTTCCCTTTCTGTTCAGTTCCATCTCAGTGACAAATCTAATTGCATTACCTCTGCAGCTGCTTTGATGTGCCCCAGCTTTCACTTGCTTTTCAGTAACTTTGTTTTATGTTATTAAGTACATAAGCTGAGACTTCCTTTGTTCTTTATTTTTGCCCCCTCCAGTTCTTCTTTACTTGGTCTATTCTTCTCCTAATAGTTATTCCATAAGAAAGGAAAGAACAACTCAGAGTCACTCTCTTAAAGACAAGTGTGTAAAAGTGAACATATTTACCCAGAAAACTTGCCAACTCTCTCTCGGTAAGCAGGAGAAAGGAGCTCCAATACAACTGAGGAGGAAGGCACTTTAAGTGGATTAAGTGCCCTAGCACCTGGATTTAGAGTTCATACAAGTTTCAGAGTGACCTCTGGAGATGTTGAATTCCTGCAACTGTGCAATCTGTGATCTGCCTACTTTGAAAGGGTAGAAACACTGATGCAGAGAGCTTTCTGTATCAGCCTCTTGGCCTTCTCCATTTGCAGTGGACCTGGAACAAGTCCACAAGCCAGGCAAACTCAGAGGTCTGCTCTGTTGTGGCAGGCCCTTGTGAAGATAAGGAGGTGCTGAATGCAACTTGCCAATAATGCTGCCTCTACATAGCGGTAACATTTCCATGTGTCTCTGTTTAAATAGTCTGTTCCCTGAGTAAGACAAAAGTGTTTCCTCCCTGCCTCTGAGCCTGCACAACATCTTTTGTCAGGACAAGAGCAGACAGTCGACTGCTACCTGGGCCTGTGTTTAGACCATCACCATCTTAAAAGGCTTGGAAAACATTCAGAAAGCAATGTAAAGAAACATTCACAGCCATAGGAGCTGTTAAAGTAAACATCCTAAAATGGTCTCTGGAAAGGTTTAGACACTTGTTTATAAATAACCTTTCTGCTCATTAACTGTGGCATGACCAACCAGGTCCAAGTCTAGGATCAAATGGCAAAATTCAATGTTGTTGAGGAGAAAAAAACCTGACTTATATACAGCATCATTGTTATATAAAAGGGCTATCACTGGGGTTAGTCCAATGTTGTGAGGAGGACACAGCGTGGTGGATCTGTGTGACCCACTGCGTTTAAGGGTTGCTCCTGGATGGCTGAATCCTCCAAATTCCTGGTGCAAGCAAGGAGATGTGGGTAACTGCTCTGTGTTGACACCTGAAGCAAATTTCTACCCCTTCCACACTCTTCCTTCCTGCAAGACTTTAAGTTCAACACCTTTCATTTCCTCCCCTCTTGTATAGAAACCTCCTAATGCAGGCAGCCTCACTGTCAATTTAGCTTTAGCTTATCTCTCTGCTATAATCTGTATGTCTAGTGAGGTGTCCTGTGTTGCCTCTTGTGTATTGTGTGTGTAACTGGCAGACTAATGTCCTGTTGATGTGGAGAAAGCCACCAGGTTAAACCAATTGGTAGGAAAATCACGACCAGCAAGGAGTGAACACAGCTTATCTTCTGTGCCACCATAGGCTTTACAGAGGATCACTGATTTCTGTTAGCCAAAGCCACAGCAATCTATAAACTTGATATCCAGCTCCTCTGAAAATTTGTGGTGGTTCTTTGACCCACGTGGCATCAAAGAGGAAGTACAGAGTACCACAAACTAGATATTGTGTCTGTTCAACACCACTTACCACACCTCCACTTAGGGTGACTAGGGAAGGTTCAGGCCTTACAGCAAAGGAGAAACTGAGGAAGAACGAGCCGGGTGCAGAAGTCCGGTCTAAGCCCCTGACAGGTAGAAAGGGCAAAAAGGCAAAAGCCACTTTTGGGGGAAGTTACTAATTTTTTTACTCATTCAGCTAATCGTTCCCCAATCAAATAATTTTGCTGTGCCTGATTGTCTACATAGTTCTACGAGATGATGGTGTCTGCTCTCATAAGGGTATCTTCCCCAAATGAGTGCAGATAAGCAGAATTGAGTGATTATTAATTATGTGCTATCAAAGTTTATGAACAGCTTCCCAGCATCACTAGCAAAACAGTTGTGTTTGCACCCTAGCAATAGCTGAAATGTAGTATTTTGCATTGCTTTGTGGCAGCACCAAGCACTGTTGCAGTAGTTGCCAAACTAGCCAAACTAGCATGGAAGCCCTTGAATAGAAAAAGGAAAATGCTTGTCTATGTTTCTGTGCCAGTCCAATGGTTCCTGTGTCATTCACACCTTCACAAGCAGAAGAAGGAGCTGAGTAGAGTTCTATATGTGCAATCCAGAAAACAAGTGGTGTCCTCTGTGCACAGCTGCTTTCACAGTGCCATTACCATAGGTGTCTTGTCTTTGTTTATATTTTAAGCATAAATTATTGTTTCACTGTGTAACCAATTCTCAGTTATGGCTTGTTAGCTTCTTGAGCCTGCTCAATAATTGCAAGGTTAGATTTTTTTTCATTATATTTGTAATCAGTATGTTAGAAATTTGGATCATGAGAATTAGCTGTGACAGTGATTGTGAGTCATGTTGCAAGCAAGGAGACATCAGACACTTTTCACTTGGGTTCTGTTCCTGAGTGCTGCTCTTAGAAGTGAACTTGCATAAGAGAAGCTGCCTTCCCCCCTCTGCCCCGGATTTTGTTCACAGTGTGATAATTTGCTTAGACAGGGTTAGAGCCCTATTGAGTCTGATGCCATATGCAATAGACTGTATTTTCCAAAGATTGTGTAGCCTAACTAGGAGATGCAACAGCAATGATGTTGATCTGTCCTGCCACTGCGACCTCCTTGGACAAGTTGTCTTCATTTGTGCAGCTTATTTTGGTTTGTATGTATGTTTTTGGTTCTTTTAAGGAAAGCCAATAGCAAGGGTGGCAATTTGTGACAGTACTAGGTGGTTCATGTTGCTCAGGCTCAAGAAGCTAACTTGTTCCACTGTACTACATAAACTAAAACAAAATGTCTGCATTCCATCTAACCCATTCCTGCTAACAAGACCAGTGCTTGTAAATGCCATATTTTGTTTTTATTCCTCACCCTCCCATGATTTTTTTTCTTTTTTTTTTCTTTTTTTTTTTGTTTCCATCCATGTTCCAAACTAGTTTCTAAGAGACGCAAGGCTCACCTGAGACGCCTGGACCGGCGATGGACGCTGGGCGGGATAGTCAACAGGCAGCAGAGTCGAGGTGAATTAATAGCTTCCTATGGCACCAGCCCCTAAGGGTGCACCACAAGCCATGCTGCAGCTTCGGCTGTTGTGTGCCAGGGTCTGCATCTTCAGCACTCTGGTAGAGAGAGGCTGAAGCTCCAGAGTTCAGATGTGGATTTTGTACATGACAGCTTGAGGGTGTCTTGGAGCCAGGGTTAGGTACCCCAAGAGCTGGAGGCTAATAACCATGGGTAGCTCTGCAGTCTGACTCCTCGTGCTGTTTGGGGAAGCTCACATCTGTTGTGTTTTAACTTTGGGCATATTTGTATTCAGCCTTTCCTACCTCAGGAAGGACAAGTGATACTTTCAGGGCTATTAAAATGAGAAGAATGCCAAAAAGCCATGGTCAGAGATGTGCGTGCTGGAAAAGTGCTTGATGTGGAAAGATGAGAATCATTCCAGTTTCAGTCCCCTCTCTTACTTGCAAGCAGTGCTTGGTAAAGATAGACTTCTTCAGAACTCTTGGGAGCTTTTGGTGTCAGTCCTAGGTGTTTAAAATACCACCAGTAGCAGCATTTATTTTTTTTTTTAAGTTTTCTTTACTGCTCTGACAGGGAGCATGGTGGGATGGGAGGGAACACCTTGTATACTGAAGCCGTGTTTGGGTAAAGTCTGAGAAATCTTCCAAACCAAGCATTTTGCTAGTGTATGTGAATCATCTTTCCCAGAGTAAAGGTACCCCTTTCTATCCCCTTCTTGCAAGATTGTCCAGATGTCCTTGCCTTTTAAAAGGAAAGAAGGTGGGGGGAAGCACCATTTGCACCTCTGTGTAACTTTCAGACAACCTTACTGAGGGGATGGAACCAAACATAAGCACAAGAGAAGCTTGTCAGTTGAGGGAAAGGTGCTT
This sequence comes from Elanus axillaris, assembly GCA_026212715.1. Taxonomy (NCBI): domain Eukaryota; kingdom Metazoa; phylum Chordata; class Aves; order Accipitriformes; family Accipitridae; genus Elanus; species Elanus axillaris. The sequence continues at coordinate 28,635,371 of JANZLQ010000100.1, read as the reverse complement.
TTTCCTACTAAGGAGAGAATGTACTTTTGAAGTAGCAAATTTACCTTCTCCTGGATTTGGTGGTTGTTCCATGTGCAGACTCATGTGGATGTCAAGTGTATCAGTGACCTTTTACCTTTGCCTCAAAGTACTACTGAGGAAACCAAAGTAGCAAGAGGGGTGTTCTTCCTACTGTAGCTTGGCCCTGAAGCAACTGGAACTATCCTCCAAAGACAAGGTCTTGCTTCTCAGCCACTAAATACGCCCTGAAGGCACCAAAAAAAACCCCCTATAAGCATGCATGCTGGCTTGTGAAAAAGAACTTGTACTTATTTCTGTAGCCCAAGAGTTTGGGAGCTACTTATTTTGCATTGTCAAACTCTGCCAGATACTCCCTGGCAATTTAAGCAGGAGAATTTCTGGGAATCAGTTTTCCAAACAATTTGTTTACTAGTTTAAACAAATACATCCTTTCATATTCATACAATATTGCAAACAAAGCTCCATAAAATATTAAGACTGCATGATCAGTCCCTTAGCATAGTTGACTGATAAGACTTAAAGACCTAAGCTGCATTCCCAGGTTTTCCCTCTTGCAGTCTTATGCCCACCATCTGGGTGCATCTTCTCCAGACCTGCGCTCTGACCAGTGTTGCAGTGCCTTCCCTGGAAGTCTTCCCCACCACAGGCTCCCCTAGTCTCTTCCATTCCTGCCTTTTTCTTGCTCCATAACAGCGTATTCCTTATTAGGCCTAAGCAACACTGGGGTTTTGAGTGTGTTGGACAATATGTGCTTTATCTCAAACTAAATCTCGGCACTTGAACTTGGCACAGACTGCAGTATCTCAAGGTTTGGGGCACCCTCCATGGCTGAGCTGCTTCAATAAGCTCTTTCCAATGCATTTCAGCCACAGCTAGCCAGGCTGGCTAAAAATAAGCTGTTTAATGTCATCTGAAATAGTAGGTTAGGGAGCTCTTACAAGAGCAGGCTCATTGGAATTGAAGAAAATTATTTGAATGCTTGGGGACAGGTTGGAGACAGTAGCTTCATCATCTGGCATAGCTGTAGCCTCTATAGACATCTATGCCTTCCAAACTGCAGTTGTTGAAAGTACGAGTCTCTGGATGTCCAGCCTGCTGTTCTCTAAGAGATCACAGTTTATGTGAGGTCAGGAGAGATTCCTTCTCCCTTCTTTGCCTCCCATCCCAGCCCAAAAGACTTCTAACAAGGCCAAATTTGGGTGGGTTTGCACTGAAATGACAGAGTGCATGAAGTGTACACACATACCTCCCCGCCAACCTTGAAGTCCCTGCTGCAAAGCACAGAAGAACTAGATCTGCTCAAACAGGAGGTTGCCAGAATTGTTCAATGCAGGCAGAACAGCTTCCCCTCCCCCACTTGGCTTCTTTCTTGGAAATAAATTCAATTAAACATTTTGGCTGAATTTCTTCCCACCCAGCAATACTCTGCTTGAGATAGTCCCTGCTGTCGGAAGGGTTAGCTCTGAGAGTTCACTGGAGTTCAAAAGCAAGCCATAAAGGATGGTTCCCTTTATATTTATGCTTGGGTACCACTAATAAGCATTTTTACCAACCAAGACTATGACAGAATCACTTAAAAGCCAGAACTGAAGGAATTAAGCATTGTTCTGAAGACCAGGATTTTGTAAGTGACTTGTATATTAAAAACACGGGGAAAGTCTGAGTGCAGAAGGGAAGGGTGTTTGCTTCCCTGTTACAGACTGCCTACTGGGGGAGAATTATCAGGCGTAACATATGGCTTATTTATTTCTACCCTTTCCAAAGCCATTTGAAGAGGCTAAGCATCCCTGAACTTCAGATATTTGGGAGCAATGTTAGTGGGTCTGTAAATAAGAAACATGAAAGACAAATTATTGAATATCATGGTAGTGCTCCTTATTTAAAGCTGAAAAAAAATCTGTAAAGAGAACAGCTGTAGTCTGTTTTTACAAAGAGAAACAGATGACATTTGTTGCTGAACTTTTCTCTTTAAAATGGTCCATGGTGTGCCCAGATCTAAGAGATTACACTGGTTTATGTTTCTTATGTAGCTGCAGAGCTTGTTATTTTTACATGTTAAATGTTTTAAATGTGGTACATTTTCTAAACTTTTGTCTATATATTATGAAACTCCAATAATACAAATATGGATTGTGAGGAGAAGCCTGAATGTTTGTAGTTTTCCTCAGTCCTGACACTTGTTAGACCTGCAAGCTGCAGAGTTCATGTTTTCTTGTAGCAGGTAAAATGCTAATCCTACACAAACATTTATTTGAAACTTCCCCTGGAAAGGGACTGAGGATTGTTTACAGGCTAATTTCATGAGAAGTCATTTGTGCTATTAAAGTTTGATTGGGGAAAGTGGGGGTTTACATGCTTGTTTTATATGCCAGATATCTGACATAAGTTACTGCTGCTTTGGTTTTGTGCCCAACACTTTCAACTGGAGCTGTTACAATCCAGGAAAGTACTTTTAAGTTATTCATATCAACAATATAGTGACATATTGGCTGAATTTCTGCCAAATAAGCCTATTACTTAAGAGTAGCTGCTAGCACAAGAAATAAGCTATTCAATGAAAGAGTTGAAGTTAGAACTTAGAAACCATAGGTCTTCCTACTGCTTGCCTAACTTACGGAGAGAGAGAGCTTCATGGGAAGAGATGGATGGGGTGTAGAGAGAAGGCAGCTGTGTAACCCCGTGGTCTTGATACTTGAATGCCATCTCCTAGCCTGGGTGGGTCATTCTGCAGCCAGTTTTCTAGTTGTGGAAAGAGTTATTGATCAGTACTGGTAATTGAGCCTGGCTGGTGTGCTCATGTACTCTTACCCTTTCCCGCATCCCACAAGAGCTGCTTTGCCCTCTTTGGCGGCTGTTTCATTACTCACAGGGCTTCTCCCTTTGTTTTTGCTCTTTCTCTGCTTGTCCTTGATGCTGGTGAAATGTTTGTCACTCACAGCACAAGGCTGCTTTGCTCTGCTAAATCAAACAAGCACAGTGCAGCTTCAGACTTTGTTTGCTCTTTCTTTTCTTTTCTTTTTTTTTTTCTTTTTTTCTCCTCTGGGCTCCAAGGAAAGTAGTAAATGTTTATTGCTCATTGCTGGTTGAAGAAAGAGCATGTGCAGTACAGAACTGTTTAGAAGAAATGACATTATTTTTCTTTTCTATCTGTTGGCATGAGGTTTTCTGTTATTTAAGAAAAAGGGGGGTGGGGTGGGGGAGAGGGGCAAAGGCTGAAGAGCTCCTGTCTGCAGATGAACACATTTGATAACTCTGGACAGTTATTTTCTCTTCTGAATATTTAGACAAGTAAAACAAAGTCCGTGTTGAATTAATGCATCGTGTTCTGGAACAGCGCGACTTTTTCCAGAAGCAGGTCTGACAAAGGGGGGGGTGGAGCGGAGGAGTGGGGGAGGGCGAGTGCAGAC
>JANZLQ010000100.1:28611130-28631843 GCA_026212715.1 Elanus axillaris | reverse complement strand
GTGTTGGCGAGGTCTGAGGGCTGTGCAGGTTGGAGCGGGGGAGAGCGCATTATCCCTTACTTAGGGAAACTGAGGGGAAAGTATTTTGAAAGAAAATTCTTCTGTGGTTTGGAAGATGTAGAGTTGGGGCTGCTGCATTTTGCTGAGAAATCGTTAATTGGCTAATTTCTAGCCCAATTCCCCCCTATCCCCACCACTGCTGGCATATCAACAAGGACAGGGTCACAGAAAGCTGGGGGCATGTACAAACACCAGCTGAGCAAAGGAAATTACAGCCTTACTTGGTTGGCTCCTGAAGTGCTGCAGATAACTTCCACACTTATTTATGGAGGCAGAAAAGAGCAAACTTATAAAATATAGGTGAAGGAGAGGTATGTGAAATGGGGTGCTCAGAACTTGGAAACAGAAACGTATGAGTAGAGTGCTGGCCATTTGCCTGGGAGAGATGAGACTGATTATGCAGGGCTGGAAACGTGCATGGTATTTTAGCTGCTTAAAGGCAAGGTTCCTGTCCCAAATAGTTTACAGCCTAAACAAAGAGAAGGAGATCTGTGCATCAAAGGAACCTGGGCAACAGGCAATTTGGCATGCATCTTATTACAACCAAAAGGTTTTTCACAGTGGAAAGTGATATTTATTTGGTATTTTTGAAAGCTTTTAAAGAAGGACTAAAACTAAGCTTGTTTGGCAAGGAGGAATTCAGGGTAGGTAAGGCTTATTTTAGGAAGGATTTGAGAGTTTCAGGTTATTTGATACCATGGAGGAGGGAGCCTATTCAGGTTGATGAGACATCATAAGAAAGGCATGGGGCTGAGTGGGAAAAGATGAAAGGATTTGAAGGAGTGGGAAATCTTAAGGGAGCAGAACACATGAGGGTGTGTAGTGGGATATTAAAGCAAGGCACAGCACACAGGCTTGAAAATTCAAGATGGGACAACTGAATTTGGTATACTCTTGGTTGGAGTTTGGCTGAACTACCAGAGTGCTGCTGTGCCAAGAGCCTTTGGCAAGAGTAGTGTGCTGAAAGGCTGGGAAGGGAGCAAATGAGGCAGGAGGTGGCTGTAGTGGCTGTGCAAAAGAGGTTGAAGGGCCAGATCAGGGCTCTAGCAGTGAGGAGCAGCAATGATAGAGGATTTTGAAGATGTTACAGAAAGGAACTGTTACCTTGGTGATAGACTAGGAGGAATCTAAAATAACCAGGGCCAAGTGAATCGGGAAGATTGAATAAGGAAGACTTGGGAAGTGCTACTGAAGCTCTACGTTACAACTTGAGCAGTAAAACCGTAGGTCTGCTTTCCTTGACCTGACAGTAAGTATAAATCCAGACAGCCAGAGAAGGGACCAAGTTGCCTTCTCAAGACACCTCATAACTTTCACGTGTAGTGTATGTGTGAATGAGCACACGTGTAAAATCTGAAATTCTGGTTTGACAGATGGGATTGGAGGAGCCCCACAGGCTGTCAAATTCAGTGTCTTGCTCTGTCAGACAATTAGGTACGGTTTCTTCAGGAATGAGTGGAGCTTCATCCTAGTTGTTCTGAGACTTTTCCTGTGGGAGAGGTGTCCTAACAGATCACCTGATATAGAAATGCCATGCCCAATGCCTAAAAATTCTTTGAGATTCCCCTTCTACTAGCAGATAGAGAAATACAGCAGATGAAACAAAAGAAAACCTATTTGGGTATATGCTGTTTAAAGGGAGTGTGATGGAATGGATGTGTCTGCTGGCTCTCTAATTACAAGCTGCAATCCTACGCGAAAGGAAAAAATACAAAGTACTGTTGTCATGGTCTACCATTATACAAAAATAAATGTTGTTGACATTAAGTCCTCCTGAAATTTAACAAGTTAAATGTAGCAACTATAGTTTTTCTGCAACCAGTATGTTGTATCGTAGCCATTGAGCAGGCTGGGTGAGTCAAAAGAAATCATTCAGTCCCCACTACACTATGGCTGCAAAGGTGACCTTTTACTACTTGATGACCATAGCCAAGGTGCCTACGGGCCATCTTGCTCTGCTGTAAATCCTATGATGGTTTAAGAGCTGTATTATAAACCCTATTTATGCAAAAAGTTGTACTTCATTAAGCTGCATCTTAAAATGGGTAGGAGAAGACATGTGGGCTCTGTTAGACTATCCTAGCCTGGTTTTAGATCCTTTCATATGGGGGTTGCCTTGACTCCGCTTCCAGCAGTCTCAGAAATAGGAGAGTAGAAATAGAATTTTTCTTTCCTCAAAATTAAGTGAAGCTGCATTGAAACTAGCCTGGTTTAGTACAGAGGACAGTTTTACACAGTTTATGGTGCCACCACTAAAAGAACCAGTCTCACCTTCCCCAGCATCTTCCCTTCTCCTTTGTGCTCGTGCAGATCTGCAATGAACCAAACCAGACTTAAGGTCATACTGACTTTTCCTTGTCCAGATTGGCTTCAGGTCCATCTCATGGCAGAGTCACAAACTATGCAAGGAGAGGTGGCAGGTGCAAAACAGGATGAAGGAAGGAAAAGGGAATGGTCTCAGCTATTGCAGTACTAGGCATGCATTCAAAAACTCTTTTTAAAGCAGCTTTTGAATTTTAAAGCTATTCCTATTTGTGTATAGGAAGGGCCTCAGCTTGGCAGAACACTTATGTTGCTGGAGGGACACAAAATGGTTGTGTTGTTGTTTTGTTCTGTGGTTGGTTTTTTTTTCCCTCTTCTAACAGCCATGGAAGGGCATTGGGTGTCTGTGGCTTGTGAAGGAGTGACCTGTAACTCCCAAATACCACTGGCTTCCTTGTACCTGGTCTGTTGAAAATAGCGTGGTTGTATACATCTGTACAAAACACATATTGTACATAGCTGTAATGCGGGGGACATTGTACGGCTCAAATGCTTTGTCCTGTATATATGCACACGTCCCAGCTGGACTGCAGCAGCCTGTGCTACAATTACTGGGGGAAAATGTCAGTTACTAGAAAAAGCCCTCTCTCTACTATTGTGGGCTGTCAAAAGGACATAGGAACTGTCCTCTGCTGTCCACAATGTTTTCCCAGTGATCCACCAGGACCTGTCTCTATATTTTGGCCCCAAACCTCTACTGTCTGCCTTCAGGAGACTTTAGGTAGAACCAGAGTAAAACAGAAGCCTGCCTTTCTTTGGGGAGCAGAAAAGGAAGGAGGAGAAAGATTGATAGGGAAGTGAGGCTTTGGAGTAACTAGTGGACTGAGCACTGGGCTGCCAGGGTGTCTGGGAGGGCTGGGCAGAGCACAGCTACAAGTGGGTGGTGTGAGCTGGGTAGTCCAAACAGCGCAGAAATCCTTGTGCATGTTTTAAATAGTGTCTGTGTCTGGGGAGGAGGGAGGATGACACATACTAGTCCTTTCCTTCCAAGCTAAGTGGGTTGCAGTTGGGTAATGCATGATGTGACAGACTTGTATCGTAGCTCTTTGCCAAAAAGACTTTGCTGCTTCATGCATGTTTTGTTCAGATTTGCTAGGGCAGCTGAATTTCCAATGGAGATATGTCCTTCAGTTCAGCTGGGGAAGGTGCCTTTGACCTCTAAATTAGAGGTAAAGAAATACAAGTGAAGTTGGCTAAATGAACTATTAACAGATCACTGGGTATCACACAGTAAGAACAGAGGTGCCTTTATGCCATTTTCATCTTGAAGGGGAGTAGGACTCACATCCCATTATTTCCAAAGTGCAGCCTTTTAGCTGATGTATGTGCTTTGTAGCATGTAGTAAGGTTTATTCTGCTCACTTGACCTCAGCTGAAGTTGATGTAATGGAAGCTGCAGCTGGGGAATACAAATTATACCTTTGTTGGCATTTTTTTTTGCTGTTAATTGTTAAGTCAAAACTTAATGAATCAAAATTAAACACTAGTATTCTCTGTAGATCTGGGCATACAGCTTTGATGGTAGATCTGGGCTGGTTCACCGACTTGTGTTTTATACCATTGCCTGCCATAGTATCTGAATGGAACTGACATATTTCAGATTTGTCAGTATAACTCAGTGCAGTGTCTTTCTACTGGCTGATGCTCTGTTGATTCTCTCATGAAACCATTTATCTGTGTTAAGTCTTTCCAGTAACCTTATGTATCAGCCATGAAATGTCAAATGTCTTCTCTTAAAGACTTTTGAATAGTAATCTGAAATTTTGAATGCTACATCAGTCCTCTTAAGTGACGCATCCACTGAAAGCTCCACTGCTCCCTTCAGCAAATCTTGGTTTATACAAAACATCCACTGGCTAGAGATAGTCTTTGAGAAACAAAACAGAATTACACTTTGATTGCACGGGGACCCATATCTCCAGAATACTGTTTAAGTTACAAACATCATGTATGTTTGCGGTATCCCCTGCACCACTGAAAGAAACCAAATGTGTGTAATCTTGGAAATGGCTGTAAATTTGCTGTGAAAGCACTTTGCAAAGGGAAATTCTAATGGTGGCTTCCTGTTCTTGGTCTGTAGGCTTAAAAATAAGACTGCTAAACAAAAACATTGTAGGACCCTCTTTTCTAAGCAGATTTTTAACACTTTTGATTGTCTTGCTTCATGGGAGAACTTCTTCCTCTCTCTTCTCTTCCTGCTTCCATGCAGTCTCATTTTTCCCCTTCCTTCGTGTACGGATGAGTCACCTGAAGGGCTTTCCCCTCAAAGAGCCGTAGTCTTGCGTTGAAAGCCACAGAACAAGCAGTGGAGGTGCTCATGGACAGTATAAGACAGTGGCAATTCAGAAAAGCCTTACCTGTGCATCCTGGTGTTATGGTACTTGGATGGGGCTCCATCCTCCTTAGGAGCTCAATGTTTCAGTTTATAGAGTGGGCCAGTGTCTTCTGGTCATGCAGAGCCACTGATGGGCGGTATCGACTCTGGTGTGTGCAAGGTAGCAAGGTGAGAGCAGCAACAGGCAAAGCAGTAATCTCAATACTGACAGTAGAGTGCTCCTCAAGAGTGGAGTCTCTCCCCAGTAAACCTAAGCAATGGTGAAAAGCTCAGGAAAGAGGCTGCAGCTCTCCCAGCTGGGCATGAGGCTTCCCCATGCAGGTGGCAGCCACTTTTTCAGTGTGCCATCTCAACAGCATGGTCAGTCCTTCCTGGCCTCTTTTCAGCAGAATGAGAGGAATTAGAGGATGTTTCTGCTCTTCTGCCTTACCTTGAAACAAACTGGAAGGTAAGTCCAGGAGTCAGTGGCTGGAGAAAGACAGGCAGTCTTTCTGTTTCAATTAACGGTAGAGCAATGTTGTGTGCCCACATGTATAGTTGCAGGCCCAAAAGTTGTGTTTGCAGAGGTTGCTGGCTATTGTAGTAGCTTGCATGGATCTGTTGTCTTTTTCATTGGCAAGCCACTCATCCGTATTTGGAGTGGAGAGAGTGGATTTGTGTGGGGGAGGAAGGGATCTAATATTTAGAAGGTGGTTGCGTCCTAGTATGCAAAGGACCCTAATGTCAGACTTTGATTTCCTTTTGCCATGGTTTAACCCCAGCCAGCAATCAAGCACCACACAGCTGTTTGCTCACTCTCCCCCCACCCAGTGGGATGGGGGAGAGAACTGAAAAAAAGAAAAACTTGTGGGTTGAGATAAAGGCAGTTTAATAGGGCAGAAATGAAGAAAATAATTAGAATAATAATAAAATGTGAATAATAATAAAAAAAGAATTGGAATATGCAAAACAAGTGATGCACATTGCAGTTGCTGATGACTCACCAGTGGATGCCCAGTTAGTCCCTGAGCAGCAATCCATGCCACCCCACCCCCTGGCCAACTCCCCCCAGTTTATATACTGGGCATGACATCACAGGCTATGGAATATCCCTTTGGCCAGTTTGGGTCAGCTGTCCTGGCTGTGTCCCCTCCAAACTTGTGCCCCTCCAGCCTTCTGGCTGGGCATGAGAAGCTGAAAAATCTTTGACTTAGTATAAACACTGCTTAGCAACAACTGAAAACATTGGTGTGTTATCAAAATTCTTCTCATACTGAATCCAAAACATAACACTATACAAGCTACTAGAAGAAAAAGTAACTATGCCAGCTGAAATCAGGGCACCCTTGAATGATCAAACTAAAATGCTGTTAGGGTTGATGGGTGACCACTGTCTCAATTCTCACACAGGAGAAGTCCTGCTGGAACAGGAATTTGGAAAGCTGTGTTGAATTCTAGGAGTGAGCACCTCACTCATGGTCTCCTACCCTGTCCTCTGCAGAAGAAGGGAGGTCACATGCCTGAAGAGTGAGACCACTCTACCCAGCAAGAGGAGCTGAATAGCTCGCTTTAGCTGCAGCAGGGATTGCTGTTTATGTGGAGGAAAAATAAGATAAACAGAGAAACTTCTGTTGTAGCTGTAGTGGCAAGGGTGAACTCTGATAGCTTGGGTTATAAAGCAGCTTTGGTACGGGAGAGATACAAAACAGGGCCTTCTTCCAATGCCCAGCAAATACATGGCTTAGCTCTTTATTACTGTCCTAGAAACATCTCTGGAAGTGTCTGAAGCAATGTGTAATCTGGACAGTGCAGCTCTGTGCACCTGAACTTTCCCTTGGCTCTCTCCTCTCAGGGATGAAATTAGCTGCCCAGGGATCTTCTGCAGTTCAGTTTAGTGCTTGGGGCTTTACATGCAGTACAAACTGGGCACGTAACTCCTTCAGCAGCAGTCATTTGAAATAGAAGAAAAAAAGAGTCCACCTTTACTGTTCAGAGCAGAAACCCAGCTAGGAAATCTGTCCTGTGGCTTTGAAGTAGGGTTTCATTAGCGGGGTTTCATTCGTCAGGCCCCATCTTGTAGTATAGTATTTCTGTGGGGAAGGTGTCGTATTCTGATGGTGCTAATTACAAACTAGCTGGAATTCCTTACCAGTGATAAAATAGTTAAAGCAGCCCTCCTAGGGGAGAGCAGGAGAGACTATTTTCCTCTTGGAGGCAAAGGTTTTGACAGATTTTACCCCATCAGAATTAGAGGAATCCAAATGCGACCTGTTGAGGGAATTTGACTTAAGAGATGTAGCTTTGCTGAATTTTCTGCCATCAGATGCTCTGCCAACATTTTTTTTCTGCATTCTGAGGTATTACTTCTTCCTTTGTCTTAGTAAGGGTTGGGTGGTTTGTTTTTTTTTTTCCTTAAAGTTTCCATGCTTTGCCCAGCAACAAAATGCAGTTGAGCCACAAAACCAAACAGATGGTTGGGTCTGCTTCACTTTCTCCAAATAAGTGTTTGCCTCAAGCTGCTGCAACCTTTTCATAGCTCCTTTGTTCTGCAGTGATCAGGAGCTCTGGATTCACTTAATTTCCTGCCCGTTCCAGTGCACTGACAACCCTCTATTTGTTCCTGGCCATGCCTTGTTGCAACTGCCAGTAGAAAGTGCTAGGAAGGCCGGCTGGGATGCACTTTATTGCTTGCCTTCCCTGCCTTTGATCTAGCTACAGAAACTCATGCTGTTACATGCACTGTAGCTTGGGTTCAGGAGGGGGGTTTGGTAACACTTTCTGTGTCTGCTGCTGTAGAGCAAGGCTGGTAGTACACGTTTCCAATGCCAGCTGTAATTTTTTAAGCTAACAGAGGAAAAGGTTGACCTTGATCGTGATGGAAATGCTGCAGTAAATGACTCCTGGTGGGCGAGGCAGAGGAAAATGCTGAGAAAGTATCTGTTCTGCTCTGGTCATTGGCTTATTCTCATCAAGTCTGCCCAGCTGGGAAGGGGATAGGTGCTGGAGATGAATAGGGATGCTAAGTTTTTGGCTTAAACACCATACTTGAAATCTAGCCTGTGCTTTTGAAGTATGTGTCTTAGTTCTGGTTCTTCTTTACCACTGCCACCTCTGTATTTATCTGGAGTGAAGTCTACCAAAAGTATGTTTGCAGACACTTCACAACCCACGAATGAAAGATGCTGTATGATCTCCTGTCAAATGCAAAACCCTTATATTCTTTTGTCGCTTTTTTTATAACTGTTTCAAGCTTGTTGCTGTAGACCTATGCTGTTCAGGAGGTGCAATGAGAGCAGTGTGATGGGCCAGCCCCTCTGACTTGGGGAGGATCAGTCCCTCTCGGGATGCTGGGCTTGTGTTTCAGTAACACAATGCTTTGTGCAGCCATGTGCATGTTCAAAAGAGCCAACTGGCTGGAGCTCCTGCAGTGACGCTTGGCTGATTTGGCAGCAGGGTTGATTCTGTCAAGTTACAGTATGGGAGTTAAGTCCAGCTTCAAATCCTCTCCCTTACGCGCTTGAGGAACTTGGAGGGGGGCGGGAAGATGAGGGGAAGCTCTCTGGGGACTTTGTGTCATTATTGGCATGGAAACACTTTGTGATTACCAGCAGCAGGGTAGTGGCAAGGGGCTGATTATCTATCATGTCGTCAGCATAAATAATCAGTGGGCCCCTGAGCAGGGCTCCACCTTTTGTAATGGCTCCACGTAATCACTGCATAACAGTTTAAAAGCAAGCAGAACAGAAAAACAGCTGGACTAATTCTGACCCTAACTGATGTTGCCTTTTCTCCCTTCACTAGAAGAGAAATATGTCACTATCCAGCCGTACGCCAGCCAGGGGAAGGATGAGATTGGGTTCGAAAAAGGGGTCACCGTGGAGGTCATCCAAAAGAACCTGGAAGGATGGTGGTACATAAGGTAAAGAAGCTGTGCAGCCAGATTGCTGCAGAACCTGTGACAGTGAGCTTTTCTCATAATTCACTTAATGTTAGCATTTAAATAATCCTGTAGCTGGGCAAAGAAGCCCAAATCATTCATAATGCCTCTTGAAGAAATGCAAAGAAAAGTCTAAGATGATACAATGGTGGTTAGAGTAACACTACAGTGTCTGCAAAAGCTGTGGACCATTCCAGTGGGGAAATACCTGAACTTGTAGATTTATTTTTTTCCTTCCTTCAAGTTAAAAGCCCACATGAGTTAAGATCTGTGAGACCTAACAAAGCTTTCTGTTGTGTGGAATTTCAATGTGTTTCCAGTATAAGAGCTATTCTGCAACACTTTAAAATCTATTTATAGCAATGCTGAAAGGCTGATTGTGATCTCTTGAGCTGTTTGGGGCAGGTAGTGCTATTTTCAGGGACATAAGAGATCATGCTGGCTGTAGCCCTTTTCCAACTTATTGATGACTTCAACTAATTAGCCTGATTTCTGGTTATCCATGTTAGATAACCCTAATGTAGAGGGACTGGATGCCAAGGGCAGGCTGAGTTATCATCATGTATTGAACTTCATGTATCTAAAACAGCAGTCATAGAGGAGACTTGTGACTTAAGAATCCCCTTTTTAAATGCTTATGGGGATAATGTAGGTTAGGTATGTCTCAGATAGTGATATAAGGTGTCAGGATGAGTACTTAATGAGACCTTTCTCCATCTAGGTTCACGCAGCACTTAAGTTGTAGTGCTCTTTCATGATTCTGCCCCTTGGTTTGTATCTGTGTATGAATCTGGCAGTGCTGTGCCATCCCATTTCTCTTTAAACAAGATATGATACAACAGGTGGCCTCAAAAAGGAGGTTTATCTCTCAAGTGGCACAAAACATCTCATCTAGTCATCTTTTTCCATGCAGCCTGTAATTATAGTCATTATTTTTTCCCCTTTCCATCCCTAAGCTCTAACTTGCTTTTGTTTGAATTCTGCTTGATTTATCAGCTGTGAATGAGGACTATGAAAATGCTAACTGAAGCAATGTTGTTGTTTTTCTTGATGTTAGAAAACTGATTTTCTTTTTTTTTTTTTTTTTAATTTTTTTTCCCTATCTAATGTTCCCATAGAGGGAATAGGCTAATAAAGATAGCATTGGAGCCAGGAAAGCACTCTAGATAGGAGGAACTAAAAAATGCCTGGGTTTGGTCAGGTCACATTTTTTTTTCTCCTTTAATCATTCCCAGAAGTGGAATCCAAAGTTGCACATTGAGGAATAAAGAGCACATAGGTTTTCTAAGGGGAGAAACATTGCAAGACTTCTTTAGTTTACTTTGGTATTCTCCTTCTGAAATGCAGCCTTATTACTACTGTAGGTTCCTCTTTGCCATACTAACAGTTCTACAATAAGCAGAATTTCTTTTTTTTCCCCCTTTTGCTCCCACACTCCTTTGGGCCAACCCAAAACACGTATTTTCCTATTTAGCAGAAGTATATTCCGGTGACAGTGATGCTTGCTGCAGTGGCTTAAGTGGCTCCTTAATGGTTATCTACTGGAAGGACAGTGGATGCCCCAGGCACCCCATGGTAGCTGGAGAATGCAGCATGCCCTTGGCTTTTTTGTAAGAGACATTCTTTGCTGAGCAACTCCTCTTCTTGTTCAGAGGTGGGTTAGGTGCTCCCCATATGTGTGTGACAACTGTAGTGGAGGTCAGCCATCATCCTCTCTGCTGCTCTGGAACACGATGCTGCAGTCTTGCTGGAGAATGAAACTGCTCTTAGAAGCAGGAGTTTTTTTCTGTAGGCAACACTTTCGGAAATGTTGATGCAGTGATCCATCCCTGCAGGCTGGTCCTTTGCAGCCTGGGTACCTGATCTCCAACTGTCTTGTGCTGTTTATTAGACTTACACTGCTCTGAATACTGTTAGGTATCGCTCTTCTGCAGCAATATTGTTTCTGATGTTGAGTGCCTTAAAAGGAGCACCTCCTTCTCCTGCAGTGAGGGTGAGGGGAGAGGGAGCAGGAAGAGACTGCAGTTGAATCCTGCTGCCTTGTTGTCTGCTGGGCTAGGTAACAGACACCACACACATCAGTGTGTAGAAATAAAAACAAATCCAGCAGCTTGCAAATGGAATCCACCTTAAAGACATTAGCTTGTTCCACCTTAAATATGTAATTTCCCCAAATTCCTGGCCATGTGCTGATCCTCATTTCCTGTCCGTTTTTTTCTTTTTTTTTCTTTTTTTTTTTTTCCTTTTTTTTTTTTTTTCCCTAGTTTGCTTCCCTCTGGAGTAATTCCAGTGCTGTGGAGCTGGAAAGCAGATGTGACTCTCAGACTCACAGAGGCACTTCTGACTTTTTTTTAACATTCCTATGGTTTGAATCCATTTTTTCCTTCATGTAATATAAACGGGGAGGGGGGGTAGAATCACCGAGGAACCAAATCACTGCACCTAATTCTGTGATCCTCCCAATTCAGTGCTGTAGAAGCTAGAGGTAATATTGGTGTCTTCCTTTATTTCGTCCTGTGTGCATTATGACTTTCTTAAAAAATCATTGGGACTCTGGAGAAGTGAAAGGAAGGCTGTGACCTGGGAACCTTATTACTGTTCTACTGAGTTCAGTGGATCTGTTTGCTTCCCTTTAGGATCATAGCTGGCATTAGCATCCATTATTTAGATCTTGCTTTGTATCAGTTACCATCACCTGGAGGTAATTTTCTGGTGCCCAAGTGGACTGTAGGCCAAGTAAGTAGCAATATGTTAAATAAAGCTTTTGCTGTTTGCCTGCATCTTCATTTTGTGGTTCATTCTGAGCCTCAGCCCATGTGAATGAAGTGCAATTGGGTGGTGGTAGTGGCACTGAAATGAGGAATCTAGGATGGGGTTGTGAATATAAGTGAAGAATATTTGTGATTTGACTCTTAGATGTAAAATGAAGATCATTACTGCTTCAGGACTTCTCTGTTGCATTAGTTCTTTCACCTATAAAATGGGGACATCAAGTAGTCTTCTAAGGTGATATTTGCAAAGGGCTTTGAGATTGCCAAGTTCAAGGACTAAGGTGAAAAATGTAAGCCTATTTGACTTGCATACATAGCTTTTATTTGTGAAGTTGCACAAGTAAACTGGCAGTTGCTGGCAGCTACTGCTCAGCAGTAACTTCAGGTTGAATTTACTAACTCACAGAAGAAATAAACAGCACAACCTCTCTATGGAAGATATGTTGCCCAGAGTTATTGACTGTCCAGCTATTGCTGCTACTATTCATTGGGAGAAACTATGTGAGATCAGAGGTGTCTGAAGCAGCAGGGTTATATGGGCTGATCCAAATACGTACAGTTGGCAGGAGAACTAACGAGCCAGTACAGAACCTGCCTGTGGCTGCCTTTCTGATCTTAAACATGTTAAGTCTCCCACAAACTAAGACGGATGTAAACTGTTTTTTCTTGCTGATTTTGCACAATCAAGCTCTGTTAAAAGTAACTTTTGGAACTGGAGCACTCACTGCATTGACCAATGTGGCTTTCTCACAGACAAAAACCTTTACATCTCCAGATCATGTAAAGTTATAAATGTTCTTTAAAAAAACTTCCCTGATGCACAGGCAGCAGAAAGCATTGGTCACTAGCTCTGCAAAAGGGCCATCAGCTGCAAAAGGGGGTGAAGTCAAAAGTCTTTACAGCTGGAAAATGGCACTGAGAGATGCCTTGCTACACTAGGGGATGTGGCACACATTAAGGCCTTTTTTCTTTTTTTTTTTTTTTTGGCTTGGTTTGAGGCTTATCAGAAAAGCCTCAAAGGGGACAGGATCTAATAGATCCAAATTGCGTCTTGATACAGTATCAATGGCTGGATGCTGTGTATCTGCTCAAAGTCAAATCAGTTCATTACCATTTTGCTACTTCTTGTTAGTCTTCATGTGGCAAACGAAGTTCAGAGCTGTTGGGATGCTTTCCTTTGACCCCAGAGTCTTTGGAAAAACTTGTCTACTAAACTCTCTGAGCAGGGGAGATCCCATATCTTTGCCTTCATGTGTGACAGAAGGCAGGTATGTAGGGAGAAGCAGCATCCCTAGTATCCTAGCTGATCTAGATGGAAGGGGAGGAAAAGGCAAGATTTTGGACAGAAAGGTCCTTGTGGTCATTGCTAGAAGTACAGCAATTGTATTTGCTTTTGTACAGGAAGAGTAATGAAGAAGTCTAGGGAAGCAAATCTACAGTGTATTTTCCTGTTCTCCCCATGAAGTCCCAGTGCCACTCTTGAGTGTCTGGATGTGGTGAATGAGTCCAGGGTGTGCCCTGGTGCAGAAATCTCACCACAAACCTCAGAATCCATGTGTTGGCATGACAAAGCTGCTCATCTGCCAGGGAATGATTTGCTGATACTCCCCTTGCCCCAGCTCCTTCCTCTGCTGTCTAATGAGTCTCCATTTTCATTGAAGAGCCTTAGAGTCCTACTATTTTAACCTTTGTGTTTCCTGCAGGTTTCCTGAGCACCAGGATTTTAATGGTGCCTGCTTTCCCACTTACAGTTCAAGTGCCTGCTTTGGGTATCTTGAGAGATTAAAGGGAGAAAGGTTTCAGTGACTCACTCTCTAGCAAGTTAGGGTTTCATTAGGGAAAGCAGAGTTCATCCACGTGGTCCTCCCTGGAGTCTGATTGTAATCTGAAATCCCTGCTGAGGTGTTAGGAATGGCAGGAGTTAGAAAAACCATCTTCCCAAAAGCCCAGTTGTGAAAGAATGACTTCAGTTTGAAGTGTAGCATGAGCAGCTAAGGCTGGTGCTCCGGGAACACATACAGGATTCAGATGTCTGTTCCGATTTCCCAGTTTATTTCTTCAAATAGCCCCTAACTTGTTCAGGAAAATGAGTCTTCATCAAAGCCATTTTTCCCTAGTCACATTGTTTCTCGACCTTGCAGTGCTAGAGGAAGCTGCAGTAGTTTGCGTCCCATATTCTCCGTAAGAGAACCTGATCATCAGGGACTGGGAGTTACGGGAGGAGGGGTAGTGTTTGTTATAATTGCAAGGGGGGAGGATTGCATGAGGGCCGTATAAACTGCAGATGTAGGGGCTCTGTACTGGGTTCTGTACACCCTTATTTCAGCCCTTTTCCGTTTTGAGTTGCCACTAGGAAGTATTAAAACTATAAAAATATTTTACTTGTCTGCTTTTTTGCTGTATGGGAAAATACTGAATTTGCCTAGTTCTGTCTAAGCATGGCATAAAGCAAACTGGTGGTGCCCTTTGCCTTGTGAGTAACTATTTCTTATCCAGAGAGACTCCTTCCTTAGGATGAGAAGTGGCTTTTAGCAGCGCTCCACAGTTCACTGCTAGCTCAGCTGACTTTGAGATGTGTAATTAATAGGTAATAAATGAATAGAGACCACAAAAGCTTATCCAAGAACCACAAATTTTGGTTTTTGTTATCACCCATCACTTTTGCCTTGGCTATTATACCTGAAATGCGTGAGAATGCTGTGTTTGATGTGATGATGTTCCCTTTTGCATCTGCAGGTATCTAGGCAAAGAGGGCTGGGCCCCAGCTTCGTATCTGAAGAAGGCTAAAGATGATCTTCCGTCTAGGAAAAAGAACTTAACTGGGCCAGTGGAAATCATAGGAAACATCATGGAGATCAGTAACCTGCTGAACAAGAAATCATCCACTGACAAGGAAACTCAAGCGGAAAACGAGAATGCAGAAACCCATATCACCAAGAAGGAAATCAGTTTGCCCATCCTGTGCAATGACTCTAATGGCAATGCCATGATGACCCCAGACAAGCAGGCTTCCAAACTGGCCCAGGGATCCCCAGCCATAGCAAGGATAGCACCACAAAGAGCTCAAATAAGTAAGGCAGTAAAGTAGTCTGGGTTTCCACTGGCTTGCAATGAATTCTTGTTTTCTGCCTTTCAGGGCTGGCATTGCCTGTCAGCTAGGGTCCCGTGTGTCCTGGCCTTACAGCTGAATCCACACAAGCTGATCTTTGCATTGACTGTAGATCTGCAAGGACTCCAGGACATTGTTCTTCATTAGCAGTGATAAAATTTAAGTCCACTTTATACGAGGGCTGGCTGGTTCTTTATCTTAACCAGTATGTGTTGACTTTTTTCTTTTTCCCATAGAAGATTTTTTTCCTTTTAGACACTCTAAATTGCACCCCCCAGCCCCAGTAATGCAGATGATGTGATGGTGTGTTAAAGTCAAGGAGACCACCTATGTCTTCTCTTGCATTTGTTCTGCTGTTTTCCTGGGGGCAAGTTGCTATAATGTTTTTACTACTTCATTTGCAAAATGCGGATGCTAACGCTAGTCTGTGCAAGGAATGGCAAGATACTATGATAGAGGACAGTGTGAGTGTTATTAATTTAGTGGATTATTTTTACTGCTGGGGGGAAAACTAGGTATTAGGCCAATTCTTTGCTGGCCAATCTCCAATGGAGCTGGTCAGTTCCAACAGAAAATACAATCCACTACTTTCTGGCAGTGATTTCCTCTTAAATTTGCTGGCTTAGCTGAGATGAATAGCTAAGCTACCTTGGTATTTCTAATATACCCTCAGAGTTTCCTATCTTGTTTCACAGAGATGCCTTAAATATTGCAAATACTGATTTCTAATATTCTCAAACTGTGTAACAGCAGAGAGCTGCTGAAAAATGTGTTTAGTGGTACTTACAAAGTTAAATAAACTCTCCCTTTTTCCTTTCCTGCTCAGGTTCTCCAAATCTAAGAACAAGGCCGCCCCCACGAAGAGAATCCAGTCTGGTTTGTATTGGTTTATGGTGTATGTTAGTAGTGGGGTAGGTGTGCAGGTACTTGTGTGTGTGATACTTTCTACAGCTGTACAAGGTGTGGGGTGTATCTGAGAGATCCTTTATTTGCATGCCTGTTTATTTTATTGTTTAAGTATTGAGCAGACCTCTGGACATCCTTGATGTTAATTGGGGATTTCTGTTTTTCAAAATGTTGCCCCAGCTAAGCAGGTATTGAACTGAGGGGGGAACATCCTAAAGCTACTATGTTCTGTGCCTGAGCATTAAAGGCCATTTGTCTGCCTCAGAAGGTTTAAAGTTCCTCTGAGTGTCTTTAGCCCAGACTGGATCTTCTGACCTTGTCTCGTCTTTAACTGGGAATATCTCCCCTCCTTCCATTGCAACCATATTTGAGGTGGCTAATCTTCACTCTTGTGAATGTTTAAAGTGACTTGGGATATTATGGAAAGTTGTGTGCTACAGGAATGAGACCTACTATGATTCTTTATCCTCAAAGCTAGAATTCTGGAAGTTGGACCAATTTGAGATTAGGACTGTCATCTTCAAATAGGAACTACTCAGTAGTCTATTTGCACAGAAGTCATCCTAATAACTTGTTTATAACCAGGCAATACATAGTGTTTAATCTTTGCCGTACCCTTTACGAGCAGTATGTGACTTGTAATTTTTCTGTGTCAGCTCAGATGCCTCTTAACTAACTAGATGAATAGCATATTAGCATTTTCTTCCTATTTCTCTTTGCATTAGTTTCAAATAGACTTTATTTTGGCAAGACTATCACACTTAATCCCATGCTAAAAATAACAATGATAATATATGTGAAACCCTGAACATGTCTGCTGTTTCCAATTATCCTCATTTAATCCAAACCATCCTATTATCTGAAGGCATTTTATTATGCTGCTCTTCTGCTGTATTTCAGCATTTATAGTGCAGAAACATCCAATTATAACATTGTTAGACATGGTTCCTAAGGTGCAGTGATGCATTCTCTGTGAAATGCCACATGCTGTGCGTGATGAAACATGGATTGTTAGTTATGAGGATATTTTAGAAGTGGAGGAGTGTGTGAATAAAGCACAGTGTGCAATTTGCCTTTCTCCCATGAATGACTTAGGATCATTCTGTGTCTTTGGCTGTCCTGTATTTTTGTCTGTGGCAGGTCTGACCTGTGTTCAAGAGATCCTGACATACTGCAGTTCTTGTGTTAGAACCATAAGCAGTAGAGTGCAGAAGCTGTGAAGCTTCACCATCATCTAGTTCTGTAGATGAGCAATGGTTAATCTGAAAAGGTTTCGATGTTGAAATTCTTGAAAGGACTCTTATCCCTTTTATCACCTTAAAAATAATTGTAACGAACTCTGAACTGTGGCAGCTTAATGTAAAGGTGCTTTGCTTTTAGAGGAGCCTGGTATGCTGGCAGAATGGCTGTAAATAGCAGTGTCCTGCTTCTCGTGGAGCCTCTATGAAATTTAAATGCAGGTTATGTTGGGATGGAGTAGAGTTTCTGGGTCTCTGTTACAGGGAGGAACTGGAATCTTTTGATCCTATAGTAAAGTACTTCCTTCCTCCTATTACTTCAGTTAAGCAAAGCTCTTCATAGGAGTCTATGTTATTATTCTTGTATCTTGCTACAACGGATGCCCATTAGCTCATATCATTGACTATTTCACATTGTTTAAAAATCCAGCAGCAGATTAAGAGCAATAATTTATCAGGATTACATTTTAAGGTAGTATATTTGATGATAGGCAGAATTTATTACAAGCCTATTGCAATGCAATTTTCTGTCGTTGTGGCAAGCCATCCGGAACTGAGTCTTTCTGGACAAAATCTCAGAGTAAATGGGCTGTTGTTACTGTGACTGGAATGGCAGCTCATGCTTTATGGCCCATCAGTAAAATGTTTTACTGTTCAGGTAAAGATTATCACAGTTTTAATGGCTGGTGAAGGTGGCATGAACGATGCATATTTTGAAAGGCTTCTCTCTTGTGGCCCATCTCAGTACATCAGCTTCCACTCTGGAGAACTGGGAAGTTGTCATTAGGAAGTAGCACAGGAAGAAGGAAGAGTTTTAGTGAATAAAGGCAAATATTTTTTCATGCTTCTGTTCAGCCCACTGTTTCTTTGGTCTAATTGAACAAAACTTCCTATTTGCCTTAGGGTTTTCAGTTGCCCAAACCACCAGAGCCACCCTCCGTGGAAGTGGAATATTACACCATTGCAGAGTTCCAGTCGTGTATCTCTGATGGCATAAGCTTTCGTGGAGGACAAAAAGCAGAGGTGAGCCTTAACAGTACAGCTGGAAAAACTGTAATATTTAGCTATTGCAGAGGATTGGATTGAAAGGGAGGAGTGGAAAGCAATTGGTTGAGATTTTTTTCCAAGTAACATATTCCTTGTCATCTAGGTTATAGAAAAGAATTCTGGTGGCTGGTGGTACGTGCAGATTGGAGAGAAGGAAGGATGGGCTCCAGCATCTTACATTGACAAGAGGAAGAAGCCAAATTTAAACAGAAGAACCAGTACTTTAACCCGCCCAAAAGTTCCTCCCCCAGCACCTCCCAGTAAACCAAAGGACTCTGAAGAAGGAACAACTCCTGGAATGGTTTCTTCAGGAGATAACCAGGACTCTCCCCACAAGCTGAAATATGAAGAACCTGAGTATGATGTGCCTGCCTTTGGCTTTGACTCAGAGTGTGAACTGAGTGAAAGTCATCGAGAAGAGGGCACTCCTGAAAAACGACTGTTTCAGCCCCTCAAGCCCTCTCCTGTGTCATCACTTCAGAAAGCAAAGTTCAAAGTAGGAGAGTCTTCAGAAGATGTTGCTCATGAAGAAGAGACCATCTATGAGAATGAGGGATTCAGGCGTTATGTGGAAGATGCTTTGTCCAATAAGGAATCCAGTGGAGACTCCGATTCACAGAAAAGCTCCTCTCTCTCCTTGATCCGAAGGAATTCTCCATGTTCCAGCTCTCCTAAATCATCACTTGTGAAGCTCAAGATGGACAAAAACATCCAGCCCGATCTTGGAAAATGTCACTATTCCAGGAGCGAGGAGACAAAACCAAGGTCAGCTTCAGATGTTGGCTTACGTAGCATGCCAAGAACAGGCATGAAGAAAGAGCCAGGGCAGAGTCCTTCCATTAGAGCAAAGCCAATCGTTAGGCCCAAACCCTTTCTGAACAAGGCAGACTCTCAGAGCCAAGAAAAGATGGATATCAGCACTTTAAGGCGTCAGCTGAGACCAACTGGGCAACTCAGAGGTGGACTTAAAGGTTCAAGAAGTGAAGAGTCTGAGAGCCCCCCCCACACAGCTTCTGAGAACCAAGATGATCCTGTTAGGAGGAGCTCGGCTGATCTCATTACAGCTCCTTCCCGTGCCATTTTCTGCTCTAGCCTTCCAGCCAAAACTGAGCAAGAAAATGACTCCAGATGTTTCTATGTGACCATTGACTCATACCAAAAAGTACAGGATTCTGAAATTTGCTTCCCAGCAGGAGTAGAAGTGGAAGTGCTGGAAAAGCAAGCCAGTGGATGGTGGTACCTGAAATACGGAGACATGGAAGGCTGGGCTCCTTCCCATTATTTGGCTCTTCCTGATAACCAGCAAGAAATGACATCAGGAGAGACTGATGCTTCATTTGCCAGGAACAGGAAAAATGAAAACAAGTCAAACAGTTTAGAGAAGATAGAGAAGAGGGTTCAGGCTTTGAACACTATCAACCAGAGCAAACGCGCAACACCACCCATCCCAAACAAACCTCCTGGTGGTTTTTCAAAACCATCAGGGCCAGTCAAAATGAGGAATGGTGTGAGGCAACTTGCCGTCCGGCCGCAGTCAGTGTTTGTGTCTCCACCACTAAAGGATAACAATCTGTCATGCTCCTTGCGCAGAAATGAGTCTTTAACAACTACAGATCATCTTAGGACCGTCCGTCGGAATTCTTCTTTCAGCAACGCATGGTCACAGCCCGGTGACACAAAGGGAAAGCAGCCTGAGCAGTCAGGTACAGAGGGCTTGGAGACCACCTCCAACCTCCCTGCCCAGAGGAATGGGATTCCTGTGTCCACAGTTAGGCCAAAGCCCATTGAGAAATCCCAGTTCATCCACAACAACCTCAAGGACATCTATGTTTCCATTGCAGACTATGAAGGGGATGAGGAGACTGCAGGGTTTCAGGAAGGTGTCTGCATGGAGGTCCTCGAAAGGAACCCCAATGGCTGGTGGTACTGCCAGATCATGAATGGTGTGAAGCCATTCAAAGGCTGGGTGCCCTCAAATTACTTGGAGAAAAAGAACTAATACTGCAATATCTTTAACCTCCCTAATTTATACTGTTCCTGCTGTGTACATGTGGAAAAAACAATTGCTACTCAAAAAGACATTTCCCTGTGCTCCAGTTTGTACAAAGGAACAAAGGAGACTATGCTGAGGACAAATCTGCCATGTTCTGGAGAGGTTTGTGGGGTTAATGTGTTGTAAGCAACCATGAGGAAGATGCAGCATAGTCAAATGCCTTTTTGTGAAGTTGTTAATAATCTTGTATGTGTAACAGGGTATGACATCCCATCTTTCCCATTATTGATACGAAACCAAATGTGTGCCTTTTGTGAGAAATACACATGCATCTACTTGGGGAGTTTTGTGCCAAACTGTTTTACAATCTTGGCTCCCTTTCTCCTCATTCTTGTCCATATGTGGAATACCCAAGAGTTTTGGATGCGTTTCCACAACTTACAGTGAGAAGTGAATGGAAGTTTCTGAAACACAGAGGGACTCTAATCCTTTGGAGATGTTCACTTTTTCTTTAAACTGTTCTCAACAGTTGGTTGGTCCAGAGTTGGAGCCTTTTCATTGTGGAGAGATTTGGTCTCTGACTTCAGCTATGTTTTGTTGTTACTGCTAACTCACCGGAAAAGGCAATCAAGTGGTGTTGGTTGGGGGCTTTTTGTTTCCTTTCATTCTGTCTTGTTCTTTGAGTTGGGATTTCAGGTGTTCAAGGGCAGCAATGCCTACTGGTGCTTGTAAAAACAAACCTACAAACCCCATGCTTAAGCACGTTGATTACTTTGTAGGCTCCATATTTAGTTCTGTGCCTGACTCCTGCCAGGTGATCCTGGTTGATTCTCTTCCCAGAGGTAGGTTTCTCAAAACTTGTCAATATCAAAATGTACAAAAGTTCCATAAGACACTAAAGAAAAAGCTGTCAAATGTGTTAGTTCTGGTTTTTGTGATCTGGTCCGAATCCAAGCGTGCTGACTGCTGGCAGGGCTCACAGAGGTGTTAGAAATAGCCATAACCTTCTGCAACAT
>JANZLQ010000100.1:28592365-28611030 GCA_026212715.1 Elanus axillaris | reverse complement strand
GAAATAGCCATAACCTTCTGCAACATCAGTGTTTACAATGGGGGGGTGGGGGGAGCCATCAAACTCGGTCTGCACATCTTTCATTTGTATATTTTTGGGGAATTATTTTTGTGTGGTTTGTTTTTGTCTTTGTGTGTTCTGGGTTTACTTTTTTTTTGTGTCTTGTTTTACCAGAAGAGACTTAAAACTGAAGTAGGAGCCAAATATGTGTTTCTGTTCCCACTTGAATCCAGAAAGTGCATTTGTACTGGAAAGTGCACCTGGGCTTCTCAGGCTCAGAGATTTAATATCACATCAATTAGGTCTACATTGCATTTAACCAGGAAGCTGCCTCTTCTGGTTCATTTCTGTTTGCCTTAACTCATGCTTTGAAATGTGGCACACGGTGGGGCCAGTGTGGTGGGAAATGGAAGAGACATCTATTGGAAAAGGCTAGGAATGTGGAGTTATTCGTGAGGTAGCCAACTCTTGTACTGTAAACATCATTGGCTAAATCCCTATTGTACTTGAGGAAGTCATGCTTTTTTTTTTCTTTTTTCTTTTTTTTTTTAAATGGCCTTGTTAATCACTCAGAATCAATACCTAGTTCCTTTAAATAATAGGCAGCATTATAAATCTGGTTTAAGGGGGAGGGAGCAGACCATTTCACTACTGGTTTACACAAAATGATACATGCCCTTTTTTCCACCGGTTTCATACTGATTTGGCTTGGAAGGTGAAGGCTATAAAGTCTTTAAAATAGCTGGGATCAAGGAGCTGAGTAAAATAGCACAATAATATCGTGTGTTCCTGGGGATGCTTCTCTGCCAAAAAAAAATTACACAATTTATATGTTGTTCTTTTTTCTTTCTTTCTTTCTTTCTTTCTTTCTTTCTTTCTTTCTTTCTTTCTTTCTTTCTTTCTTTCTTTTTTTTTTTTTGTGTAGTTTGGGGTTTTTATTAATTTCCGTGGTAACATTAAGAGAGTTGCCTACAGCTAACCTGACTGATGTCCTTTTGGTAGCTTAAACAACACCTAGGTGCCACAACTGACTATGAACAGTGCTGTGGTTCAAGCAGCTCGCTGCATCCAAGTGGGGAGGAAGGGTGTTTGACTGGGATCCCTTTAAATTGTGGTGGCAGGAGGAGGTGTACCTGCACAACAGCTTGTATCACAGTGTGGGGGGTCCTCTTTGTACCTTAACGTCTTACCATATAATATATATGTATATATCCAGTTAGTTACATCTTACTGGATATGCTTCTGAGGCATTGTGGCCCTGTCTCTCATACTTCTCCCCATTTTTAGTTGTACTAATATGGTAGCAGCCATAAAAGACTGCTGGAGCTGTTGTGAGATTATAATAGAAGTATTATATTCTTCTGCTGGACAGTATTAAATAGAGCAATACATAGAGTTATCTGCTAGATTGCAGTACTAATAGTAGTGACTTAGTGACTCGTATTAATGTTGTTATGATTTATTTTAACAATAATGATGCGGAAGTGGTTCATTATTTTGAATTAATGCACTTTAACAATAAAAGAAACCAAAATGGAAGCCAATGCAGAGAACTAAGTGCATTATTTAAAGGTGCAGTATATAATTATCATTTTCTTGAAGCACATATTTATTAAGAATTAACTTATTATTTAAAATATTCTAAAGTTTTGTTTAAAGACATTCCCACTAGGTCATCTCTTTGGGGGGATGTAAAAGCACAGCTCCCAGATCTTCTGCATTGAGCCACTGAATTCTTAGAGTATGGTGCGGCATGATGTGAGCCCCTACCCAGGGAGAAGAAAGCAGCACGCAGACGGGAGAGCCCAGACTACTATAAATATTCTCCCTTCCATCCAGCAAAGCCAAGCCTCGAGCACCTCTGAACTGCAGGAGTCCTTGCAGGGTTTGAGGTGGCAAAGCCGGTTTTGGCAGATGATTGTGGCACCTGGCTGCCATGTGCCTCGCACGAGGCTGGGTCCCCGGTCGACGTGGGCTTGCTGCAAGGCTCCGGCTAGTGTGAGGGCTTCAGGATCTGCCTGTGAAACACAGACCAGCTCTGTAACAGACATCAGTCTGTCCTACAACTCCCTTTCCACCTTGCTGGCTCACTTCTCCTGCTCTGGCTTTTGCAGGGAGATTGCTTGCTGAGCTCCAAGTAGTGCAGGGGATGACACAGAGTGAGGGTGCCTGCAGCACTGGCAGGGTTTTCTCAAGCAGCAGCCCAGTGTCTCACAGCTCAGTTGCTCCTTTACCCCGTCTCAAAGGCTTCATGGCCGCCTGAGGAGAGGCCAGAGCCCATAGCTTGGGTGCAAAGCCCCGCTCATGGCCTCTCTCCTCCCTCTGCCCCTGCCTGCACCAGCAGAAAGGATGGGGTGCAGATGACCTACTTGATGCTAGAAATGAATGTGGGCCACTGCCTGGGATGCTGGGCTTCCTGCCTGGTGGGAAAGCTTTGGTTTGGGCTTCCCTTTATTTGGTGGCTGTTTTGACTGCTTGTGTTTAAAAAGGGCAGTTTTAAAGCAAATACCCCCCAATGCAGTTTCCCCCCCCTCCCATCTTACCATTGTCACAGCATCTCTCACTGATCTCTTTTTTGATTATTTCAACTGAGAGATACTGGGAAAAGAAGGTTTTTTTCCACTGGCGAGCAGCTAGCTTTGGTCAGCTCCAACTGATACCTGAAATAGCAAGCCCTTTCCACTGTTAGCTGTGAAACAGAGGGAAAGGCCTTAAGCTAAATCAGAAAAGCTGACTGCAGGGCAGGAAAACCTGGCAGGGTGTCTCAGAGGACAGTGTAGTGCTAGAAGTGTTTTAGCTCTTTTCTAAAATGTTAATGTTGCCTTAAGCTTTATTTACTAAATTTGTCAGAACTGACACTGGATCAAGAGCAATACTTAAATGTAACATACACCTCAGTGAACACTCAATGCAGAAATCAATAGTACTGTTTAAATTTCTCTTTTTCTGGTTTATTCTTGAACCATATTAAGAGGAAGAGCTCTGCAAGGCTTGGGCAAAGCCATTTGCAGCTGAAGGGGGCCCTCCTCCGGGGGGGACAGGCGGCTGCTGTCACCGCAGTGCTCTCACCCGCTGGCCGTGCTTTCCAAAAAGTCTTGAATTTGGACCAGCAGAAAATCCGAACTCCAATGCCAGAGAACAAAATTTAAGAATGTGAAAATTGTGTCTTACTGTATACTGCAACTTTAATAATAATGAGCACTTCTGAGTTCGTTATTGAGGTTTATATAATGCCTGAAAATGTTAATTGCTGGTTTCCCTTGTCTCCCCTTTCAAAACACTTTCTCATCGGAGCAAGAGTAATACGGTTTTGTTAGCAGCCCTTCCCCGTGGGAGACAATTCCTGTTAATTGTTTTAGCTCTCACACCTTGCGATGGCTGGGTGTAGTCACACCTACCGGTTCTTTTCAAGCCAGACTTTTAAAGATAAAAGATACATGGGTGTGTGTCAGGATACTTAACTGATGTGTCTAACCAGGAAGTTTTTCAATCGAGGTGTACAATAACAGCGAACAGACAATAATGAAGGATTGAAATTGGCTCACAATTAGACTCTTGAAAAAGGAATTTCACATCTGCACGGGTATAGCCAAAAAATCTATTTGGCCCTTGTGGATTCATACCCCAAAGACTCCTTCTGTTATGATGCTATGAAGTTTGACGAAGGCATTATATAATTGTTTTCATCACTTTCAGATCTTAATGAATCGTATTTTATTGTAATATATATTCATTGCTTTCCTCAGTTAAAAAGAAAGTTACTGCTTTTATCTTATATGAAAAACAAGGGAATTTGATAAAGCATTCATTATTTTCATATTACTAGTATTAACAGAATAGAACTAGTACTATTTAATTTTAGATCTTCATAGATAGCTTGTTAATAACTCATATTTTCCTGTGTTGTATCCTACTATTTTTTTCTATTTTTTCCCAAATACTCTGCATTCTTGAGAAAAAACAAATCCAATGAGTGGATAAGTGCAATATTCATAGAATAAACAGGCCCCTCATCCAGGACTTGGAGTGGAACGTGCAGTGTGAAATGTTTGCAATTCTCTATTCATGCACTCTTAGGGGAAGGGGGAATGCAGGGGAGGGGGCAGCTGGATGAAAATAGGACCCTTGGGTAGGTAGGGACTGATAGCTGGGGTGGTTTGAGGTGGGAATGGCTGCTTTTCATAAAAAAGCATCACCTGTTACTGAAAGTATAAGGATTATGCAGCATGTTGCCAGGATTATGTATAGGACTTCTGAGCTATGCTTGAAACACTCTGTATGTCATCTATGCATGATACTGTCTTCTGGTATGTCTCTGCTGGTTATGTCCTCTGTAACGCTTCAGAATCGATGATAATTTCAGAAAGGAAAATAATTCTGCTGGTGCAGTCCCAAGTTTTGATCCTGTATTGTTACTTGTATTTATTGTGAGAGCTATGGGAATATTTTCACAGGTCCTTACTTCTTTTCTTTCCTTACTGTTAACCTAAGAAAAAAAGTCCCCATTTTATCTGGGTTAGTTCTCACTTGCAGAATTTCACAGCTGATTTGGGTATTGATTTCCTATTTATTGGCTTGCAAAGGTCAATCTCTCAGGTCCAAAATGAAGTCAGGCAGAAACTTTGCTCTTCAAAGAGGTTTTGTCTCAGATTCTCTTTAAATGGAAGGAGAAATTCCGTCTGTCCAAAATAATGTGACCTTCCAGGTAGCAGCAAAATCTACTACCTTTGAAAAACTGGACTGTTTTCATTAGATGCAAGAGAAATGTGAAAGTTAGAGTATTTGATTCTCTGAGCTTTGGGAAGTACATCTCCTGTGGCTCTAGTTCATGACCCTGGAGACGGGGTGTACCTCAGCTTTCTGCTTAATTTTTGTCCTGCTGTTCTTAAGTTTGTCAAAAAGCCTTAATATTACCAGAGACCTTTGCATTCAAACAAACTGAATTCTGCAGCTGTACTGAAATAGTATCAATTACATGATTTTGGAAAACCTCTGATACTTTGCAAATGAATCTGGTTCTGAGGAGTCAACTTAATTCTTTCACGTGCTCTTGTCTAAACTGGCAAGAAGTTCATGAGCATCAGTAGAGTTACACTGACAGAAGACCTGCCGTGGAGCAAAGCGCCTTGTGGGCGCTCAGCATGGACCATTCTCAGCACAAGCACACACCATGCACTCGGTTCCTACACCTCCAAAGGGTGCACAGGACTGCTGAGCCTCAGTGCTGCCATGCCATGATCCACTTCTCTGCAGGTCTTGCAGCTTTTTAAAACCAACTGGAGCTTTGCTGCTATTTGCTGGTGGCTTCCCATCACCAGCGGCTCCTTCTCTGGCAACTTCAGATGCTATTTACCCTCGTAGTGAAGTGCTATGTATAAATGCAGTGTTTGATAGCTGCCAACAGCACCAATATGATGGTCTGAGAGCAAATGTTCGTGTAAGTTATTTTATTCTCATTTGCTTCTAGTTGCTTGTTAGAAGCAGGGACCACCAATGTGGTGATGCATGGGGAATGTGTCTGCACACTTGAACTGTTTGATGGCCTCTGCTAGCTCTGCCCAGTGCTTGTATTTCTCTTTCTCTCCCTCTGTGCTGCTCAGTAGACATGTCTGTTGTGTTTGTCTGTAATTTTCAAATAAAGTACTGTATGTAGGGCCGGATCCAGAAGCCCCCACAGTCAGTTGACTTTGGGTTGGGATGTAGGTTGCTGTTGCTGCTTTTCTTCCCTCCATCTTAGACCCAACTTGGAGCAAAGCACAGACGTCTGTAAAAAGTCACCATAACTCTAGTATGGTGTATCGGTTTTGTGGGGTGTGCATGCATTGCCAAGGGTGGAACGAGGGGATCTTTTTTCTTGGATGCCCTCGCATCAGGGCTAGGGCTCTGCAGCGATTCCTGGAGCAAAAGCTGTGCTGCACCACATTCAGACATGGCTGGTGTAGGCAGAACAAATTAGTTTCTCCCATTTTATAATGTCAGGGCTGGGCTGGTCCCATCAAAAATGTTCTTCATTTGTTCTTGCATCAAGGTAGCGTTGATTCTAGTTGGAGAGTGCAATTTTTTTTTTGTTTTGTGTTTGGTTTTTTTTAATAAATAAATTTGGTTTAAAGCTTCACACTGGCGTTTTACAGACCTGTTCTTGTCAGCATAAGCCACTACTGTCCTGAGTTGAGACTCCTGTTTGTTACTGAATCAAAATAATGGGAATTATGTTGATAATTTGGAAAGAAATGAGAGGCACTATATTGGCAGGAGAGAGATAGATAAAATATGAGGAAAAAGATGTTTCTAATAAGGCCATAAAATTATTGGGTCTGACACTGCAGGTGCTTTCTCTGTATAGATGGTTTTAATACATCACTGCTCTGTGTTAGGATTTTTTTATTATTGAGAAAAGTTGAGGTTTGTCACTCCATGATACACTATGACAATCTGTATCCTGAAGCCAATGACCCACCGAAGGAAGAAAAACATGGGTTGTGTTTGTTGTAGTTAAGGCAGTTTGTGTGTCTGGGAGTTTGCATACACTGAGGTTCGGCTGAGGGAGCGGGCAAGAGTGGCTGTTCCAGGTCTGCCCGCGTTGGCCCTGTGTGAAACAACCCTGTGCTAGTGGCACTTCTGGGAAAACGTTGGGCTTGGTGATCTTGCCCTGATGCTCAGGGTTATTTGGTTACAATGGTACCTGTCTTTCTTGGTTCCTGCTTGGTGGAGGAGAAGAACAGAGGGGAGGGAGAGTCACTTGGCACTGTAGGGAGAATTTTTAAAATAGAACACTTAATATTAAGACAAATATTTCAGGCTACTCCAGATATTCCCCTTCAAAGCTGTGTTAGTGACTGTATCTGATGTCTGAAATTTAAGCAACATGCCAGCTTTCTCTGTGCAAACAGTTCTTTTATGGTTTGAGAGCTTGTTCTTTAACTGCTTCTGGGTCACCAGGGAAGCAGTAATAATCAAAATCCCATCATCACCCTTGGGCTTTGGACTGGGGAGGCATCAAATTCTGTTCTGACTTTGGGTCTCCCTGAGCGTCTAGATTCAGTTTGTTTCCATCCCCTAGAAGAAGCAGGACAGAAGAGAATAGTGCAGTCACTGGAACTTAGCCTGTAACAATTAGTAAACTGGAACAAATAAAAAAGGAGTTAAAACCAAACATTTTAAAAATTGAAATATTTTAGTGAATAGCTGACTTAACTATTTCCTGTCTTGGGTTGGGGAGGGGGGAGTTATAATTGTTTCCAGTCTCTAGGAGGAATTTTTCTGCAGCATGCTGAATAGGCTTGCTGAAAAGTCTTGCTCATTACTCATGATGAGTTCAAACCTAGAGTATTGCAAAAGCAAAGTGTGTGTAGCGTTACAATGACTTTTTTGTACTGAGAGTCCAAACTGAGTATTGTGGGGTCAATAGTGTACAGAGTAGGTGCATTTCTGCTGTCTGGCTAACTTCACATTACATCAGTGCCATTCCTTTATTGCAGATTTAATTGCAAACAGCAGCACTTGATACTCTGCTTGCAACGTTTGGGGAGAAGCAAGCAGATGAGCCTCCTCAGTTAAGACTCAATATCAAATTTCATGTCAGGAGAAGTCTTGCCAGCAGTTTGATTGATTGCTGCTTAGGCTAAAGTTCAGATGCAGATAACTCAAGGTGGGTATTGAAAGCAGCTCAGCTGGATGTGTACATCTGTAGCTGCTTCCAGAGCTATTAATTAGCCCAAATTGTCTCTGGAAATGATAGGTAGTCGGTTATTGGGAGCCTAAACCTGTTGTTGAATGAAGGCTGAAATCTCAGCAGTTGTGCTCCTCTCCAGTAGCAGAGCAACTGCATGTGTCTGGACTGGAAACTCATATGGGTTTTCCTGTCCCAAATTTGTATTTGAAAAAAAAAAAAATTTCAATCTAGGCCTGGTCTAAGTGAGATTTTTGCAGTGGGTTTCCTGGGTGGTTGATGTTCTTAATGTGATCTTGAATATTAGATGCAGTTGTCATTTCTGTGTAGGTGTAGCGCTCCATTTTCTGGTGGTTAGGTGGTGGGAATGTACCTGATAGGAGCTTGGGAGAGTATGTCGGTGACCGGAGATAGAGAAATGTGTGGCTGGTCTTAGTGTGTTTGGTCAAGTTGGTGACACTTTTTTGTCTTTTTGTTTGTTTGTTTGTTTTCTTTTTAACATGGGAACAATTCTGTCTGTTCTGCTTGGGAAAAGGTCTAGAAGTTGGTGTGGTTTCTGTTGCAGAAGGAATACGAGAGGCTTTTTTTTTTTTTTTTTAAGAGAGTTTATGGGCAGGTGTCCATTCAGTTTCGTTTGGGTTGCAAGGTAAGCCAAAAGAGGAAGAAAATGAGTCTGGGGAAACCCTTTTTCATGGTAACAGCTTTGGACCATATTTTCTTGTGGCCTCTGATAAAGCTCCACTGAAGGTAGTGGAGTGAATATTGTTCATGGTGCAGATGCTGGAGCTTTTGGCCAAGTATTAATTCTTTCAGAGCTGACAGGTATTTTGACATTCACAGCATCACTCCTTAATGTACCTATAGCAAATGTGAGCTAGAGACAGAAATAATAACTGCAGCTTCATCCATTGCCCAATTTTTTGTTTAATGAACTTGAGATGGTGACCAGTTAGCTAAAACTGTTTGTACATTGAACAGCTCCTGCAAGGGTCCAGATGTGCTTGGATCTCTGAGATGCTTTCCTAGAAAGGGAAATCATGTGCATGAAAGAAAATTTTGCCTTTCTCAGTCATCCCACTAAAACTGAAAGCCAGAAAAATGGCATTGTTTGCACTTAACAGTATCTTTTGCTATTACTGGCCAGAGTTATCGTTAATGAGGAGTCAGATGCCTCAGTCTGAACTGGCTTAAAACAGAAGACCTTTTTGTGAGTGGCCCCTGAGTCCGCATGTAAACAAGGTAGATTTGATGCAGTATAGAGTACTACTTAAAGATGAGTAACTTCTCTATGGGCCAGCACACAAGATGCAATATCAGTGGGGAAAACACAGCTCTCCTTTTTACCAAGTGACCCTGTGGAAATGTCCCTCAAGCTTTAGGACAGAACAGCTGGGGACCTGTGAGGATTTGACTGATACATATGGTACTGTGGGCCTGGTTCTGTGACTGGGACAATAGAAGTACATCTCTGTCCCAGTGAGACTTAACGAAATTATCATAGCACAATGTTTTCATTTGCTCTGGATATGACAGTGGGGGGGGGGGGGACACACAGTTGTGCAAAGCATTCTCTTCCCCCAGTTCAGACTTGCAGACTTTAGTGCCCAGTCCAGAACTGGTTTCAGAGCTGTCCTCGTGGTTATGTCACAGGCCAAGTGCAGGAAATGGGGGGTTGAATATCACCAGATCAGCCTGTGTCTGCTCATGTCACAGGTGTGGGTGACTGGGTCAGGGGTTTGCTGCCCTGAGTGGGACAAGGGCAGCACACGGGGGGCTGCTCTCTTCTCTGTGACTGCCAAACGGCCATGTGCCATGCCCAAGTGCTTGCTTGGAGAAGTGCAAAACAGTGTAAAGCAACTGAAGTTTGGGGTGTTTCCCTAGACCAGCACATTCTGAAGCAGTGAAGCAAACCCAAACATTTGTTTGGGGGATTCTAAACTTGTCTGCACGTGTAAAGGTGAAAACTCTGCATGGGTCTCTCAACAGGGAATGACAAACACAAATGGTGTCTGGCAATTATGCATGTGAGGATTCAGAGCAAAAACTTCAGATTGCTGTGCCTAAAAGTAGATCTCAGCATCTCTCTTTAGGCATTTATTAGAGCTGGTTTTATCTTGGAATTGAACAGCATTTAATAATGGTTAATTAAGACTGCTCAAAAACTCTCGGAGGAAAAGACAAGACAAACTGAGTTCTGGACACTTGTAGAGGAGGGAGTTGCAATAAATGTAAAATATTGCCAGGTGCTTTTTGAACTTAATTTTTCCTTCTAGGATTGGCACAGATCTTTGTGACTGTACCCTGGCCCACACTAGTGCTGTAGCACAGCAACTGGGTGATGACACCTCTCTGCAAGACTTCACAGCCATGCATCTGTGATGGGCATGTGTATATTGGAAAAGATGAGCCTAAAAAGGGCCTGGAGTAATACAGGCTTGATAAGAGCTCCTGTTTTGCATGTTCCAGATATGCTGAAATAACTTTCATTTAGGCAACTTCAGGTCCTTCCAGGCATCTCCCATCACATACACTGACAGCATGCAGGTGCTGCAGTCTGCTAGGTTTTGGAGGGTGGCAAATAATAGTGGAAAGGGAAATTCAGGCAGTACACTGTCACTGCCCTTCCTGTTCTCCAGCCCTGCCCGAAGGCAGTGCTCTGCCAGGCCAAAGCAGGATCAGACCCTTGGCACGGTGTTTGCTGTGTCCCACAGGGCTGAGCTCAGCTCTGCCAAGCGCTTTGAGGCATGTTCGCTGGCACTGTGCACTGCTGCACAGAGATGATGCTCTGCTCTCCACGTGTGCAAAACCTGGGGAGGTTGTGAGGGACTGCCAGAGTTTGAGGGTTGTTTTCTCAGAGTTATTACAAATTCTTGCAATGTGAACCTCTAATGTTTTCAAAGACTCAGGCAGAAAAGACTTGCTAAAGAGACTGTACCTGTCATCTCCCAGTTCATTGATTGCTTGGACCAAAGGTGGTGCTAAATCTGATCTTTGTAATATTTATATTTTGTTGGACTGGTTTTTTAAGTGTTTTATCAAACAGATGCAGTGTCCTTCTTACATGAGAAACTTAGTCCCAGCTTGGGACATGGCATAACTCACTGGACCTTCAAGGTCCAGAATTGTTGCTTGTTAACATTTGAGCAGGCTTGCAGTGTTCTGGGGGGAGGTGGGAAAAGGGTACTCTTATCTTCAAATGCTTGCAGACTGTAAGAATTGACTTGTGATTTTTTTTTTTGTTTGTTTGTTTGTTGGTATTTTGTTTACATTGCCTCTTATGCCCTAAGGAAAAAATAAATTTTTGACCTTTTAAATTGTGATCCAGTTCATTATTTTGGTGGGGTTTTTTTCAATTCTTCAGTACTGTTTTAATTCCACTTGTGTTTGTCAAAGCACTGAAAAACTTACAGCTTATTTGTACACGCAATTGCAAATTTCAGTTTAGGCTTAAATGGATAAAGGAGTTTCTCCTGTCCCCTAGCCCTGAGTTGTTATTGTATGCTGTATTTTTGTCTCTTTTCTAATCAACAAAGATTTATGGACTGCTCACCTCTGCCCTCAAATGTGAAGTCTGTGTTGAGCAAGGTTTTAAGGTTTAAAATACTGTTAGGATGTTTTTTGGAGAGGGATGTGGCATCAGATCCAAAATAAGAAGAAAGCATCCTTTTACATGAGTGGTTCTGTGATGAAAGGGTTGCTCTGCAAGTTGGGATGAGCCCTTAACACCCCTACATGCAGGCTGCAGAGCAGGCAGTGCTTGAACACAGGATATTGTGATCTGATCCTGTAAGTTTGCTGGGCCCTGGTGACTTCTCTTACCTGGCTTTGAAGGTTGGAGGCCCCAGATAGCTCAACAAGTAGAAGTTGCTGTGTGAAGCAGTAGACAGATAAAATTGAAGAGTTTCTCCTAATGTATACCTCCCCCCCTTATGCAGGACATCTCTTGGGGATGCAGAAGGGAGTGGATTAGGGGATATAATGGGGGAGTGGGTTGTAATAGGTGATGCAATAGTAAACAAGGTTGTTTTCTAGCACTTCACTTCCCAACTTGGCTGTAGGAGCCCTCTACAAAGTGTTACCCATTTCCTCATTGTCTGTTAGCAGTTTGCAAATCTGTAAGTAAAAGGGGTCATGCCTGCTGCCTGGCTGCCACCTTGGAAAGCAGAACTGCGGAGTGGTGTTGGCCCTCCCCAACTTCTTGTTCCTGCCGCAGAGAATGACCTTGCATGAATGCATCCCTCTTTTTAGCATGGGGCTATGCCTTCACCATGTGTTGTAGCACTTCACAAACATCCTGTGGAGAAATGAGTCTCACCCAGGCCCTGAGGTGAGCCAGCTCTCATCGGAGGTACAGCGTTTGCTAACGGCACCCATGAGATGTTCTGCCATGCTGGCACGTAGGTAGATGGTGCACAAGGAGTCATGTTTGGGCACCCCAGCTCTCTGAAGGATGCCAGGAATTAGATCTGAGGCAGCACACAGTCCTGGGCAGCTTAAGACAAATTTAGTGACAAGTGTGCCTGGGAACTGTGCCTCCTCTTACCCTGTGTGTAGAGTGAGCCGGCCAGCTTAAGGTTGACAGGGTTTTTCTGGACTGGTGCAATCGCCATACACTAATGTATCCCCTTGTATTTTGTAACCCACTGTTAATTGCTCCTTTCATTCCCCATTTTTCTCAGAGATCTGCGCTGCACTCAGACTAAATATTTCTGATCCTCCTTATGTGTATCTGTAGTGTTTGTGAAAAGGAGTAAAATAAACCTTGGCGGGGGGGAGGCGGTGTGTCAAAAAAAGAAACCAAAAGAGGCTGTGTGCCGTGCCGGGTGTGGAGCACCAGGTGGCGGTGCTGGCCCAGCTCTGCCGCTCCTGGACCACTTTCGGAGCATCCTCCTTCCCTCCTTCCTCCAACACCTCCTCGGCCCCGAGCCGGCGCGGTCCGTGGGCTCGGGCCCCGCGGGCTGTGCCGCAGCTGGCCGCGGCGGGGACACCCTGGGGATGGTCCTGCCTGAAGCAGCCGGAGGGCTGCGACGGTGGGATGCCTTGTCGCTGGGGAAGGTCTGTGCTGAGCCACGGTTGGTCTTGGTGGAGAATAGCTTGGGAGCACTGCTAGGATTGCAGAGCTGGTTTGGATTTGGTGACCTGATGATGGTGATGGCCTGGGGAGGCAGGTCAGGGTGGGGTGACTCCAGCAATGCTTAGCAGATGAGGATGCAGAGCTCACTGGGGCTATTGCACATGGCAGCTGCAGGAGGGAATAAATGGGCTGGGGCTGTCAGAGGGGAAACAGGGGTACCTGCCCTGGTCCCTCTTGCTGATGCCAGGGGAAGGGAGAATCTAAGTGTAACCCAGAGCGTTAGCACTTCACTTGTCCTAATATGTGGCAGTGCTTGGGCTCAGCACATCTGGAAGGGGCTGTCTGGCAGGTCAGTGTCCCCAGTTTTAGGAGCAGTCTATGTTGAGCTGCTCTATCCCTTGCTCCTCAGGGGACAGGGGGGATTCCCATGGCTGGCCTGTGGCCAGAGAGGGCTTTCCATGCCTGCTAGAGGCCCTCCTGTCCCTGGGAAAGCAGGAGCTGGGCACAGCTCTTGGAGTGCAGCACAGGTGTGTGCAGACTTGCCTTGTCCCAGTAGCTAAGAGCTCCTCAGGATTGTGTTGGAGAAAGCTGGGTTGTAGAAGTGGTTTTGCTTCATCCAGCCTGGAAAGTGTTAGGCCACTGGGGAGCTGTTAGAGTGGAACAGCTTCAGCTGGAGAGGCTGAGGACACCTCTTTTGGGATGTCCCTGACCCTTGGAGCACCCACACTGAGGTAGAAGATGCCAACTCAAGTATGTCCTGTGACAAGAGACAGTGATCTACCCGGTCTCTCATTTGCTGAATAGTTAAACGAAAAGATGAGGAAGAAATCTCACACAGCTGTGTTGCAGCTGTGCTGTGCTCCTGAACAGATCCCTGCAGCAGAAGAGCTACTGGCTTTTGAAGGAATTGGCATTACTCTGGAGAATCCAAATCCCCTTTGGGCCCCTGTGTCCCTTGCTACGTGCTGAGGAAGCATCTTGCCTCAGCATCTCCCTTCACCAGACCATGACTTGTCAGTGAGCCTTGTCAACATGTTGCTCAGTTCAGGGCTGGGATACTCCTGTCAGGTGTTGGACTGTCATATCTCTGCAGAGCTGGGGTGGGGATACCACACTATTTTGTTACTGCTGTGCCTCTTCAGCCACCTTACCTGGCCCCTACCAGGATGAGCAGCGTGGTCCCGGGTTTCCTCACAGCACGTTTTCTCTTTCTTGTGCTGGTGCAGGGCTTTTTCTGATGTTACAGACACTCAGGAGAGACTGTGCAAACAAGACAGTGAGAGTTAAGAAGCTGTGGCTTCTCTCTTGGAAGGTTATAAAGAGGCTCAGGAGCATGGGGCTTAAGTTTGCTGGAATGCAGTTAGCCCTTTCTTTTACTTTTGTGGCTTCCTTTATTCCTTTTGTGTTTATGGCGTCCATCAGGGGCCTATTCATTATCCAGCTCGTAACACCCCCTCATCCTCAAGCACTGAAGGAAAGCCTGAGTTTTCTCCACCCAGCTCCTCCCAAGGAAAAGGCTCTCATGCCACTGTTGCCTCAGCCTCTTGCCACTGTGCTGCCCATCATGTTTTGCCATGCTTGTGGAAGTGGTAAATAGTCAGTTGCCCATGCTGCTGCAGGATACCTAAATCAACTTTATTCACAATCACAGTTATCCAATTTTTCACAATGAGTTATTCTTCTCTTTAAACAGAACACAAAACATCTTAAAGTAAAGCAATGAAATGCAAATGACACAAAAACACGGAGGTACATGGGAACCTACACCAGTCAAACAAAACAATAGGTTAGGTAGGTTAGGGTTGTTGTTACTGCTATTGCTGTTTTGGTTTTTTTTTTTTTTTCCTCCCTGGAGAGAACCTTGCTCTCCTCCTCCCTGTTCACAACTGGAGGCCAGCTGATGCCAGGAGCAGGACTTAACCCCAATTTTTGAGCTCAGATGCTGGGGGAGCTTTCAGCTTCTGCTAACTCTTAAGAGTTTGGTCCACAGTAAAACAAACACAGTTATATATTAAAACACTCTGAATTTAAAAGGTGAAAACAGAATTCACACCACTGCACTGGTACCCATGGATGGAATTTCTTGAAAAATAAAATGTACCCCTTGGCTTGCCCTGCGTGGAGGGGAGCCAGTCCCACTGGTGTGGTGAAGGCTCGGGGGGCTGCTTATTGCACATTTCCCCACATCCACTATTTTATTGACACCTTCCTACCCCTTGTGTTCCTTTGCGTTGGAGTTCTTTGCACTGCAGTTATGTAACTACTAAAACAGGCTCCCTGTGTCTGCCAGTGCTGGCTCTGTCCTCAGGCAAGCTGGAGGCCTGCTGCATGCCTGCAAACTGGCCACAATTCTGGCATGGCTGCCATGACTTCCCCCAGACTTGTGTCAGCACGGCCTCCTCCCACTCTGTGGTGAGGACATCTGGGCACAGGAGCCAGCCTGGAGTGCAGGACAGGGCAGGGCTGGGTTAGGGGTATATATGAGAGGTATGCAAAGAAACAACATAAATCCCTGTAACCAGAAGATCAGCGTTCAAGTTGTACTGCCCACTGGTGTGGGCTGGGGGTAGCCACAGACCCCCATGGTAGGCTGCAGTGATGGTGGTGCCTTTAGAGAAAGGCTTTACAATGCAGTCTCCAACTAGTAGCCTCTTTTTTCATTTCCTTGAGAGGACAGGGTAAGGACATGTTTTCCAGGTGCTCTTGGGAGCAGCTTCTGCAAGTGCTTCTTCACCCACCTGCTGCCTGGGGGGGTTGCGATAACCCCTGCAGCGAGCGGCTGTGTATATTAAATGCCTTTATCCCTACGCCACGCTGTTCCCCTGTGTCCTATCAGTGGCCATATGCTGGGGTGCAGAAAAAGGCTCAGCAGGAGGGGTGCGACTCCATGGCCTTCCCCAGCCTGGCCTGGTGGGCAACATGGCTGGGTGAACGCCACTGCTGCTGTGCTCCAGCCCTGATCACCCCTCAGGGCCTAGGCACTATCTCTACCTCCTGCACAGCCCTGAAAGGCAGCAGGCGCAGGGAGGGGGAGACCAACAGCTCCTGCTGCTGTGGAGCCACCATGTCTGGGCCCAGGGGCTGGCAACCCTGGGACAGGCCAGGGGCCCTGTCAGAGTGGCAGTTTTCATGGCAACCACAGGGGCCACCATTGCAGGCACCTGCCATGGGGACAGTGGGGTTCCCAACTGGGGCTGGAGGGAAGGGGATTTATTTAAATAAACCAAAGCAAACTAAACCCCTCAAGCTGTTTTTTTTCCTTTCTTCCTAACGTGTAAGGACAGCCACGTCCTGCTGGCGGGCTGGCTGTGAAGGGCTCAGTACTACCTGGCTGGTTTTGTCTTAAAGCACAGTGATAAAGTTACCAGTAAATGAAACCCGCAGACATGTGGGTTTATACATTCTTCCCCACTGGGGTTGGGGTTTTTGTTTCTTTTTTTTCTTTTCTTTTATTTTTTCCTCTCACAAGTGCTGTCTGGATGGTAGGGGGAAGAAGGGTGAGGGAGACACATCTCCCTCTCCCACAGGCCCATGGGGGCAGAGATGCTGCTGAATCCCTTGTGCTGCATGGAGACCACACGCAAATCGGTGTTGATGGGGTTTCAGAGCTGCTCGTCATGCAACGGGATGGCAACAGGAGAAGGCTGGACACCACTGAGAGGGAGCAAGGCCAGTGCCAGTGTTGGCTGCCATGAATGCCTCTGCCAGGGAACAGTGAGGGAGAAGCGGAGGACAGCCCTCAAGGGGCTGCTCTTCTGCCTGTGGATGTGGGGCAGGTGTTGCTTTGCAAATCCTGGGTCCTTTTCTGCACTGCCCCCAGCCTTTCCGCTGTGAATGTGCTCACTGCACCTCCCTTGCTGGGTCGAAGCTTGCCTCGCTCTGTCCTTTCTAAGGGGCTTCCCACAGTCAGGCTGGTTGTACATGGAAACATGTTGCTTGTTCCTCCTCTTCTGCTAAGCTGTCCTCTGCACATGGGGGTGTCTCTGGAAGGAGATGTGTAGCACTGAACCTTTTACCACTTGCTGCCCCTGCTAAGCATTGGAGACTCCGCTCTGCTGTGCATGGTGTAGAAAAGGGATGATTGCACCAGCTGGGGTTTTTTTTTGAGATAAAGTTTAAAATCCCCAAGGGAGATTAGTCCATCACAACTTCCCTGACACACTGAAGTTCAGCCCCAGGGCTTGCTTGGAGGGTAGAAGAGCAGCATCTAAGCTTGTCTCATCTGTTGTCCATGGAAGAGGGGATCAGGGTGGTGGGTGGTGATGGTTTTTTAATCTCCTGGATGATGAATAGAGGCCAAGACCTGTGTGGTTTCACAGCCTCCTCCCCACCTGCCCAGTCCCCACCACAGCATCTGCTGCTCTAAGTGCTGCGGTATGTTTTGATGATATCTTTGATGGCCCGTCTGCAAATGGGGCAGCAAGCGTTGGCCATCTTCTTGAGCTTCAGCCCACACGAATAGCAGAGACACATGTGTCCACAGGAGTAAATGACCGTGTCTACCATGTTCTCGTAGCAGATCGTGCATTCATCTCCCCAGGGCCCTGAGACAGATGGGGAGATGGGTGACTCAGGCAAGCTGATTGGAGAGTTGGGAGCTGTCCCTGAAACACAAAGAACAGAGTCACCGTGCTACTTAAATTGCTTCCTGACATCCCAAGGTAATTTCTGCCCTGAAGCTAGCTACAGAGGGAAGAAGCATGCCCTAGCAGAAATGGATGCTCCAGGATCAGAGGTCCTTCGTGTGACTTACTGTCCCACTCGCTGACCCCTGGTTCACATGCCAAGGCTTAGGACAGCAGAAAAGCAGCAACTGCTGGGAGCTGCCCACACAGAGCAAACCAAGAGAAAGCTGTTCCCATGCAGCAGGGACAAAGAGCAGTTTCACGTTTTCAAACTGCTGTCTAAACATTAACGAGGAAGTTAAAAATCAGGAGGGGCAGATCAAGCCATCTGCTTTGAAAAGGGAGAGACTGAGTGGCACACGGTGGCAGCAGTTCCCAAGACAAGCAGTGCTTCATCTCTAGGGCTGATCCAAGGATATGACCACAATGCCTAGCTACAGATCACCCCGTGTGGATTCTTCAGGACAGGGGTGGGGTGGTACCCTCATGGACAGCATCTAGTTCATAGTGGGTCATTGCTTCAAGAGCTGTGATGGGCTGCAGTAATAATGCTCACGGCACACTTGTAATGAGGCCTCATCAATGAAGCCAGATGAGGTAGCAAGATAATGAGAAAATTTCTATTCTTTTCCCTCAAAGCTCCTTAAAAATCTGAATGTTTGCTGTCGCCAGTTACTCAGCTTGAAACTGGTAGGTACCTTCAGCAAAAAACACTCTTGGTTTGGACAACAATGACAAGGATCCACCATCAATGCCTTGGGATCATGCAGGTGCCTGGGGTTTTAAAAATGCTGCAGAACAGCCTATCATTTACTAATGCATGTACATTTATCTGAATGTCACTGGAATTTATCAGCATACTAGAAACATCAATACTGCCTTTTTTTCTGCAGAGGGTACTGAAGGTGTATGGAGAGGGAAAGGGAGGCCTATCCTTAGCTCCAGTCTAAGCTAGCATGCAACATGTCACTGCCACAAAACTCTCCAGAAGGAGCTGTGCATCACAGGGCCATGCACATAACAGAAACCTGGCTTCTTCCCTTGGGACCATTCATGATGAAAAGGGTTGGAGAAATATTGCTGTCTAGGCATGTAAGCAGCTTCCACGTAAACCAGACTGAAAATAGCCTTTGCAGAGGCTCTCCCTTCCCCCCCAAGGAAGCTGTCAGGAGACTCCGTTGATCGTTGTGGTTTTAGAGTCCTTCTGAGAGACAAGTGTGAGACCGTGAAGGGAAGCAGTGCAGGAGCGGGCGGGCGCAGCGGGGCAGCACTGGGTCCCCGCTGGCGGCGAAGACAG
>JANZLQ010000100.1:28564588-28584514 GCA_026212715.1 Elanus axillaris | reverse complement strand
GGTAAGACAGTGGAACAGGTTGCCCAGAAGGGCTGTGGTTGGCCCATCCCTGGAAATGTTCAAGGCCAGGTTGGATGGGGCTTTGAGCAACCTGGTCTAGGGGAAGGTGTCCCAGTCCATGGCAGAGGGGGTGGAACTAGATGATCTTGAAGGTCCCTTCCAACCCAAACCATTCTGTGATTCTATGATTCTATTCTCTTGACCTTGCAATCTAGTGGCAAGACACAGTGTACTGAGATCTCCTGGGTTCTTTCCTCTATCTTCTTCCAGAAAGACAAAGTTTCTGTCTTTGGATGTTCCCCAGGCAGATGTCAAACACCTCTCCCTTGACACTGACACTATGAACTCTGGTATTCCATCAGTGGCACATCCACTAAAAGGTGGGTCTTATCAAGATAAGCTTTGCAAGAGCTAAATCCTTCCACGTTTTATTTCAGTAAATGGTTTTCACTAATGCAAATGTCCCACCAGATGTAGAGAGCTGCAAATACCAAAAGCAGTTTCAGCAAGATAGTCTCAATGCTAAAATAACAGCCCCTCCCCAGCAT
The DNA here is from genome assembly GCA_026212715.1 of Elanus axillaris. Classification (NCBI taxonomy): domain Eukaryota; kingdom Metazoa; phylum Chordata; class Aves; order Accipitriformes; family Accipitridae; genus Elanus; species Elanus axillaris. The sequence continues at coordinate 28,583,966 of JANZLQ010000100.1, read as the reverse complement.
GCACTCTGCTCTAAAGAGCAGCCATATACTTTTCCGCACATTATCACATTTTCTTGCCTCCAGCCAAGGCTGCAGGAGAGCTATTCTGTCCCCTAGGGCCACTCAGGTCTTGACCAACAATTTTGAATCCATCATGCTAAAACAAAGGAACAAAGCACCTGTTGCTGCCTGGGCACATGGTAGTTAAAGATCAACAATAATATTACGGAAGGATGTAAGTATATCCATCACTTCTGAATGCTATAAAATATATGTATTTACATAGCAGTTTGTTATGTTCCCACGGTGATGGGAACAATACTACATTGACCAGAAACCAGAGCTTCCTTCCCCTTGGGCTCAATGTTTTTTGGCCAACCATGCCCTCAGAACCCAGCCTCTGTGCTACAGCTCATCTCTGCCTCTCAGGTGACCAACATCAGTTGATGATCCATGGGGGTTTTTGCATTCAAGTATTTCCTGGAGGATTTAAAAACTATTCTGAATAGAACAATATCACGTTTTGTTCTTTACAAGCCCATGAAAACATAAGAGATTTTGCATTATGCTACAGAAATGTCCAGAAATAGGTCAAAAAACAACCTGGCAGATTTTGCATGTAAAACTGTAAGGCCTGTGTTTGCAGATGGGTGTCAGACAACCACTGTTCAGGGAAGTAAAAGTTAGATCCAAACCACATAGAGAACAACAGTTCAGACTTTCATGTGGATCAGAAAAAGAGTGTAAGTTATGGCTTCATGGGAGCATCGCTGTCTGCTGTGTCCAGATGGGTAGCAGGGCACCAGCACATCTATTACTTTCCTGCAGTCATATGCACACTCCAGCTAAGCAGGAGAAACCGGGAAGCTCCAGACACCACAGAAGTTTTTGATTCAGCAACTCTCACAGCCCAAGCCCAATGTGCTGTCTGAAAGCAAAGAACACACAGTAAACTTACAAGGTATCTTTCCTGACCTGACAAGTGAAGTTCAGCAGTTAGCACTTCAACCTGCAGAATCCTGAGGGCATGGACACCATGCAATGAACATCTAGCTGAACTGAAGCGAAAGAGCCTCTAATGGGACTCCATCTCTCAACCTGAGAAATAGTAGATGAACAAAGCATCCAGACAGATGTGTAGATCCAGAAGACGTAAAAAAAGAAGCCTGGATTACGTAGCTGTCCTGGTTTGAGCTGGGATAGAGTTCATTTTCTTTCTAGTAGCTGGTACAGTGTTATATTTTGGATTTAGTATGAGAATAATGCTGATAACACACTGATGTTTTCCGTTGTTGTTAAGTAATGTTTATACTAAGTCAAGGACTTTTCAGCTTCTCATGCCCAGCCAGCAAGAAGGCTGGAGGGGCACAAGCAGTTGGGAGGGGACACAGCCAGGGCAGCTGACCCAAACTGGCCAAAGGGGTATTCCATATACCCAGTACATAAACTGGGGGGAGTTGGCAAAGGAGGCAGATCTCTGCTCAGGGACTAACTGGGCATTGGTCAGCAAGTGGTAAAAAACTGCATTGTGCATCACTTGTTATGTATATTCCAATTCTTTTATTATTGTCATTTTATTATTGTCATTTTATTATTGTCATTTTATTATTATAATGATGACATTATTATTTTCTTCCTTTCTGTCTTATTAAACGGTTCTTATCTCAACCCACGAGTTTTACTTTTTTCTGATTCTCTCCTCTGTCCCACTGGCTGGGGGGGTTGGTGAGTGAGCAGCTGCCTGGCGTTTACTTGCTGGCTGGGATTAAACTGCAACAGTAGCTGAACCATGTGAAAAATGAGAGTTGGAGCTTTCATCCTGTTTAATAAAAACAAAACAAAAAGCCCTCTAAAAGATCACAGGTATTAATTACCCTGACCAAAAATGTTTGTGTTCATAAACAGCACCTTTTCCAGATCCATCTCAAAAAGGCCATTTGGTATTTGGGAGACCACAGCAAAAGTAGTTCCGTGAGCAAAAGGAAAATGGCTGCCTAACCCAGCACCTCCAAGCTCTATGCTTCTCTAGGAGCAACACGTATACATAGGGTGGTAGATGCATACAGGAAACAAATACTTTCACTTGTCTTGGCCAGCACTGCTCTGAATTTCTATGGGACACTCTCCTGGATGAAAAGGCATCTGACAAGGCAGGAAAAGAAAGAGTTTAGTTTGCTATGTCATGTGCCACTCTGACAAGTGCCACAGCAGAAACTGGAGAAAAAGAGGAGAAAGTCTCCCCTGGAGATAATCTGGAGACAGGAGTTGCAGGATCTGTATCAGCAAGGTAACTGAGGAATCCTGGGATGCAGAGGAATAATCCTGCTTAGAAAGAAGAGGGTGGTTGGTCTTCAAGGCTCAGATATGGCCTGTGAATCACTAGTGGTCCATGGCGAGCTGTTCACACACCTGTGACAGAGCTAAAGTCAATGAAAACCAAACAGGGCAGCGTGATGAACGACACAGGAGGCAAAGTAATTTCCCCTGGTTAAACCATTGCTCTGTGTCACCTAAGCAAGACACTACTCTGTTCACCGATGAAAATGCAACTCTTTCCAGCTGGTTCCTCGGGATAAGGGCTCTGTTGCAACATGGAGAGCACTACCAGGGCTGCTAAGCTTGACCACCAGTGAGAGTCCTAATGGGCACAGCTTGGAGTAAACCTGCTTGTAATGGGATTGACTGCAGTTTGCCTCTACACACTGGCACTGAGGCCACTTCAGATCAAATTTCACTGTTGACCGAAAGAGCCCTTTGCCAGCACCTTTTGTCCCACGGTACTCTGGTGAACTAACTCCAAATTTGGTCCTTTGACAACTGCTGTTGTCAGAAATCTCAAGGAACCAAGGATTCATAGTTGTTCTGTCTCCAAGTCCCTGGTCAGCTCTTACCTTCCCCCTCCCCCTCAGTTTTAAGCCCATTGACCAATGTCAAGAAAGTCTGAAAGAAGAATGGAAACCTCAGCAATAACTGATTTCTACATATTTTGCAATGGGCAGCTAAGTAGGAGCCCCAACTCATATGCCCACAGTAAAGGAAGCAGGAGAGTTTAGCCCACACACTCTGCATTTATCCAGCATGGATGTGAACACAGACTTACCCACACCAAATGCTGGCTCTTGGGTGGTTTTTTTCAGGCCTACTGCTGGCTTTTGGCCAGCATTAGGACACATCCAGAGAGCTGCAATATTGTGCAGCTGTTCTGGTGGGGCCGGAGTTATTGAAGTGCATGGATAGAAAGGACACAGATAAACTGGCAACTCAGCTTCGTTAGTAAGACTGTTGCTGGAACATGTTATTTCATTGCTCAAAATGTTACTGGAAAGGATGAAATTCACAAGGGAAACCACACAAAAAAAAATAAATAAAGGAGATGAAGGAAAATGTTTTACACATTGGCGATTCACTCTGAGACAAAAGAAAATGAAAGAATATCCCCAACCATTTGGATCCCCAAATACTAAATATATAAACTTATTGCTGTGATAGCTCCTCCAGACATGAGTCATACATTTTAAACCTTATGGGGCCAATCAATTTAACTTCATAAATGAATTACACCACCAAAACCAGACCAAAACCAGACCAATGTATCCAGACTGGCTCATTTCAACCTTTCAGAGCTATCGATAAAACTGTGTGTGAGCTGAAATGTGTACCAGCAAAAGCTGAAAGCAGTAAATCAAATTTAATAGGCTGGTTTTGTTGAATGTACAGGAATGATGCCTGAAAAAAATAATCAACCCAAGCCTGAACTAATGGAATTCCTAAAGGCTATGCAAAGACTGTTTCATTTCTACATGCCTAATGATCTGGGGTTTTGTTTGGTTGTCTTTATGTGCATAACCCACAGAATTTCTCAATTAAGACCAGCACTTTACATACAAAATATTTCGAAGGGCTTCCAAACCTGACAAAAAGATCTATTGGCCCCCTTCAATAGCTAGTTCCTGTAGTTAATTACCCTCACTTATGTTTAATTTAAATTTGTGTCCTTTCATTTTCCAGCAGTTTGATACTTTTTATGCTATTATCAGCTACATTAAAGTGCCCTCCTCTTTCATTTATCTTCCCTCCATGCTGGTTAAGTTGCCTTTTAACCTTTTCTTTGTGGCAAACTGACATCCTTCCACCTCCCACTACAGATGACTGTGGCCTCTTACCATGCCATAGAGTGGTGCTTGGGTTTATTTTCCCTTTGTGGGGTGACATAAAGAAAAACAGTGTTTCCAACCTCATTTTTATTTTCTGCTTTTTTATTTCTCCTACAGCAAATATATTGCCAGTATATGATGCCAGATTGATAAAATGGAAACAGAAGTCAGAATCCTTTACTCTCAAACCAACCCTACACTGCCCTCCTCTCGTAAAGAGTCCTCTAAGACCATCACTCTGTGTAGAGATGGCCTCCCCTGATATTTAGGTTAGGAAATAAATGTATCCCCAGCACTGTGGAATCAAATGTCAGCTTCTATGGCAAAGCCACAAGCCAGGAGAGACCTGAGCTGGATCCTGCTCTGGGTCAGGACCAAATAACTAATCTCAAGCTGTGAAACGTAGTATCCAGTGACCTGATACCCTGAGCCATCTTGTTCACTTAGTGAAAAATAAACCTTCTCTAGGTGCAACAGTGTCATTGCTGCTCTCCACCTTCTCCAACCTCCAAACAAAACAGAAAAGCTGGAACAGAAGCAAACCCAGCAACTTTAATTTCATTTTATAGTCTGCTGTAGTGCTGATGTTCCTTTAACACTGCATAACATTGCTTTGATTAATCTAATAATGATATGCCCCCAGAAATAGAATGACATCTGCTATTTAAGATAGTTTTGGTACAGCTATGCCTCTTGCAGTATTTTTGTCCCATTTCTTTCAAGGATATGGAACTTCACTTTTTCTATTAAAACTAGAAAAAGATGACTAAAAACATGTCTTCTCCTGTGATATAAAGCTCTAACTACAAAAGACAGATCACACAATATTACTCTTGTTTGCATTCTGAAGATGGAGCTTGTAATTAGAAAGATGAACACTTTATATTCTTCTTACATTTTCTAATATTATAATGACAGATATTATGGCAAGCACCATAATCTGTTCCACTGCAGTACAAACAGTGCACATCACCTCCCTAATAACATTGCAAAAGCTAGAGATGGGAGTTCATTATTTTCTTTGCCTTCTGTTGGGATATTGCTGATCCATATAATTACTGCATTTGCAGAGATGTGCAGTGTTGGGACAGCGTCAGTGCTCTTCTCTGGGCAGTTTACTGTACTGATATTATTATACTGATATGGGGACTGTACTGCTCCCAGCTTTGTTATAGTGGAAACATAGGTCTGAAAGGCTCTATTTTTGCTTTAATACCTGTTAAAGATTATAGGCAAGCTTCAATTTTGTAGCTTTTAACTGGGAGATAGCAGCCTGCTGCCCAAGCTGACGTGGATAAAGCTGTACACTCAGCAGGGTCCTACCCTTTCCTTGAGAAAGGCAAGGTCAGCAAGTCTGGTTCTTTCCACTTACATCTCTCTTAAGAACAATAGCCCAATTTCAGCTTCTCTTCCAGTGACTGAGTCCTGGAAAGTCAGTTATGTGGTCACAAATACAGGTAGCGAGGAGTTTTCCAATCAGCAGATTTCATTTCATGGATCCAAATGCAGATTTAGCTAAAACATGGACTAGGAGTGTACTGATTTGGGCTGCACTTGTGAGCAGGCAAGGAGGACATACACAGGGTATGTGCAGCAGGAGGTTTGCCCAGGATGCAGGAGGCCTGTGTTTAAGTTCATGCTCTGTTGAATTCTGTATGAGGACATGAATCTGTCCCTCTGGTGAGACATATCCTTGCTGCCTTGTTTCAGGACCCATCGTAAGCAGGCTATTTGCTCTGTGCAAAACTGCCAGAATTAGTGATCTCATATGAAAGGAAGCACTGGCCGATGACTTAGTTTTACCAGCAGCTCAATGACCAGGGGATGTTTTCCTTCTAACGTATACAGGAGCATTTAATCTCCTACTTTACTGGGATCTGTTTGGCCTCACATACTATTATCACAATGACATGTTGGTGGAGAGCAGGGCTAGCCACGGATTATGTGCAGTACCCACAACAAATGTAATCAGGATGAATTATCAGGGATTGAGTCTTGGGCTCCTGGAAATAAATTGCAGTATTACATTTGTCATCTCTGATCCTTTAACAGCCACAAAACACTCACAGCATAGGCCTATGGTCAACTTTAAGCAAATTATATAGGACACTTCATACTGTGATTAAGGTGAACTGGACCCTGCAGACAGATGTGTATGTTTGCCACAATTTATCTTAAAAGACTGTCTATAAAACCTAAAAAAGGAGGTGTTGGTTGGCTTTTGGATTTGGGGTTTTGTTTTTCCATGTTGGGTAAGAGGGGCATTTTAATAGTGAGGATTTGAAGCAAAAAGGAATTTAAGTATATTTAAAGTTATATGAACATAACAGTATAAACAAGAAAGAAGCATTTTGAAATAATTTCCAGTTAGAGAAGTACCATGAATTACATCATGTTGTCAGAATCAATAGTTTACTTTCTGACACTAACACCAGCAGAACCATGATACGGTCCAAATTCATGGCCAAACACATCCAACACTTGTGTCCACTACACACACACACACACAAACATAGAAAAAGTAAATTTGATCCTGAGGAAATGCTATTTCAAGGCTTTCCCCTCCATACCTTCAAAACATGAATTTAAGCATTTAAATGAAGTACTTAAGTTAACAGAGCGTAAAATCAGAGCAAAAATACCAAGAGAAAGAGGCCAGCTCTTCAGAGGTCCACAACCTGTATGAGCTAGACTGCCTTAAATAGGGCTGGAGGACAAGGGAACCCCTCTCCTGCTGAGCTGGTCAGTGCCACACTCTGTGTACTGCCAGGATCATGAAGCACAGGGCTTCCTCTCTGCTTGCTAGCCTGCCTCTCACATATGAGCCTGGGGAAAGCAAGGGGACCGCTCTTTTGGGGAATCAGTCATGCCAGATAGCTAACAAGCAGAAAAGGGCATCAGATCTCATTTTTCCTGCTGGCTATGTCCTACATTAGCATAGCCCAAAGCACCTCTCCTCTCCCTTCCTTGCTTCTCCTAGGTGAGTTGTGACTCATCTGTACTTTAATGGAGGTCTCTGAGGCTTAATTCACTATCTGAAAAGAGCTTTGAGACCATCAAGTGAATGATGTTAGAGAAGTGCAAAGAGGTAAGTCTTGGAACTCATATCCATGTACTACGTATGTGCCTTTGTATATTTTTTTTTCCTTTTAAAAAACCAAAATTTATACCCAATCCTAGAGCAGGGAGGGAACCTTTCATTCTCTCCGTCCTTCCCCTGTGATATATCCCCCCTTGCTTTCTTGTGCATGAAGTTTGGAAAAAGGGGGTCCAACATACCCAACAATCGAATTTGCATGACCGCGCCGTGTAAAACGAAGAACATCCAGAGGGGCTGGGAACAGTCCACGCAGACCTGCATGCCAGTACTGGCACCGTTGTGACTCAAGTGCAGCTCACCATCTGAATTCACCATAAATCCCAGGATGTCTCCGCTCTGGAGAGGCACCACGACTCGGCAAATGGCCCAGAACTCCTTTCGGTCGACCAAGGACTCAGGGTTATAGGGGAGGTCGCTGGGGCGCAAGGTGCTGGGGTCGCAAGACGTCACCCCGTAGGCCAGCGTTCCTGTGCGCACAGCGTTGGACTTGTTGATTTTGACAAAAATGGTTTCATTGATCCGAAGGGGTCTGCTGGTGAAAACCAAAGTCCTCTCCTCCCGGGCATGCTCCAGGCGGGCCACGGTCTGGTCGTCAAGGATTTTGACATGGGGTCCCCGGAGGTGGTGGAAGCGGAGGTCGCTCTCCAGCTGGGAGGGGAGGAGGTGGGAGTGCTGGGAGTTGAGGGAGTTCTGCGGGATGGGACACGTGGTAGCTGTCACATGGAAGGTCTCCTCTTGCAGGTTGAGGTCGCACAGGCTGACCGAGAGACGCGTGTCCTCCGTGTCCCGCCGCAGTGAGGGCCGACGGATGGCTGTGAAGGAGCGGGGCCGCAGGCAGTCGGGAGGAATGATTTCACTGTCTGCAGGGAGAGAGAAAACAAAAAAGGGGTCACTTCAGACAAAATGAAAATGTCCAGGAGTTTGCAAATCGCTATCAGTTTGATTGATATGTTTAAAAGGGAAAATCAGAGACCTGCTGCCATTAATAGATTTTCCCCTTTAAAATATTGAAGCACAGTATCATAAAATGTATTTGCCATCAATTGCTGCTCTTGTACTTTCCCCACCAGCATCAACATTTTCAGCTTCTTGAGCAGGCAGACTCAAAATCAATGGAAAGAATTGACCAGGGGAGGGTCTCCTTGGAGAGGGAAAGGAGAGGGTAAATATCTGAAATATACCCTGAACATACCAATCAATATCTACACAGGCTCCAAGTTTTTATGCCCTCTTTATTGTCTACAGTAATTCTCATAATCTAGGAAATAAATATCTAACTACACATTTTTAAATTTAAAAAACAATGCTATGTTCAGTTCTAATTTATTTATCATCATATGAAATTTAATTGATATTTCTGTATATAATTAATCATTAGTGTGATGGTGCCCACTGCAAACCAGTACAGATATGGATTTCACAGTGCAGAACATGGGAATATGCAGTTTTATATAAATAACATACAATCATTTATTATATCCAAGCCAAATAATTAAGAATCAAATCCACAGATATATAGCAAAGAAAGATGGTTCTTACACATTCAAATACACCAGTGGCAACAGAAATGCACCTTATCCTCTTTGTTAGTCTCACCTGCTGTTTTAAGAGCTAATCATAAATTTATTTAATTCTTTTTCTAAGGAACATAATCACCTGCCTCTGATGACTAAATTATTTCTATTTAACATAACCTTAGCTACGCTGTTGCCACAGAACTTTTAAAGAGCCATATACTGAGAAAAAAATGCCATTATTTAAACAGATTATAAAAGTAAGCTGAGATAATGCAAAGATTTATACTTATGCCTGACTTTCTGAACTCTGAGAAGCCCACAGCATCAAGAGACTATTCACTGTGAGAAAACTGAGCATGTGGGTAATTCTTTGCAAACATGATAAGCTATGACCCATACTGACTGTTGCTCTGTGGGAACTATGCCTAAAGACTGCTGTGGCTTCAAGCCTGGCTCCAGACAGTATGAGGTGGGGCCACCCCATACAACACAACCCCCCACAGGTGGCACAAAGCAACACCACTAGAGCCCAGCCTGGGACCTGCCACAAACACAGCACAAGGTGGAACCACAAGAAAAGGCAGAGGCACAGAGACTCTGCCCTAACCCACCTCCTAGGCCCTTGCAATGTGTACCTCTTCCAGCCACATGTCCTTGGGATTTTCTTTTACAATAACAAAAGAGCAGGACCTCAGGTATCTGAGGATTCTCCCAACGGGATGCACCCTCTTCCAGTACACCAGAGGAGTGGCTCTGTACTGGTATGCCAAGGAAAAATGCCAGCTACTGAATAACCAACATCTCCTGCAATATCTGAGGTCTGACTAACAGCCCTCCTGCCTTTCCTGCCCTCCTCTTCTGGGAGCCCTGACAAAAGCACACCCACACACAGTTTGGCTTCAGTAGAGCTCTTTGCTTTGCTTAAACTGGATTATTCCAGGCTCCTCTTTAAATAAACTGCTATTGCAAGGGAAGCACAGTCTCAAAATAAAAATGGGCTTTGTTTCCCAAGTTTGATTTTCCCCATACTGATAGCTTCTCTTCCCAGAAGTTAATTAAAGAAAAGGAGGAATAAATAAAATCAGAAATTACCCCAAGTAATCTGGAAGTGGGTCACATTAATGCTTTGTAATATATGGGCTAGCATTTGCATTGTAAGTGTTCCTGCTGGATAGCATTAGACTTATTTTACCCTCCTTTGGCTGGAAAACTACATAGGAGAACAAATTAATCCTGGCAGCTGATGACGATCCTTTGGTGTAGGTGAATGGGTAGAGACCTTTCTGAATAGGAACAGAAGGTCCTCTCTATTTTATTCCCTGTAACTATGCATGTGCAGCCTGGCTGACAACTGTGATGTGTGGGTAGCTTGCAGCCAGGATTTTGAAACAGCTTGTTTTCCACCAGGATGCTTGCATTTCCCTTTGGCTGCTGGACAAAATCTCTTTTTCCATCTGAAAAGAGGTTAAGAGAGATGGAGTTCTTCTGCAGACAAGACACATGGCAGTGATAGCAAACTAGGGTTACACATCCAGATGTTTTACTTAAATCCACTGGTAGCTCAGATGTCTAGCCACCTAAAGGCTAAGATGTCTCAAGCATATGAGACTGACTGTGAGACTTACTTCATTAATGTTTGCAAATACCCACGGAAGAAAGGATTGCAGTTTACTAATATCTGAAGCGGGTTTGTGAAAATTTAGAGAGACGAGTCTCTAAGATACGCTGGCCTGCTTCAGGGCTCTTTATTTTTATAAATCACAAAATACCCAGCCAAAGAAGAAAAAAACCAACCATTGGATATAAAGTAAAACAAAAGTGGGATTCATCTTTTGGGGTGGTTGGAAGAGAAGTGGAGTGACATTTACTCAGAATAACTGATAATGGCCAAGGGCTATGAAAGAACAATTCTGGTGAAATGTGAAACAAATAAGGTGAGTTTGAGCAGTTTCTCTCACCAGAAGATGCCCAGGAATGAGTTGTTTTCTTCCACTAAAGCTTCAGTTGTCACTTTTTAAACACAGACCAAGCTGTTCATGCTGGAGTGGTCCGTAACACAGGCTTACTCCTGCAGAACTTTTACAACTGACCTTTAATGCCTACAAAGGAGGGACTCTCCATGTAGGAGTGTTCAGGCACATTTATATTTGCAGAGACAAACGTGGAGCACACACCAAAAAGACAGAATGACTTTATGTGACAAGACTGTAAAATACAAAATGGGTCCAATGGCCCGTTACCAAAGACATCATCCGGCTTCAGCCTGAAGAATTTAGAAATCATCCCTTCTTATTAAATATTCAAGGTTGTAAAATTTCCTGTACAAGGCAGTTGGCAGTGTTTCTTTGGCAAAAGTCAGCTGGTAAGAGACCTCTTTGGGTAAGAACAGATGGACTTCTGAGTGAAGACCACAAGCTTTAACCCAGATGGTTGGGGTACCACCTGCAAGCTGGCCATGACCATGGCAGCATGATGGAAGCTGGCTGCCCAAGAAGCTTTCCAGAGAAGTTTTGCTGAGCTCTGCATCAGTGCAGTTATGATGTTAATGCTGGATTTAGAGACTTAAACGTTTCTGGTAGCAATATAGACACAGACAAAGTGGAAAGGATTTCTACTAAATACAAATTTTCCGCTCCTCAGTTGGAGAATCTGAGACACTGAATTTTTATAAAGGACACCTAACTTCACAAATCCCTTTGTATCTTTTTCTGGCTTTGTTTAAAAAAAAAAAAGTAAGCAGGACTAATTCATTTAGCAAAGAAGAAATGAAGAGCACTTGAACAGTTCAGCTATCTTCTGTTTTCTCCTCTTCTTTAGTGGGGTTTATCCACAAAATTTAGATCCTCAGCATCTGATTCCTTACATAGAAAATTAACTTGAAGTATCTTCCTCAGACCAGAGGCTTCAAAGCTCTCTATTTTCCTGCTCAGAGGGCATGGAAGAGCTTCCTGCTTCATGCAGGCTCAATGCAACTGCAGTAACAGTTTAAAACAGCATTTACAAGGAGCTGGTGAACAGCCAGATAAAGCTGTAATCACTGCACCCAGATCAGAAATATTTCACTACCACCTTTTTTCTGAACCACTGCCAAATGTTGTCTTCTTAAATCTATTTCCTCACACATGTAGAACATGTGTAATGCATATTCATTATAGATATCACATACATGCACATTTAATATAGCTACATGCACATCCAAACACAAACGCGTTTCTAACCACCAGCATACACAGATCATCTCAGCCCCACACAAACCCGAAGGGGATGTGTTGCTGTCAAGACTGTCAAATCATTATTTCCTTCCTCTTTTTCTTTTTCAGTACTGTCTGTTACTGCCTGAAGGCTTGACTTTCCAAGGTCATGAGCAGCCAGTACTCACACACCTGTAAAGGATCTGAGAAAGCCGTGCCAACTCAGCACACATGCACACACATTCTGGAAACTTGCAGAGTCCAGTATTTAAATGCAAGCTTTAGGCACACAGATCTCCTCCTCTCAGTGAGTTTTCTGAGACTGGTGCAATCCTATGGCTTCACATGAACTGTATGAAGTTCAGAGTATGAAGGCTGCAACCACTCTCCAGAATGAGCTATGGAAGACATAGTATAAATAAACCTATCTTGAGAATTACTACTACTACAAAAAATAACTTAAAATTTGGGGAATCAGACTGATAACCTATCCCATTTCTAATGATCTTTCCTCCCAGGAGAGAGAAATGCTGAGAAGTCAAGGAATAACCTAGTGATTCCTTGCATCTGGAGAACATTTCTATCCTCAGCTACTAAGCAAAGAGTAAAAAACTGGTAAGGTCAGAACTTTTCTGGCATGCTCCCTCCCTTCCCATGCAAAGCCTCATGTTTTTTCCTTCCTTCTGTTCTTTGCTTTACTTCTTCACAAGTGCATTTTTCTCCTCTTAATCCCTCACTTCACTGGGTAATAGTATTTTTTAGTGAGTACTGCTGTTCATTGTATAACTCCTGTGACCAAGGAACCTCAGAGGTGCTAAGCTACCAAAAGACATACTAAAGTCAGTGCCCCTGACAGTAATATTCTAAGTAAATGCACAACTGCAAAAAGATGTATACTGTATTATTTCCACCATGCTGGAGGGGGTCCATTCCTACTCAGGAATACACACAAAGGCTTCTTTTCCCACCATCAGTGCTACCTGTCACAAGGGGTTATGCAGGGAGGACAGCTGGCCTTCCAACACCTGGAATCTTGCACTATCTCTTCCATGGTCTACAGCAGACTTATGCAGCTTACAGTCCATTTGGCAAGACTTTGACATTGCAGGGAGACATGTTTGAAATATGAGGCAGAGGTACCATGCCACAAAATAACATCGCACTCAAAAGGCAATTGGGAAAAGCAACCAGTCATAAGACAAGAAATAAACCTGTGCTTCTGGAAACCTTCTGTCACTCACAGCCTCGTACTCCCCATCGTGCGAGTGCAGGTATTAATCCCAGCTCAGCTGCCAGCCTTGCGAACTCTGCCCGTGTTGTGTTGTGGCAATCTTTGCTCCCTTGCTGACTCAGTCCTAGAGAGCTGAGTATACTGCTGGGGAACTGCCACACTTCAGCACAGAAGTAGCCAGAACAATTTCTATATGTTGTTTATAGCTCAATTTATTATGTACTTTAAGGTGACTGAGGACTGAAAATTCAATAAAATGGAAACAACTTATATTCTCATTTATCCCTCCCAAAATAAGGATGACTATCACTGTGACTGGGGGCAAGGAGCGATACCTGTTCCCACAGCCCCTTGGTTACCAACTTGCCTGATGTGTGTGTGGCACCCAGTCCACAGAATCACCTCCACTGGAAAGAGCAGCTGTTACTGGGTCTGGGAAGAGGACTGCTGTGTGGCCCTGGGTTCAAAATGCACCCAAATTAAAGGGCAACTGGAAGCAGATCTTCATGCACCTGCTGTACTCATGGTGTTAAAGATGTCCTCACCACTGTGGGATACTCTGCTTTAGGCTGTCTCAGTCTCTGCCCCATGTATCTTAAATGTTTTATTGTATCAGGAGGAGGTAAGTAAACAGGAGAGTGAAAATCACCCTTACTTAAAATAAACACAGGAGAAAAATTAAGTGAAGAAAGCCGAGGCCACGCTTGCAGTCATTAAGAGGCAAAGCTCCACTCACAGAGCATGTCCAAAGTGCTCTTGCCTGCTGGCGATGCATCTGAGCAGACACTCATAAAACTATTTGTTTTTCTGCAAACTTGTACTCTCCATGTGAGGTCTGGAGAGGAGGCTGGGCTCTGCCACGCTCAGCATAATGCTGCAGAGACCCACGCTCCCAGACGGATGCTTCTGCTCTGATGCCGCGCACAGGTTTCCCCCTCCCCTCCCTGCTCCTTACTGTTAAATCTTGAATTTATATGATCTGGGACCACTCCATTGTGTTTATTTCTCATAAACCATCAGGCACTAGAATGCAGCTTCTCAGATCATACAACGAAGCCACTTTCAGAACATTATTGTAGCATGTGGGAGGCAAATGTTTAAAATCCCTCAAAGGAATGATTCAGACTAAAAACCTCCTTTGCCATATACTTAGGAATTCACTTCTACAAAGTACATTTCCCTTTATGAACAACTGAGAAATCAAACTGCATGAGTTATTGCCTCAGATCAATCATTCCTTCTCCTTGAAAACACCCACATCAAATCAAGGACATCAGTTAAGTAAATACCTACTTATACAATACCTGCATATGTGGATGTCTCTATTTCATTGACAGTATAAATATCCCATTTCAAATAAAGCTGCTTCCTTCTGCTTTTGCTGCTCTGGCTCCTCTCTTTTTGCACACACAGCAATATATGCAAAACTACAGCCAATAGACAATGTCACTTGTACCAGCTACATACATAAGATGCCCAGGCTTCTCTTTAAGAGACAGTAAAATCTGCTCTGGGGCAAACAGCATCTGAGATCAGGGCTCAGCTGCTGGGCTCTGCAGCAGAAGACAGTCCTCACCACGTAAACAGACAGGATAAATAAATGGTGAGTGGGAGGCAGGAAGAATTAACATTCCCATTTTATAGACTGGAGACCGTGGGATGGAGTAAGCTGTCCAAGGGGATAGATGATTCCTCTGGTAGAGCTCTTAAGTGAAACCTCTTGGGGTTTAGCCCAGTGCACAACAAAACCACCCTGTATTCCACAGTGCCCCCTCTCGTTTCCTAACTCTCCATTCAATGCCTTATTATCTTCCTGCTGCTCCTCTGCTTCCATGAGCAGATTGCTCCTCTTACCTCAAAACTCAACCTACTTGGGACTCCTCCATCCATTATGGGATCTCAATGGTCAGTATGGAAACCACAGTTCAAGAATTCCTCCTTCACCAATACACCAGCTTGGTATCACCACATGGTCAATAGAAGGCAAACATACATTTCATGTGCATTCACACAGTTAAAGCAGGAGTTAATGGCTACATGCAAATTTTGGCTTCCTGCTCATTGCAATCTGGAAGGCAAGCTAACTGATATTTCATAACAGGCATTTTCATTTCAGGAATGGCACATATTTAAATCAACTGAGTGCATTTGTTTGCCTGTGACCAACACAGTACAAATTAGCCCTCTAACAAGTTACTCAGGTGTTTTTCAATACTGCTGAAAGCACTTGTGAGAATTTCTGCTATAATCAAGAAGCAGAAATCAAAGTCCAAGCCAAGGGTTACAAAGAGCCCAAAGCTGGAGTTCATCTCCGGGAGAAATCATTCAAGTTTACACTAAAAATTGTCTACCAGATTTTAAAGCTGGGTTACACAAGAAGGCTGACCATTGAGCCTGTGGAACCAATTGCAAGGCTACAAACATCTGCCACTTAAACAGAAATTAGTGGAAATCAATAGTGCGGAACGAGCATCTCACTGGACTCATGTTTGCTTTGTGTTTGCATTTGCTTGGATAAAAATCCACATTTCTTTCCAGTCATTTTGGGAGGCACTGAGCACGAAAGCTACTTGGTTTACATGACTCAGTTTTGGAGAGGTAATAAAATGAAATGGAAGAGAATAAGTTTAGCCTTTTAGTTGTTATCAATTGCTAGGTGATTGACAAATTTACTGTGCAAATCTGATGGCTTCCTGTGGCCACTTAGCAGCAAATCCTGCTTTGAGGCAATGGTGCCCTTGTAACATTAGGCACAGAGCAGATGGTGTCCTGCCAGGTGAATCTTGGGAAACCCTTAGGATCTGTTCAGAATACTTTTCTAAGGACATAAATATCCTTTCTTGGCTTACTGGGATTATCAGGGATTTCTTGTCATGGATTGTCAATGCTCTATCAATAGTACAGATAAAATATCACAGCAATCCCAAACAGAAAAAAGCAAACAAGCAAAAATCTAGAAGAATGTGAGCTCATGTACTGCCAGCCTCCAAGTTGAAATATTCAGAAAGAAAAAATACAAACCCCTGAGCTTTAGGGAATTGCAGCTGTTTTTAAGCCAGAGTGAACAACTGCGGTTTCCAGGCCAGCTTTGTAATTGAATTGATCATCTGCATATTCTTCAATAAAATCTAAGGAATGAAAGCATACAATCTCATACATGAATAAGACTATAGTTGAAGGTACAAAGGTTGAGTACTGACCAATAAATTGTAGTTTGGGGACATGTGCTATCTAATAAAGTGCTCTGAACCAGTCTGGTTCATAACAAACATTCATACAATTCTGCCTAACATCTGTAAGCATGTCAAATTGATTTGCACATATGAAACGGCACAAAGAGCATAACTAGCCTCATAAAATTGAAATAAATTACTGTTTTCCTTAGCAAACATGAATGTTCTAAAAGAGTCTGACAGTAGATTATGAAGAACAAAGTTCCATATGCGTGTTACAGTTGTGGATTTGTTTTCCACAAAAGCTGATGCTCAGAGAGAGTCTGCAGGGTGCTGGCAACATCTGTGTTACAAACAACACATTTTGGGGCTTGTTCAGAAAGGCTTTTCATTCAGAGTAAACTCATCCTCCCCAGCCAGTGGTCCCGAAAACTGACAAATGTCCTTCAGGTTGAAGATGTGCTTAACCACTGCCACAGCCACCTCTGGATGTCGGCACCTCCTTGTCTGATTCCCTTTATTGTGTTCATGGGGTTTCCATCTGATGTTTTCTAACTCCCCATGAAGTCAGAGAAATATGGTTTGAGCAGAAATCATGTACCTTGGATTTTGTGGAGATCACCTAATCCCCGTTATTTACTCCTTAATCTCTCTCCCACTCATGCACTTGAAGTCTCTGAACTTTACTCCCACCCTGTTGCAATGATTTCCACCTCCACTGCCCCAGGCCTCCTAGACTATCCTCCTACCAGCTATTATTATCCCTCTTGAAAATCACAGCAAAACAATCATCACTTTTAGGACCATACTGACATTATTTTAATCTCAGTTCTGCCTCCCTCTGTAGGGTGCCCCACCTTTTCTTTCCACTTCCTTTTTTCTTTCTACAGCTGGCAAGACTTTTATTACTTGTTTTAATTACCTGTGCAAGACCTAATTCTCCCTGGAGACTGTCAACTGTCACTTCACCTGACGCTTTCTGATCTTTAAGATGTAAATTTCTCTGTAGAAAAGTTGGGGTTTTTTCCTTCTTCATGGGAAATTAAGGCAATACTTGCAATTCCTGTTGCCTAATAACTTTACAGAGCCCTCTTCTCATACCCAGTGGCTCCATTGCTTACTCCTAGCACTATCATCCCTTTTACCCTCCCTGCTAGAAATTTCGACCCTCTTATGTCACCTATTCAGGTAAGACAGTAGTTCACCATTGCATGCAGTGCTAACCCCAGAACTTTACCGTCATGTACTGTGTTGCAGATTGCTCTGGGCCGTCCAATAACTCTATCTCCAATCCTCCTTACGTAACTGTGCGAATGTTTCCATAGCATCTCAGTGCTCACAGCCAATTCCGAAGCTACATCATACACGTCCTTTCATCCCCTGAATCATCTGACAGCAATTTTCTTCAAAAGAAGTACTTTCTTCCTCCTTCCCATCCATCATCCTCCCTTCTGTGGTATTTATGTATCCTGCATTTATCCTTTCTCACTTGCTTTCATTTACTGCTGTGTCTTCAGGCAGGCGTGGAGATGACGACTCCTTCTCCAACTTCTCCCCATATTTCCCCTTGAAATGCTCTGCCATCACTGACAGTTTTACAGCTAGCTGCTCAGGGAGAACTCAACCCACCAACAACCACCTTGTCCCTGCCAAGGTCTCCCCAAGGTCCAGCATCTTACCCAGCACCATTGCTTATTGAACTGAACTAACGCCACTGGGTCTTTGCCCTTTTCCTTAGGAAAGCCAGAAACACTGCTGGCAATCACCTTCCTGGGCTCGCTGCAGTCCTGTTTGGTTTAGCAGAGCTGCCCAAAGGCACTGCTAAATGATAAAGTGCCTGGACATCACAAGGATTTTGGTGCCCCACAGCTACCCCACTAACCAGAGCTGAGCACAACATTTTCTGTGAAGACACAACCTATGAAGGACAGTGATAATATGTAGTATTTCAGTCAACTGCTGAAGAAAAAAATTTTAAAAAAATTGGAAAGATACAGTATTTCAGGCTAACCTGAAACAAAATGCTCAGCTTATTTTACATCCTTTTACAAAAGCAAATGAATACTGGACCAAGAGCATCTCCAGATGATTTCTGGAGCTTGTTTGGAAATCCCTGTTGCCATTTTCAAGATTAAAATGTTATTTCAAGACTCGACATTGAAACATATCATTTTGAAAATAGTGAAAGAAACCAGTTAGAGTTTTCCAAAAGTGTTTCAATTTTTCAGTCATGACTAATTCAGTTTACAGATCACCTCTCCTTCTCCAAGATGGTTCCTTACCTAAAGATCCAACAACTATACTTCTGAAAGAATGCACATAATGCTATTTGTCCAGAATATTTTCTTTAATTCCTTTTAATATCTCTTTCTTGGAGAATTTCCACACCAGAATCCAGCATGAAGCTCTCAAAAGATTTCTGACTTATTTTCCACATGTACAAAATGACAGTGCAGCCATTACACTCCATCCACCCCACTCCTGTTCCAGAGGTAGTGCAGTCTGCAAGATGTGGTCTCCCCATTACGCATGGAAAAACTAAATCAAGGCTTTGTTTGATGAGTTTGTTTTAAAATAGCACAATTATTGCAGTCTGCACCAATTCAGAAGAGTTCAGCACATGTTTAGGTCTGTTCCATTTCATGACAGCACTTAAACATCCACTTCACCTAAACAGGTATTTATATCCCACTGAAGGCAACAGGACACAGACATGAGTATATCAGTAGCCCCAAATCAGGGGAACAGGGTAAGGTTTAAAAACTACATTCCACGTCAAAAAAAAGTTCTTAAGCTAAACTCCATTTTCCATCACTGTCCCATTGCATCATGCCAGTGGATTGAACAGTAAAGGAGATTTTCTGAAACAGTAACTCTAAATCAATCAGTCTAGCTGTCATGGCTGGACAAAATTAGGGAGGAATCAAAGACAGAGTTAATGCCCACTTCTGCTAAGGTATGTGTATTGGGTTTCTGTGGCAAGGTTTTGGTAGTGGGGGGGGGTTACAGGGGTGGCTTCTGTGAGAAGCTGCT
>JANZLQ010000100.1:28500941-28560568 GCA_026212715.1 Elanus axillaris | reverse complement strand
GCCCCGCGCTGCCATACTGCCAGCACACCTGCCGTTCCCAACAGGGTCTGGCATCTAGGGGGAAACGGCGGCAGCATTTAGGCCCCGAACAGGCATGGAGAAATCATGGGGCTCATACCGACTGCTGGAGTAGGCATGAACTTGTCCTGGGAGCAACAGGACCTAACAGCAACGAGAAACCCCAGTTATGTAGGCTCCAAGTTACTACAGCCTCCTTCCTGTCTATACCCAACACACCACACAAACCAGGCTGACAGCATTAGAGAACAGAGATTATCTCCATCTGCTGGCTTGTAACAGCCAGGCGGGCACATCCCGAGCCCCTGCATCCCTCTGGGGAGAGGTGAGGTTCACCCAAGCCCGCGCTGCCTCCTCTGCCTTGCCAGCTCTGCCGCGTCGGCTGCCTCGCAGCTGGGAGAGCTGCCCGCAGCAGAAAAACTGCCCTGTCTGCAGAGAAATGAACAGAGATTGCCACCGTGGCACAGATCTGCAGGAGTGGTGATAAATCACAACTTGGCTATGCTCCGCTTTTCACTGTTTCGTCCTGCCAGAAGCATTTCACTCAGGTCTGTGAAAGCTGCCTTGGTCACCCATGCTCTCCCAGGCTCAGGCAACGCAAATGCCTTCCCGAGTGAGGTTTGTAACACTCTGAAAACTCATATTTATGGGGAAAATGAAGCAAACATAATTTAATAAGGATACAAGTAACAGGATGGCTGCTGGGTTCACTTTTACATCTACTACAATCTACTACATCTATGGGGTTAGCAGGATTTTTAACTGTAGGTGAAGCTGCTGCAGAGCTGAGGGTGCCAGTTCATTGCCACATGGCAGCTTTGCCTGGGGCCCAGCTGGCTGCAGCACCTATGGGTGCAAGTCACAAGGGACAGTGAGGCTCATATGGCCACCTTGTGCTGTCCACTGCTACATTAAACGTGCAAGAAGCTCTCCAAAGGCTGCTAATTAGAAGGCATCATCCTCCAGCTCTGTCCCCAGGACAACACAGCCACCTCTACACTTATGTCCTCCTGCTGATTGCCACCCATGCCGTAGCACCCAGTTTTGGGAGATGAGCCCTAGCTCAGGATGTCAGGATAGCCCTTCCCAGAGGCACTGGTGCTACAACAGGGTTCATGGTCGATTTGAAATTAGCCATCCCAAGTAACCTCGAGTCTACTTTCTCCACTTCTCAGCCCTCCGGGAAACCCTCTTCTCCCCAGAAATTTGACATTTCTTAATCTTGGCTTGTTTTCCAGGTCAGCAGCCTTGTTCCCCAGCACATCCAGTCATTCAGCAAAGGCGTGTCGAACGCTTTCACTGTCTCTGTGCCTTTGCCATCCAGCCTGCTCCACAGGTGGCTGGAGGCAGAGCCACAGGAGCCGGCTCCTTTGACAACGGCTACACACTCACTTGGAGGATGCTCTGCGGCTGCAATACCTGCCAAACCACCCCAAAGCTATCACCAGCACACATATCACCATTCCCAAAAACTGGCAGGAGGGGAATGATTCAAGGGACAGACAGAAGCAAGCCAGGCATGGCCAGGATTAGCCACTGAGCCCTGCAGACTCCTTCCCTTTACCTCCCTGGCCACCTCGGTGCCATGCCCGCAGCCATGCACTGCCTGCCTGTCTGCGCTGCCCAGCTGCCTCCACTTTGCTGGAGCTTGCAGCCTCTGCAGGTAAATTCGAGGCTGGGCAATCCAATGCCATCAAGGAAAAGGATCAGGAAGGCACCAGACAACACTCACTGCAAAAAATGCCCTGCAGCAATGAGAGTACCCAATCTCAGCCTGCTGGATCTGGGGCAGGGTCGCAATGGGATTCACTGCTATCCCAAAATGGCAAAAAAAGTTATTTTGCCCAAAATTAGTTGTAGTTAGCACTGGCACCATTAGCCTGGGCAAACCTTATTGTGACAAACCATCTAACTCCGGCCTGCTGTAGACCCAGGGTAGCCTCCTGCCCCCCCAAGCAAGGTGCTTCTTGGTGGGCTTCTTGGGTATTAAAAAAAGGGTTGCTTTTTCCCAAAAAAGAACAAGGCACCTGTGACTGCATGTGTCTGAGCACCTCCCATCATCAAACTGCATTTCAACTCCAGATCGAAAGCTCAGCTTAGGCTGCAGCTTAAAGCAAGGATCATTTCTGCCTCACAGCAGCTCAGCATCATCATTTTTCCTCCATGCACATGAGAGTGTAAATGCTCATAACTATTCAGCTGTGGTTTTACATTGAAAATACGTTGCTATGGAGAGCACAGCATGGGAACGTGCAGCCACCACAATGCACCACAGGAGAAGGAGACCACAGCTTCTGCTGATACTTGCAGGCCCTCCACTGCCATATACACAAAGGCTGAAAACAGACCTAAAGCTCAAATGAAGCATCTGTAATACTTAATTTCTGCCCATCCGTCCCCAAGGCAGTGAGACTTTTCACAAAAATCATATCAAGCATCCCACATACACTCTGACGTCACCTCACTGATTTCTAATTCCTTGCTGCACACAAGCCTTGAAAAGGAAATTCCTTCCAGCCCCATTTTCATTCTATGTCCTATTTTTGTCTGGAAAGCAGGTTTCCCTCCAGAGCCACCTTCCACTGGTACCCACAGGTGCTGCTCGGTCCTTATTACCTTTTAGCCACAACATAAAGCAAATCCCTTGCTGATCCACCTTGCTGCCCTGCTGACTGTGAAGGATCTGATTTCTGTCATTTAAAGCTGACCTTGGTGAAGGTCATTCAGCAGCAGCAAAGTGATCTGCAAATACATATCCTGTGCAGGGGAAACCTGTCTGTACCATTAAAGCCCCAGCCTTCCCAGTCTCCAAAACTCACAGGCTGGGTACTGAAGGATGCTGAGCATTTTCTGATCTCACTGACTTGATGAGACTTGGGAGAGCTCAGCCAAAGCAATGAAGACTTGAGCCCACAGCACTGGGAATGAAGAACATCTTCAGGGTTTTTCTTTCCTATGAATTTTTTAAATAGCTAAAATACTGTTTGTTTTCTTTCTCATATTCTGCAGGAATTGATAAATCCTCAACTGCACCATAAACATGCAGGCATCAGCCCTTGATTTCTAAAAATGTATTTGTATTAAGCTATGAAATTATTTACAGTGGCCATAAACATCCTCCCGGCATCTGGCAGCTGGGAGAGGGCCTTGGAGCTCACTAATTTACTTACATTGTAAACCACATTCTAATAAATAAATAAGCTCTTAATATCTCACCCACAAAAAGAGGCACATTGCATACAATACTATATTTAGGGGTCCTTTGCAGGTCAAGGATTCAGCAGCTGAATTTCTCTGAGGATCTTTCTTTGGTGAGTGTATGTTTATGCCCAAATGAATTGTCAGCTGAATGTCTTTATTTTGAAATTGTTTTAAAATTCTCGCATTGCTTTGAATGCTGGAGAAGCGGCTGCTTGTTTCTTGCTTTGCCTGAACTGGGGTCAAATTCTGATCTAAGGGGCCGAATGGGGCACTTAAAAAGCCAAGTAAATGACTGCTGATCCTTTAGTAGTGACTTTCCTGGGAGGGACTGCTGAGCCTTTGGGCTGGTTCCCAGGGGGGATGCTCTCCAGGCCACAAGGATGCCCAGTGCCAGAGTCCATGAAGAAAGGAGAAGGCTGTGCAGCATTGCAAAGAGGTGCAAAATGCCGTGCTGTGCTAGCGCTGCCTTCGGATTGTACTGCAGAGGGGCAGTCAGGACATCCTCCCTCCTGGTTCAGCATCCACAGCCCAGCCACTGCCTCCCAGGTGATACAGAGGAGGGAGAAGGGAAAACAAGTATCCCACACATCCCTTCAGCTGCTGTGCAAGGGATGAGCCATGTTAGGGCCCTAATGGATGCTGAGAGTATTTAAATATGGTGACGGAAACATGATTTTCAACTTCCATGAAATCCACCACTGTGCCCTTGAGGACAACGGTGGATGAGTGGCTGGTTCAAAGCAATCCTAGTCTGAAATTAATATTGTCAGATCAAGGTTGGTCCAAAATTTGTTTTGTAAAAAATAGCAATAGCCTTTTACAAAACCTAAGGTAAAAGAGGACCCTTTTCATGTACTGTTTCACTTACATAAAAACAAAAAACAAAGTCTCCCTTAATTTCAGACAGTGCTGGATAAATGAAAAGGTTAACTAGCAAACAGGAGAAAAAAAATGTTTCACTCACTCTTCCTGTCCCAGACATGGAAGAGAGGGAAGAATTAATCAATTATTAAAATCAGTTTTGTTTTAATCATGTGAGGTTATACTCATGGACAGCTAGAGATCTGAATGAGGAATTTTAAAATAGGAGCCCCAGTGTAACCAGGTCCCACTGTATCATCAGTGCCCTGCTGATAAGCTCTGTGTGAGGGTCTGTTTACCTCATTTATCTACAATTGCAAATGGCTTCAGAGATCTGAGTAACTGCAGAGCAAAAAAAGCTCCTGCTCCTTCTCCCCTGCAGCCCCCATCTGCTCCACTGGGAAAGATGAAGCTGCACCAAGATGAAGCTGGACCATGTAGAGTCCCCCACCATGCACGGCATGGGCGCTTGGCACCCTTCCTTTTTGGTGGCACAGCCAACCCCCCAGGTACCCTGAAGAAGCTGTCCCTGTAGCACAGCTGTGATGGTCTCTGATGTCTTCCCAGGCATCCAGGGGAGAAGGGAGCAGGTCACAAGGATGGTGGTAGCAACACCAGTTGGCCATAAAAACATAAGCAGAATGCAAAATAGCTTCTCCAGATGCACCCTGGTTCCTGTAAGCTGTCTCCCCCTTGTGTCCCTCTGTTTGGTCAGTGCAGAAGCTCTGCAGAAATGTTTCTCAAACACAGTGAGCTACGTCTTGCTTCATTTTTTTTTGTATAGCTAGTAATTTCCAGCCAGCAAGGGACTATTCCAGTAAAATTAGGCAGAATCCACTGTTTTCTTTAGAAAGATAAACAAAAGGCAAATGCAATGGGATCGCCACTGGTTTTCAACAGAAAACCATGTGATTTTGCATGTCTTTATTGCAATACTTGAAGCAGCACAGACTGCTTGCTGTTGATCAGACAGATCAACGGGGAGGCTGAATGAAAGAGCTGTTCTGTGCCTTCAGGAGCAATGGTCTAAGTTCATCCCTGTTGTAATACTGCTCTACTCACCCCAAACAGGAACTTAGCCCTACAGTTTTGAAACTATGCATGAATAAATCTCATCACTGAGGGTTTCCTGCCATTCCTGCTGAATATCCAGTCCTATTAGTCAATGTCAGGCCCTGGGCAACATGAAAAATTGCAGAAATCCATCCTGGCTGTCCCTGGAAATCAAAGGTCAATCTCAGAAACTGAGAGACTCCTTCCAGCCTTGGAAGGCATTCACATTTCAAGACTACAAAGTGCAATTGTCAAAGGTCTGCACATTCATACAAAACAGGAAGGAAAAATAAGACCCCGGACAATGGGACCCTGGAGGAGTGGTGGAAGAATCAGGCTTTTCCCAGGAAGCCGTTTGCCAAAATGTTAAAATAGAATCTATTTACACAATAGATTGGAAAATGTTAACAGCCAAAAACGTGTTAGACAACAGGATTTCAAATTAGAAACACTGGGCAGGTTGTCTCATGAGCATGCTCTAAAATAATTTATGGATTCTCCAAAATGAGCAAAATTAGTATTTTCTGTAACGATGCTTTTGGTGGGGTTTCTACCTCTGCTTTCACCATTAAGGTTCCCTTCTCTCCATACCCACAACCATCTGCCTCTGTCTCATCCCATTCTCCCATCTCTCACTCCTCCTGATCCTACCTCTGCCCAAAGCTTCCCTCCCACTGCTCTCCCACCACATCTGTAGTCACCAACTGCACCATGTGAACAGGCTGTGCTTTAATTGTGCTTGAGAACAAGAGGCGGAAAGTCAGGCTCCATGGTTTCTATTCCTGTCCTTTGTCCTCCCCGCAGAGCCTTCGGGAGGTCATTTCATCTCTGTGATCTGTGACTCAAGTCCTCCTCCTGCAAGCAGCTCCCAATGTTCTGAACACCCCTCAGGCATCTGCAGGGAGCAAGGTCCTGGAGCCCTTAGTGACAGATCTTATGCTCACCTTGTTAAATGTTGACATGTTTTAGGTGTTAAAAAGGGAGAAAGAGCCCTCTTAAGCATTTCTCTGGGGAGCAGATGGGAGAAGCTGATCTGTGCAGTTTTAAGTGGGAAACATGGCCTAAAAAAATTTAAATAAATCTACTGTAGACTGTATAGTAACCAGTGGCAGTTACTTACAATCCACCCAGTCCTTGCTGTTTCAGCACCCTTCTTGTGGCTGAGCATGAAGTGCTTTCAACGTACCTACCTGTGAGCCTTCCCAGGGCTGCAGGTGACTCTTACGCCTTACTTTTGGAGGAACTCCTGGGATCAGGTCTCCCTCCCCAGCCAGCTCTCTGCTTTGAAGTTTCAACAGTGGCCAAATTTGTCATCATCATCCAGTATCTAAGTAAAATCATCAGAGACTTTGTCTCATGACTCAAATGCTCAGATCTGAGTGTCTGCTTTTAGCAGGTACACACAGAGGTATCTCCTAGCTCTCCAAAGAGAAACACAAAGCACTGGCTTAAATGCATTGCTGTTCAGGTAAGATGATGCTGACAGAGAGGAGACACTTGGCATAGCTTTTAAGTGCTACTTCATTGAGGGCATCTACCATCCTATACTGCAAATGTGCTTCCCAACATGCAGGTCTACCCTGGTCATACTTGAGTGTTCTCCTGTTAGATCGTTTTGCAATAGGTGATGGGCTTCGTGCTCGTAGGCAGTTATGGTGCTGAATCTTCTGCCCACATTAAAAATAAATGGAGTAGCTATATCTACGAAAGTCTACGATGCCTAAAATTCAAACACATCATGTCCTGCTCTCATTTTTACTCCCTGCATTGCATGTGCTCAACTGAAGAGGTCTCATCCCATGCCTGAAGATAAGCAGGGTAAAGAAAGGACATAGTCTCTAAGAAGACATTTGTCTTCACACTTGCTCCTGCTGTAAGAGGCACCCAGGTGGGAGAGCCTGAATGATTCCGCATGGCTCCAGCTCTGCCCAGGCTCACTGGGAGGCACCAGGTGTCTCCCTGCCTGGCGGGGCAAGGGGGAAGGACAGAAGGAACAACAAGAGCATGCTGCTCCACTTCCAATGGGAGGAATCAAGAGGTATTTAAGTGTTGAAGGGAATTGCCACACTTCCCCCTACACAGAAGTTCCATCTTGTGCTTATTGTGCAACAGAGGGAAGCACAGGGCCAGGAGAACAGTCCCATGACAACAGAAGCAAGAACAAATTCACTGTCCTTTTTTCAAACCCTTAAAGTATTGTGAACACATGACCTATAAGAGCTAAACTTCTTTTGCAGTTTTACTTTACTTTCAACATGGGTTAAGTCTCTCTTTTTTAGAGAAGCAGATAAAGACCCATTCTCCCGCATCATTTCTATTTTCTGGATGTGCTGAAGGTCCCAGCTGAATTCCTCCTCACTCCTATGGACCTGGTGCCAAGGATGGCACTGAGTGGTAGGGACCGCTGACAGCCAATTTCAGCTGCAGCACCTCTTCCAAGACATAACGCCCAGGTGGACAGCGGACAGCTTGCTGTCACCGTTCTCCAAAGCTTTTCAACAATTCCTCCTTGCTGTCTGCATGGGATCCACAGTCCTAAGTGAATTCCCTTTTCAGCTAGACATGCTGGGTTATTTCAGTATAGCACTGTCTAGACAACTGGAAAAAGTGTGAACAATTTAATGTATTACTGTCCCCTTGCTCTTCATGAAAAAGGTGAAAGTCTGGAAGATTTCTGGTCTTTATGCAGTGATCGGGGGGGGGGGGGGCGAGATGGTTGGTTTTATGCATACATAGAGAGAGTGAGATGTAAATATTTATATCGAAAGCTTCAAAAAGCCATTATTATTTTCAGTTAGTGAGGGGGCTTTGTCTCACCATCAAGATTTCTACAAGATTCAGTAATTTATCTTTATTCAGACCATTCTGTGAATAAAATGGTTGCTGTCCTACCACATAGAAAGCAGATACTATCTTTCCTCCCCTTGTAAAACAACCAACGTGCCTCAGAAACAAGTGGCAGCAGTTATTAAATGCAAGAGAACTGTCCCTTTTACCCTGCTGAACTCCATCCAGCCTCAACATTTCCTAAAACTGAAAAAAGATGACACTGCAAAATGTCTTACATAAATTCTGCCGTCCCAGGAGCCTCCACAGCCAATCCAAAGGGTCAAAGTACTTAAAGAAACCAGATTCTTATGGGATTTCCAGCTCCTACTTCCAGATCTCAGCGATTACAAAGAAGGCAGCCGCATCACCCTTGACCAGTCCCCACCACTGCAGCAATTAAATGTCCAAATCTCGTTTGGGAGCCTGAGCCTTTCACAGGAATCCTCCAATGTTTTGCAGTGAAGTCTGGATAGGGAAAAGCCAGCCAGCAGTAACAGCATGAAAACAACTGTAATCTATTCAACTTCTACTAATTCTTTTTCTTTTTTAAAGAACATTTTCTAACATTTTCCCACTAAATACTGGAGATTAAGTAAGCAAAAGTTCTTGATATCTGCATGAAGATACATGGACAAGAGAGGAAGCCCATGTACATCCCCAAGTCTTGAAGCCATCAGCAAATCAGCGTCTTCAGCAGCAGTGTGAAACCTCGCTCGGTACTGGCCGGCTGGGGATTTTCAGTTCAGCATGGGCCACTCCGAGAAACATATAAGGTGGAACAAGGAATTTTTCCCTCAACACTTGGCAGAGCAGTATACTAGCTATCTAAACTTAGACAATAAATATAGAACAAATTAACTTCTCCTGCTCCACTGGAATCCCAGAGGTGCTTTTGGGGGGCCGCTGTGCTCCATGCTGCAACACAGGGGCATGTGGGGATGCACACAGTGAGCAACGGGCAGAGGTGCTGCTGCCATGGGGAGCAGCTGGGTAAGCGCCCAAGTATGTGCATGCTTTTCTTCTCCGCATCCACGTCAGCTTGGGTGTGGGAGCTCCAAAAATGCACGCTTCCTGCTGACATTTCTGCTTCTCCCTGTTTCCGTCAGGGCCAGGAATAACAGGAGACCAGGCTTTCCCCCAGCCCCTCCTCTCCTGGTACTGGCCATGGCCAGCGGCATGAAGAGCGGGGGCTGAGGAACACGCTTGAGTTGCTGAAGCAAATGGGTTTTGGTGCCTCTGGATGTTCCAAGTTAAGCTCAGACCGCACTGCGCTTAGCTTGAGTGTTATCCAAACTAGTCCAGCAGGGCCTAATCCTAATGAATAGCTGGGTAGCTATTAAAATTGTTTTCCTTGAACAGCTAAATGGAAATATGAGGGCTTGACGCTTGAACTAGCCTTTAAAATGGGCTCAGGTAATCAAAACACCAGATCAGAGAGTGCTGGGGGTTTTGGAGGAGTTGAGATTCAATTCAGCTTTGAACCTTTAGTTTATTATAGCAAACAATTCCCACCCTCAATAAATGAAACTAGCCCCGGCTTCTTATGGAGACTGGCTGGACCTGATCACACGGGTTCACACTAGCTGCTTATACCTTTTTGGACAGCAGTGCTTCTTGTGCAACCTAAACCCATCTGTCTGTCATTCTGTCATGTAACCTCGGGATGCCACTTGGGAAGAAATACGTCACTGGTCATCTCTCGCTGAAGACATCTGAGATGCCAGCACCCAGGATTGCAGCCTTCTTTCCGTCTGGGCAGCAAACACCCAGTACAAATTTAGAGCAACAAACAGCACAAAGGCAACTCCAGTACCTGCAAATTATTTTCCCGCATACATGGCCAAGCTGCAAACCATTATCAGAGAACATCTGGTAAATATGATACTCTGTGTAAGTGATGTAGGTAGCTTTTAACTATCACACACAAGCAGTGCAGATAGATACACATCAGAGTGATGGATAAATAGGTTAAATGTATGAAATCTTTCTGCTGTGCTAACTTGCTCCAGGCCCAGGCCCTCTGGCATGGGTGATGGTGGGAAATTCAGTGAAGAGCTGCTGAGGAGGTGACAAGATGCTGATAAAGTAACTGGTGTAAGAGCATACAGGAGGAGCCAGCTTGAGGAAGGAGAGCCCACGGGTCCTGCATGCTGCTCTCACTCCCAACCCCAACCACTCTGATAGCGACATATTTGAAGACAGGCCCATTAAGCTGGAGCCCCCAACCATACAAAGTGGGAGGATGAATGGAGGGAAGGTGGCCTCAGAGCAGCTCATTTCCTGAGCGTGGAAGAGCTGTGCAGCTTCCCAGGCAGAGCTTCTCCCTGAGCACCACTGTGTTGGAGCAGTAGATGGGACAGGCAGCTCCAGCAAGTTGGGTGGGCACTGGAGCCACATGCCTGTGCATGTTTCTGTCCAGAAACACCACCACCAGAAAAACTTGGCTTACTACATCGAAGCAGATGAATATTTCATAAAGAACAGAAAAACAATTTGGGCATTTCAAGCAAGTAAATTGGACTGTATGTGCAGGGAGGCAGGTGTCCTGCATGAAGAAAGCCATCAGATACTGAGCCTCACTGATCTGGGTTCCTGAGCAGGCTGAGAGCAAGCTATAAAGGACTCCTCTCCAAGCCACATCCCTACAAGGAAGCCTACATTAAAAAAAGAAAAAGGAAGAAGAAGCCATGTTCTGAGCTCAGCTAACGCTATGCATACTTCACTAACTGCAGCTATTGAAAAACACTATCCTGGGCTCAACCTGGCCACAGAGGCAGCAGATCAGCAGCGCTCCTTTGTGGCAGCCCTGGGTGGCTGCTGAAGGGACACACATACTAACTGCTGTCCAAACTGGACAAGGGGGAAGGCTTGCTTCCATAACCATAGCCATGTAAAACAATTTGGTACCACATCTGGACCCTGCTAACAGTTTAACCTTCATGCTTTCTATAAAAACTAATAAAATAACAGGAATTTTCAATGCCCAGAACACATGCATTTCAGACAACCTGCTGTTTTGTAATATGGGGACAGCAGCAGCACTGCAGGGGCTGGACAACAGGTAATCCAAGAGTTAACTGAAAGCAAAGGGATAAGAGCCCCAGGAAGAACAGTCAATAACATTTGCATAGGTCTGGTATACAGCTTAAGAGCTGTGACTCAGACTTCACCTAGGGACCAAAGATAATGCAAAGGTGTGTTAAATGCTCCGCATTTCTCCTTATTTAACCTTTGCTGGCTGCATCAAGACAGTCCACACCAGCTAAGGGTGTTCTGTGTGCCCAGGGGAAGCAAAGCCCAAGCACTGTGTGGGGCTTCCCGGGATGCACTAGGAAATTTGGAGGCAATGCAGCATATACCATTAGGTTGCAGAGCACTGTGCAGAGGCCTTTGGTACCCAACACCAACTATGGGGATGAAGCTCCTCTCTTTCCAAGTCTGGGTGGTAGGAGACAATGCATGCCTTTGGGAGAGCCCCCAAAAGTCACAGGGGCTCCCCCATGATAGGGCACAGCCCAGCCGTAGAAAACCAAGGAGGGTTTTTTTCAGCTCTCCCTGCTCTGATTATTCACGGACGAGCTGCAGGGGCAGCCCTGTACCACAGCCCATCACCCCTGCAGCCCCTTGAGGGATACGCTGAGCGCCTGTATCCAGCACAGCAGCTCCCTGGGCGGCAGCGATCCGGCTGTGCGGCACACGGCTTTGGCACGCTGTAGCTGGGGGCAGCATCCGGCGCAAGCCCATTGTGGATCCTGACATTCGATGAGACTTGACAGGTCCCACTGAGGTCTGCATGCGGAGAAAGAGCCTGGGGCCCCCAAGCCGGTGACAGCCCCTCAACTCTGCCCAGCCCCAGCACGCCCCGGGCATGCGGGATTCAGCATTTGGATCATCTCACAGCAGGCTGGCAGGGACCCAGCGGCGCGAGCATCAACCCGTCTGCAAGAGCGCGGGGCTGCTCGCAATGCACTTTTACCCTTGGCGTGGGGGTGGGAGCGGGGGAATGCACACGCAGGGACATTCTTCACTTGTCACCACAGGCTTAGGCTGTTTCTTTCTTTGCAGTCACCTAAAGGTGAGGAGGAGTTGAAAAACATTACACTGACAGTGCTGTCGGAGCTGCGGATATAGGGCCTTCCGCTCCACGCCAAGCAAACCCTCTGGAATGGTTTGGACACGATAGGTAAACAGTGTCGGGCTTGCTCAGCAGGGAGACATTTGTATTTAGATGTTATAGATAAGTGGTGCATATTTGAGACATCTGAAAGTTATTATTCCAGGCAGTTTCTAAACAGAGAATCGCAGTTGCATAGCCCCTTAACTCCAAGCTGACAGGCAGGATAATGATTTAAATTATTGTTAAACATAGGCTCTGTTTTAAGTGGATGGAATTCAACATCATGGTAGGTTTGGGGGAATGGGGGTGTATTGCAAAATACAACATTTCCAATTGCTGGAGCTCTGATCCGCGGGAGCTTCTCTGCCAACACCAAGTATCGCTATTCACTCTATGAAAATGGCAGCTGTAGAGATCCTCAAAAGGCAACATCACTCAGCTATCTTCTGGATCATTACCAATCCCTCTAATTGCAACAACTTTGATTAAGAGAAATGCCTTTTTGAAAGCAAAACATAAAAAGTTTTCACAGACTGTAAAACAGAGTTCAGCAGTGAATCATAATTATTTTTTGTAATGCCTTTGAATTACAATTGATTTATGCTTCCTTGAGTTCAATAAGGTTATGTTTATTATGTTATCACTCTGTTTTTAATGAAGACTATACTGATTTTGTCTTCATTATAAGTCATTTGAAGCACAGCTATTAGGTCATATTAAATCCGAGTACTACATTTGTTTCATCTGTGAGGAGTTTGTTTTCCAGTGCTTTAGGGTTGGGCTGGTACCCCTGCACCCGGCTCCCTGCAGGCCCCCGCCACGCTGCAGGCTGGCTCAGCATATAGTGCCGTCAGGGAGGGCTCTTTGCCCCCACCTCTAGACAGCTTCTGACACGCCAAAGGTTAAGTGCGACTGCACGCACTGGCTCCATGCTGCAGCCTTTACACAGGCAAAGCTCCAGCAGAAACAAACCCATCTCATGTGGAAAGGAGAAAGGGAGGGAAGAATCAATTTCTTGCTTATTCAGCATCTGATTGTCTCTCTGTGAGCTCCTGGGCAGTATCTCCAACCTACAGCATCCTCATTTCCCAAATGGGTAATTCTCAACAATGCAGGCGAGAGGGTCTCGTCTCTGCTCATAGCATAAAGATGCAATTGGGCCTAAAAAAAAGCAATTGCACCTTGTCACTTAAGGGAAATTAGATGGCTAATTAATAATGGATGAGCCTCACAAAGGCCACCCACTCTGCTCAGCGTACCAGCATCTTATCCTAATTATCCTCACCAATAATGCCTGGAATTGTTTGGAAATTCATGGGGAAATTGAGTTCACTCACCTAAGCTTTAATAACCATTATGTCTACAGGGTAGGAGCATCACTGCACAGCCTTTGGCATATGCGACACAATATAAAATCGAATCATGAAACAGTAACTCATGTCTCTGCCCTAAACACACGCGCAAGGCACACAAGTCAAACAAAGACAAGGCACTTCTGTTGGACCAGTAGCTCAGCTTGCCCACTTTAGCACATGAGGAGTCCAATAACTCAAGAGAAGTTGAAACCCACAGTCCCCTGTCAGGAAGAAAAGCAGTATCTCCACCCTGCAGAAAGCAGGCACTTGTGTGATTTGTCTCGGGAAGATAAGAAATCTGAGCCTGAATCAGGAGCTGAATCCTTTACCACTAAAATTAAGGATGGCTTTTTGTCCCTTCCTGTTAACAATTAGTTGTTGATCTGACATATTCACATCAGTGTGTAAAGGCTTTCCCCTGCAGGCAGTGCTTGGTTGCTCTTCCTGCACAATTAAATCCTGATAAATATTCTTCCCTCATAAAAATAATGGACCAATCTCTGTCTGGACTTTGTTTTTTTCTTTTCATGTGAAAAAATAAAAATATTCCTAGAGCTTGGTAGGAAATAAACAAGCAAGCAAAAAAAAAACCCAAGTGGGTATTAAAGCTACTACTGCCCTATTTGAAGAAGACAAGAGAACCACAAAAGGAAACTGCAGCAATCAATAGAAAACATGGAAACGGCTCCTTAGTCCTCAAGCTGGACATTGAATTCGTGCAGTGACAAACCCCCCAGGGCAGGCTCAGGGGTCTCGCCTGCCTCCTGTGACCTGCAAGAAGCAATGCCTGCTCCTTCCTGCAGCCCCTTCAGCTGCTGCTCAGCCGACAGCACATCCTTCAGAATAAGGAGAGGTACAATGGCGATGTGGAAGCAGGATTTCCTCCTGTGTTTGCTTCCAGAGCCAGAGGCTCTGTGTAAGGAAAAGGAAGCCTTCTCGTGCCTCCAAACCCCTCCTGGCCACAGCACAGCCCAACGCAGAAGAACAGACTGACTGCACTCCACACTTTCAATGGGCAGTCAACGTGGTCCTGGCCTCCAGACATAAAACTTGAGAGACAAACATGTATTGGAGAGAATAAATGAATGATAAGGGCCCAAAGAGAGTATTTCCCACTTATTTTTCATTCTGGTCTACTTTTAGTAACTCCAGATAAGCTACTTATTTAACCAGTTGAACCCAAAAGGACTGAAAACCTATCTATCTGAAACATTTCAGAACAGTCCGTTTTGGCAGAAGATCTCAGCACAGTATGGCCAGTTTGCAAACTGGTTGTTACTAAATTCTCATGTCCTGGCACAAGCTGATAAAGCCACTGTGTTCCCTCCCCACCTATGACCCAGGATTTCTTAAGTTTCCACAGAAACAAATCCTGCTTGTTTCTGTAGTCATCTTTATGCTGTAGAGCCAGCATGGACTCAACTACCTGATGATGGGAAACTGCAACACTAAAACTGGTCTGGGATATTCTTTGGTGTCACCTTTTCCACCTGTGGCATCAAATGCCAGAAAAACAGACAGGTCTCCAAATAAAATCACTGCAGCCTCGACTGCTTGGCTCTACTGCACTGGGAAAAAGGATATTAAATATGGAGACAGGGTTGCAATCAGCCTTTCTGAGGAAATAATAACCTGGGAAATTCTGACTCATGCTGATTTGTGATCAAGGACTGTGACTGAGATACCAAAAAAAGGAATTGAATCAGATTTTCATGGCTGTGTCAGAATGAATTAATTCTCATCATGTAACTGGAAAAGATTTAACATTACAGAAGCATTTTTAGAATGACAGCAGGATATGGAGGCTGTGGTAAAGAAGAAAACATGATTATTGGGCTGGAGAGACTGACAGTGAGGAAAGATAAAAAAAGAACTAAATATACCATAAAATAATAGTTTGGTCACATAGATGCCAATAGGAACATCCTGAGGAGGGGACAGCAGTTGTAAGCATCTAGGACTGATGCCTGCGAATATGCCCTGGACGATGCTTATGCCAGAATAACCAACAGTGACACATCTCCAGGAGTGATGGTGAAGTTATCTTTAGGTCTACCGAGAACAGTCTGAGAAGCTCCTATCATTCACTGCTGGTTTTCACTCTTCTGCTAAAGCCAGGAAGAGATGGCTGCCTGGATTTCTCCAGTGGCCGCCATTCACCCCTGTGCCTGTCTCAGAGAGGGGCTAAGACATTTTTTCTCACTTTTGTGGGGGCCAGCAAAACTCTTAAAGTAAATCAAATGTCATCTGAGCTCACTCTGAATATAGCTAAACCAAAGTTAGGCTATTTCAATTCTAAATGCTTGCCCATAGAAATTATTCAGGTTAGCATAACTAGTCCTTTTTAAAAGCCATGTTTGCAATTGATTAGCATTAATTTTCTAGGTTGCCTATTGTAACTAAAACCTCTGCAGGAAAATACTGCACTCAGTACATATTTTAAAGAGGTTTGGTTTGGTTTTTTTTCTCAGCGGAGCAAGCTAGAGATGCTACTAAGTGGAAGATTAGACTCTAAAGTGCAACTCAATGGACAGGAATTTATCTGGCAGCAAATTCCACTGACACAGGCTGAGGAGTGTGAAATCCCCACTGCAAAGCACTAAGAAACAAAAGAGTATCTCCTCCCTCCTCACACAGCCTGCTCACCTTCATCCAAAACACCCCTTTGACAGATCTGTCAATGTTTGTTATTAGCAGAAGACTTCTGTAATAAGTTAACTACAGGATGAAAAGAGCCACTGCACAAAGAGGAATAGGTGTTATCAAGAGCAGAACAAAAAGCCACCAGTCTAATTCAGGACATAAGAAACTCATCAGACTCAGATATTTCCCCATGTGTTGTTTTTCTCCTGTATCTTCATGATCCCTTTGATAGAGAGTGTCAGTAGTATGTACTTGACCTGATAAAAGAGCTCACTTATCTTGAAGGAACATGCCAGGCAACCACAGTGACCCATGCAAAACAGTTCAAACACATCTAACACCCTGTGCTGTCCAGATAAAAGGAAAAAAAAAAAGGAAACCAAAGCTTTTGGGTTATGAATTATCAACACAAAGTCAAAATAAGCCAGTGATTTACAAGCGTAAATTGAACCTTACATGAATGAAGAAACCAGGCAAGAAAGGGGTGGTATCTTGGTCACTGGGTTGTTCTTGCCTTCCCTATAAATATAACCTGATCTCTCTTTGCCAGATCTGTCCTTCCATTGCTTTCAGACAGCAGTTCACCCTGTTTCCATGCTTTCATCTTCCTGCTCCCCTCATGCTTCTGGACCCCTTCTTAAACCTTCCTGCACAGAAACTAGCCATGTTTTCCAAGAAAAGCAAGCATTTCTGGGAGGTGACTTCTCTACCTCCCTCCAACTTCAGCAGTGCATTCCAGCCTCCCCTGCTCATGCTCACCTCTCTCTTCCTCCTTCTCTTTCTAAAAGACTCTTTGCTTCTCAGAAAAACCATTAAGCACAGAGCCTAATCCCTGCATAACCACTGATTACTGATTAACCACAGACCACTGGTTTTGACCTAGCAAGCCCTGCACAGAACCCAGTAACAAGCAGATGGCAAAGAAAAAGATTCAGCAAAGCACTTAAGCACATGGCTATCTTTAGGAATGTGAATTAACATACTTACTCAAGCATATACCTGATTTCTGGCATACAAGATGCAACCACATATGCATAAGAGGTGTGTAAGTAGTTAACCATCCTGTTGAATTCAGGCCCTGCAGCTTATA
Source organism: Elanus axillaris (assembly GCA_026212715.1). Lineage (NCBI taxonomy): Eukaryota > Metazoa > Chordata > Aves > Accipitriformes > Accipitridae > Elanus > Elanus axillaris. The sequence goes on along the minus strand of JANZLQ010000100.1, from coordinate 28,543,401 downwards.
CAGTCTTCTTTTCTGAGCAGCTGAGAATTGGTAATCTGTCCAGTTGGAAACAACACACTTTTAAAATGGTATTTTACTACCCACTTGAATTTTTCCTCCATCAGCTTTCATCCCTTAGCCTGCCAACATTGAGCACCCTCTGCCTCACTATTAGATCATTACTTTGACTCTTTGGAGCTTACCTGGTCTTTTAGGTCTCACATCCCAAACTGAAGCATTAGAAATCATCATACAAATAGTCATAATAGTGATTATGGCCTAAGACCAAAGTATTTATGTATTTCTCTTGAGTGAGCCAATTAGGCTGAGTTGAAATTGCCAGTCCCTACAGCTCCGCAGTGAAATTCTCTATCAGTTCAGTTTTCTTTCCAAGTGTTTCTAGCACTGACCTTCAGCATGAGGCCAATTTCCTTCCACCTGGCCAAGCAGCATTTACAGTCAAGATCTGCAGACTCTACTGTGTTAGGAACGAAGCAGTAAAAAAGTGTCTTGACAAATGCAGGCCACATCAAGGCTCACCTCAGACATGAGCATACTCCACTGTACAGAGTCATTGATTCTGGTCCAGCTAGAACCAACCAGGCCTAGAAACAGGAGCAGAAGCCAACAGAGCCGGTGTTTTTGTCAAAAAAGACGCTTTCAGACAACAGATAACAGAGCCATCCACTGAAGCCTGTAAAAGGCTCAGGAGGGTGATGGCTGCTGCCTACAGGCAGCAAAGAGGACAAAGAAAATCAACCAGGAAAACACCACTGCAGAATGAGGAGGAAATGCAGATATCTATGGAAAAACATGGAATGAATTGTCATCAGTCTCCTGGTTCAAGTAAACACTTATATGGCTCTGAGGCACTGGGGTCCTCTGGACTTGGGCACGCAGAGAAAGAAGGAATACTGCATTAAAGATTTTGGAGGCTTCAGATCTTTTCATGCAAGTGGTGCAGCATTTATTGGCATGGTACCAGTGCCGGAATAGGATTATTGGATTCTAAAGGCTTCTTCGCTGGAGTGGTCTTTATCCTCTTAAAAGAAGATAGAGCAATTAAACACTTTTTTTTTTTTCTGAAGAAAATTAATTGTCTGTGAAGGGTCACACTGGTAGCCAGATACATCACAAGAGATTTTCATCTTCTTAAACACACCAGCCATAGCCAGTAGCACAATATTCAATTCAGTGGCCAGCAATCTGATTTATCAATCTTTTATCCCTAGCTACAGACTAAAAATTTACCAATCCCAAATAAGCTTAATTTCAAAATCTAATAGGATCAGATGAAATGGAAATTTCTTTAAAAATATTTCTGTAAAGGCCTTTAACAGCAAAATGATGCTAATGCATGAGAATCAGAACTTGTAAGTAACTGGACATACTGTTCTAGCCTATATACATGGAAATGCTTTTTATAAATTTTGCAACGTTCTGCCAACATCTACCCCATAGATTTCCCATGACAATAAGAAGAAGTACTTACCTAGCGCATGTCAGTACAAGGGATATTTTCACCAAATGCCACAACATAGTGGATGCATGTAATACTGTCAGAAGAACATCTAACGAAGATGTGATTAAAAAAGTGTGACAGAAGAATGCAAGATGAAGATTTTTCTGAATGTCTAAGCAGGAGAGAGCAGTCCAGCATCTCACTGAGCACAGCACCTTGCAGGATCAGCTGCATTATAAGCAGAGCTGATGCAACGTCTGCATCAAAATTAGGAGTTGATTCAACACAGGTATTGTATCTTGGAGAACAGAATTAGTAGCTCAGCATGGCTAAAGATGAAAGGCAGGAGAAAATAACACCTGCATTTGAAGAATTTTTTTCCAAGGAGGACCTAGAGATGCTGGTCATTCTCAGAGATAGGACACTGGATTCAGTGGACCTTCAATGACCCAGTGTGTGTGTCCCAAGCTAGACCAGGACTTGGAACAAGACTGAGGACAGAAGAGTGGTGCAAGACCAAAGACCCACTCAGCCTCAGGCTCTACCTCCAGCATGGGGTGAAGCAGATTTGCAGGGAAGAGCACACACACATGTGGGACAGCAGAGGGATCCCTGCTCCATGCACACTCCCATTCTCCCCAACCCCTGCCCCAGAGCACCAGCAATGCCTTTGCACTTGCCTGCCCTGGAAGCACCACTGAAAATTTTACTTTTTAAGAAATTATTTCATTTGCCTCAATACATCCTTTATCTAGACAACCCCAAAATTGCACTGTATAGACGCACAGTCATATGAACTGCATTTTGTACACATCAGGAAAGTCATATACAGATGATGAACAGAGAGGCTCTTTCTGCCTATGAAATCCCAACTAATTAATATCTTTGGCATAAATGAACAAACAGGTCATTCTAGCCCACTTATTAGCATCATGATTCAGTGTGAAACTTGGTGTCTAAGGGCAGCTACTGGTAGCAGGTATCAGACACACTCTTACGCATCACACATGGACAGTAACTTTTTGATGCAAGAATGCAGCACAATTTAGCAACAGTTAAATTGCCAGCATGGTTTGGTGAGAGTTGAACGCTGGGGCAGGCGGCACTGCACACTTGACTGGGCAGGGCATTGCCGCACCAGTCCATCGGTGCTGGGAGAGCAGCTTTCAGTAAGTGCAGACCTGAGATACTAACAAAAGATCTTTGGAGTCTGCACAAGCAGATGACACCACCTGTGTTTTTGCCACCTTTCAGCCACTTGTGAACAGTTACAGTTACACAGACCCCAAGAGGCTCATTTCTCCTGGCCTGGACCAGGGTACATGAAAGGAGAGGTCCTGGCTTGAATCAGCACAGGTTCCCTGAGTCAAAATGTTTTGTTTTCTTCAGGACAAGCCAGGCAAGGTCTTAAGAGGACCTTCTGCTGCTCAGTGTTTGGCCAAGGAGAAATGATGAATGAGCAAAAAACTGGGGCTGGATTCCACTCCCAGTGTGAAACCAGAGTGATTCCAGAGGTGGCTGCAAGTTTAGGCTAGTAAAACTGAGAGTAGAGTTGGTAAGGATTTCCAGACTGAGCCCAACAACAACAGTCCTGCTTACACAGCTTGGGGAAAAAATGGAGACTTTGGAGTACAAAGCAATCTCACTTTTAGCTCTGTTACTGATATGGATGGAAAAGCTAATTTAATTTTATTAAAGGTGTTAAACTTTTTTAATAACCCAGACACCTACAGGGATAACAAAATCATATCCTCTGTATGGTAAATTGCATGTTCAGCAGCTGTGATGCCAATTAGACATTGAAATGACAAAGTGCTATCTCACACCAGCAAAGGCATACTGTACAGAGCCAGTGTTTAGTTTTATCATATAAGCAATGTTTAGTCATAATCTGTCATACAGGCTTAGGGGAAATGGCCTCCACAGCTGGAACAGCTGGAATTGCAAGATTAGCACGACTGTTATACTTTTACCAGATCATCTACTCAATTCACATCCAAAACTTACCTCCAGCTCCAACCGTCTTACGCCACAGTAAATGCACTCTTTTTGTCAAGCTATAGCTTTATGAATGAAGAAGAATTAGCTTTCAGCATTACAGCCCAAGCTTTGTACAGTTTAAATTTTTTGCTGAATATTTCGAAGAAAGGTATTAAGAAAGCTGTAAAGATTAATTCCTTGTACCAACATATTCTCTCCACCTTTCTTTTTAAAGACAGTTATTACTTCCAGAATTACAATAAGAGCCACATTAGACAAACTAAGGAAAATACAATTATATGTGGCATTAAATATCAGTTAGAGAATGTATTTTTTTAAAAAACAGCATAGATAGCTTATCATAATGGTTTAAATAAAAATGCCATAATCTTTGCTAACATAAGGAATTCTTCGAAATGTTTCTCAAAAGAATACACTGCTCCATTAGGGGTGTGTAATTATTCTCTAAGGCCCTGTCTATTCTAGAAACTTCTGTAAATAACTATAGCTGTGTAATAAATTAAGTATATATTAAAATATTCCAGTAGTTTATACCTTTAGTAGAAGTAAAAGGTCAAAGCCCTTTTAATGGGAATCACTGTTTCCAGACTAAAGCTTCCACACTTCTGCTAAAAAATAACAACACTTAGCAAAGGCAAGATAAATTTCTTAGTGCAAACCAGCAATATTTACCTTCTTAAAGCAACAGCCAAATCAATCATGAACAGATATTTAATGTGAAGGCAACACTTTTTTTAACACAGGGGCCTATCTTTGCAGTGTCAGCATCTGAACTACAGTGTACACATACCCATAATGTAAACACCACTTACAATTGTCAGAGGTTTTGTATTTCCTTGGGCTTTTATGGGTAACATGGAAAATATTATTATATAGGCCTTCTTTTCTGTGTTAGGAACAGTATTTCAGCTTACCAGAATGAAAGGAACCTTATAAAGCAGAGAATTTATTTTTTCACTGGTCATTCTGTCTTGATACAGTCTTCATTTTTCTCAGTCTAGGCAATAATAGACTAATCCCTCTTAAATTTATTCCTACCCAACTTCACTTGAAGGCTCTCCTGATGCCAACGTGGATATTTTGTGCAGATTTTGCCCTTTCCATTCAGCTGTACCAACGCCTTAGCTCCACGAGCAGCCCTGCTAAGGCAAAGGTGGTTCAGCTGAAAGCAACAGGTATGCTGACAAGCAATGCTGATAAAATATATGCGACGCACACAGCCTCTGTGCAATTTCGTAATTCAATACCTCATCGAGACCCGGTGAAGCCTGAAATGTCGATCCCTCAGAGACCTTATTTTACTTGGCATCTGGCTGTTCTGACTGATTTGGTATTTGCCATTCAAGCGCACAGCCTGAGCCCCCCAGTGCTGCCAGCGCCAGCAGCGGGAGGGCAGGGATGGGCTGGGGAGATGCTGCCTTCCCCCGCGGGCCAGCGCGGGCTCATGGGCACCAATTTGCCGCTCTTTACAACCAAACACAAAGAGAAGAAAAAAAAGGCATTGACTTCACATGGCCAAGAGGAGCTCTAGCTTCCTTGAAAGTGCTGTGTCCTGCAGCCTTAGCATCATAACCTAGACAGACAGACCTGGAGGACAGACAGACCTTCAAGCACAAGGAGCTGCCTTTGGGCTGTGGGCTAACTTTGAGGTAACCATCACATCTGGAAAAATACATCCCTCCAGAGGTGCTAAGGCAAAGCAGGGATTAATTAAAATGGCAAGACATGAGTTATTTATTAAACTGTTTTCACATTTTTAGCCATGTTAGAGAGCTTCCTGCAGCTGCCATAGAGACAACAACTACAGACAATAAAACTTTATGGGCAATTTAAATTCCCTCTCCCCTTAGGAGATGTGGAAAAACAATGACAACTGACTGTTTGCAGGTCGTGTATATCTTGCCTTCATTAAGTAGGACTCTGTTTAAACACATATTACTCTTTTTCATCAGATAGTCAGAGACTTCCACAGAGAGAGTAAATAGTTTATAGCTTCCACTTTCAACAATACACTATAAAAATACACTGCAGTCATATTTGATTATCCAATTGTATTTAGTGTGAAGCACTCTCGGCAGATCAGTCTGCTTATTTGCATGTGTCAGAACAGCAACAGAAGTGGATCCCTGTGGGCAATGGAAAATAACTTTTGCACTTGAAAAATAAAATAGTAATAACCACATGGTAAAACTGCAGATGCATACGATAAATTAGATTTATCATCAGTCTTATACCATTCACACCTGATATTTGCCCATAAATCCACCTCATTTGAGGCTTATTTAATGTTTCTTCTAAAGGTGCCCTGGAGCTAGAGATTCAATTTACCTAAGAACTGACAGGGGTGAGAAAGAAAAACACATTTCCTTCTTCCCTGCAAAATGTGCGACTTCCTTGTCAAATATATACTAGCTTGAATGCTGAGATGGGTACATTTCTATCCATGATCAGTTCACATTTTGACTTTTGATACTTTGCAAACATAAAGCAAGAAGAAGCTAGGAAGGGGATCTGGAGATAGAAAAGATTTCCCAAATATCTGATATAATACACAGCACTGCCAGTTAATTCTACTAGGATCTGTATATGTATTTATGACTGAAGTATATATTTATACTTTTTCTACTTCAGGTAAATCTAATACATGCACATTTAATACATATGCTTTTAAAATTTTCCCAGTTTGCAATGTCTTACTAGTTTTTCACATATTTTATATTTACAAGAGTTGGTGAAGCTTTGCTTTCAACAGGTGCCTCTCAGTGTGCCAATCTAAATAAAATTATCCTTGGTTTTCCAAGTCTGTGCTGGTAAAAGCCCAAGACTACTTACTTTGAAATACTGCATGAATGACAATACAGATTGATGGGAGAAGAGCGTGAACAGAGTAATAAATGGTAAAGGGGCTTAGTTGCTGACCATACTATTAATGAATGGGACCAAGGAAAATGAACAGACTGTCCCTTACATTACCCCACTGGAAATACAGGGTGGGTAGAGGGGTATGCTGAAATCATAATTTCTTTGCAGTCCCATTTTCCATGTTTTTAGAGCATGTGTTGTGCTTTGAAAGAAAAGACACTAGATGGTAGGACTAGATGATCTTCATAGGTCCTTCCCAATCTTAACCATTCTCCAATCCTGTGCTACAATGACACTGCCAATAAAAATGGGGTAATTTTCAGAAAGGCACCATACTACAGGTAAACCCTGAATTCCCCACCAAAAGGTACCGGAAATTGCTGAAAACACACATTATGCTTTAATGTACACATCACCGAGGAAAGCTGCCACCCTCGCTGTCCTGCAGTGAGTCCATAGAAAGTGTACATGAACATTTCTTAGTCTATGCTAGGCTCACTAGCCAAGTGCTTGAAAGGAGCAGGCTAATGTGAGACAACACCATTTGCTTCCTATGAACTGCCATCCTTCCTCCAAGGCTCTGAAGACCCCAGGATTTAAACAGCTGTTCCTTTCCTTTTCTTTTTGATGCTTTATTATAGCAGCAAGGCAGCAGATTGCTTATATTCCATTTTTCTCGGACTCTTTTTGAAGTGTGAATGAGCATGTGTGTATGTTGAAGTGATAACATAAGGCTAAGCCACATTTCTAGTAAATATTGCTTTAAATTATCCTGGAATGTAAAAGTGCACTTGTGCAAAACTAGCTGCCCAAAAAGGGAAGCAGAGCTGTAAGCCATCCTGCCTGCAAGTTGAGCATGTTGGCAGGAGAGTCACTGTATAAGGGCATGTTTACAGGTCACGTAAGCCTGCATCTACACTGAAACTCATGCCCTAAAACATAGAACCTGCATCCACTCAATTGCAACAACCTCCCCTATGCAGGCCTTTACATCGTGGCAGGAAACCAGCTGAGACCTTGTGGTCAGAGGAGACCAGATTCCTGGGTGAATTTAAGCCTTTTCATCTCTATAACATGGGTAGAAGCAAGGAGAGCAAAGAGCAGCCTCTCACCTGTGACGGAGCATGTGAGCACTGCAAACCTCATCGCTGAAGCCACCTGCAAAGTGGATTTAAGCCAGTCTCTCATTTTGACTCACTCCAGCAGTGACAGGCAAGACGTGGTCCAAACTCAGCTCCTGACTTCCCCTCAGCTGAGATGCAGCAGACCCTGCAAGCCCTTTTTACCTTTTTCAGAACAGAATCAAGCAGACAAAGAAGCTGCTTAAAGGGCTCTGCTTCTGAATATACAAGCAAGGGCAGTCAGACCCAGGAACATCTGCGACAGCCACATAAACCTGTGCATTGACAGCAGTAATAACATGTGGGTAATTATCAGTAAAGCTGATGCTTTAGGTAAAGCCACAAGCAGAAGGAAATGAAAAATTAAGGTACAAATCAGCTGTTTTCCTTTCATCCACAGGCGCAATTTAGTGATGCCAGAGTGTTGTGCAATGCTTTCGATGCTGATAGAGAGGGAGGCAGGATTGAGCTGGGCAACAAGGCTCATGGCATCCCTGAATCAGGTGACACTGCTGTACAACCTCTGGCAAATTATTTAACTCTCCCAGGCTTTGGGCCTCATTTTGTTCAAGTCTCTCTTTATTAAATCTGTAAGACAGGCACAGTGTCACTAGACTTGGTCATTGCCCTGCTTTACCAGGTCCCTTAATTTGGCTGGAACTGCTACTGTAATGCAGATAAGCAAAACAAGAATGTGAAGTTTTGGAAGTTGTGACTTTTGGGGAGATAAATGCACACCGTGCATTCCCCTGCAGAGCGGGGGTCCTGCAGTGATGCAAGACTTACGCTTCATGTCTTTCCTTTGGGCAAGTCGGATTTTGGATGTGAAGTTACATTATTGGGGGTGGGGAGGGAATCATTCTGTGATAAACAGAAAGACAGCCACCTGAAACGGTAACACTTCTTGTCAGATTCTTGGGTGAAACTCATAAAAGCAAATGGAGGCAGTGCAGAGGTGCAGTATGACCCTGCAACCCTACAGGCATTGGGAAAATGGTGAGGCTTAAGAGCAAGGAACATGTTTGGGGTTTGAGGGGGAATAAATCACTGAACTGGAATCTGAAATGCTAGGCTCTTCTGTTCAACATACCACTCTGGCATCCCCAGCTTCCATCAGATGCCCTGCATGCCATACCAGGCTGAATTCGACCATATGTTTGTAGCTAAGCTATGAAATTCATTTGTCAAGTCCCAGGAGTTTTTGGCAAGTTGTCCTGTACTATATGTGTGGTCTGCTACACTAGAACAGGCAGGCAGAGCATTGCAGCGGGTATATCCATAGGATCCAGAGGCAAAATAGCTGATGATTTCCCTGCTCTGACTTTTAGTGCTGTGTAATAATGAATGGAGATAGAGAGGAATCAAGTCGAAGACTTTTCAGCACAGTTGCTAGGCTTAAAGCCTGCTGAAGGCTGCTGGAACGAGCTATAAATACGTATCTGAGCCCCACGCCAACTGTGCAAACTCCGAAGCTGCCTGTTTCATTCAGGGACTTTATACACACCAGAGAGTTCGGAGCCTGTTAGACTAGAGGTAAGTCAGTGGCTGGCAAGAGTCACATTTTCCTTGTGAAAGGGTATGTGGAAGATGCTAGGACAATGCAGGGGCAGATTATGGATAGGAAATTATTTCTTGAGTGTTTTTAAAGGAAACACATAATCCAGAGTTACGGGCCCTCATTAATCAGGCAGAGGAGTCCTGAGGTGCCAAATCTCACAAGAATGGCCAGAGGACTTGGAGTCATTTGTAAGCTCTTCCTAACTGAATCCTTGGCATGACATTTGCCCAAATTCTAGATCCAACTTCAAATATCATCACCTTGGCATATGAACAGTTGTCTAGTGGCTCCAATTCAAGCTGATTCACAACAAAGATAAATCTTTCTGCTCTTAAAACAGAGCAAAAAGCTGCTGAGAAATTCTTTAATTCATCTGCCTTGTGCAATCTTGGGCCAGTAGTTTTTGCAGCATTTCCCATTTCTTCACCTTCTGAACCCACAGCCCTCTTCCCTGCTGTGTAGGTTGCTACGGGCAGTCCTGCCACCATATTTTTTAATACAGCAAGCAGTGCAGAAAGGAGGCAGAACTGTCAGAAAGAAGCTTCATTAAAGTTTTTGACATATGGCATGAAGATGTCACTTTAACAGAGATTATCAGGCTGCATGACAGGAAAAAGCCACGATCTCTCTCAGCCTAGCCAGATCATCTCATCTTCCAAACGAACTCCAGCTGATGATGGTCACCAGGTACCATCTAACCTTTTGCATGGTGAAAACAAGACCCATGAAACTGCTGTTACGTGGAGAAATGCTGTGATTTGCCCCCCCAGTGACAATGCAAAGGCAACTCTAAGGCTGCATGCTGACACCTCTGGTTCCCCAGCAACCTAGCTGCCCCTTAAGGTGGGTCCTGGGAGACTCTTTTCAGTTCTTCTAAGATGTATAAACTCAAATAGCACAAACCTTGACAGCCTGCGCTTGGGGCTAGATTAGAGTCCTCATGAATGCCAAACTATCTCCATTTCAGTGGAGGATGGCAGAAGACACAGGCACTCAGCACTCCTCATCCTCCAACCCCAACTGTATATCCAACCTTCAGGCTCCAGAAGACAAATCAAACTCCTCTGTGAAAGCAACATCCTGGCAAATCCAGCTGCAGCTTCTCCCAGGTAATTTGGAAGATATCCATGTTTCAAATCTGCCCGTTAAACCAGCCAGAAAATCATAACAGTGCCATCCAGGAATGATTTATCCATAATACATAAAATGCATTTCCCTACTTCAGCATGGGAAAAACAGCAGATGAGGTAAAAAGAAAGTTTTGCAAGGTATATGCCACACTCCAGACTATACTCTGGTAGAGCAACACCTCTGAGCAGAAATCCACTTACTTACAGATGGCTTCTAATGCTATACTGTAACAGTTGCTTCCCAACCCCCACTCTGTTATATTTATATGCTAAGTTTCAAACACCGACTGATCCAGGCTGAGGTTGTGAGATGCCCTGGGGAGGAACAACAGCCGTTTCCCTGTGCTTGTCTCAGCACAGCGAGGGGACAGGCAGCACCAGCCTGGCCCTTCGCCGGGGACAGCGCAGCATCTTCCCTGCATGTTTGGAGCCAGGTACTCACCTAAGAGCTGCACTCCACGGGTGAGTCCATAGACGTCTATCAAAGCCCAGAGGGGCTCTGCCGTCCTCACCCCGCTGAAGAAGAGCATCGCAGCAGAGTCGTTCACCCGATAGAAAACCCGTCCCTTCTTGTCCACCCAGAAGGCTATGATGTTTCCCTCATTCGCAAACTCTTCCGGCAGAGCCTTGGCCCAAAAACCGCTTTGGGAAACCAAGTCAGGGCATGCGTACTTCGGCAGAGTGTCAGGGTTAATCCTGGATGGATCCTTGGAAGTAAACCCGAGTCGAAGAGCCCCACTCCAGCAACACTGCTTTTTAGTGATCTGCAAAGAGAACAGCAGCAATAACAGCAATTGGCTCTTGAACATCTCCTTACACATTACAGGCTCTACGCCATTGAGCACCAACGGCCACCGTGCAGGTGACCCCACTAGATTTAGAAACATTTTAGCTAACAAATACTGCTGTACATTTTTCAGCTGCAAGCAGCAATGCTGCACAGTTAGGATACAATGCACATATTTAAAAAAAAATCTAATTAAGTCTATGCAGAGAGGTAAAATGTATTTACAGCTGCATGATGACTCACTTCTATTTCTAGGGTAATTCTTTTTGGCCTAAGAATCATCCTCTCACAAAATGTGCCAAAAATGGCCATAAGAGCTTTTATCTCAGCACCTGCAGCAGCTGAGCTCTTCCCCTGTGGTGCTTAGATGATAGGGTCTCTCATGACCTCAGGGAAAAGCATTGGCTCCAGAATAACAGTCATCACCATAGGGTTTTCTGGGTTTCCCAGCCAAGTAGAAGACAGTCTTACCCTTGTTTAGCTTGTCAGATTAGATGAAATCACAGCCTTACAGCAGAGAACTTGTGTGTGGGAAAGCACAATTTAGAGTATTTATATTAAATACACAATTAGGAGGCAATGATAGATGTTGTGTTATGATAGGGGAAAACCTATTTATTTCAGCTGTGAGTGGTATTTTTCAAGATATGTTCTGCCCATCTACACCCCACCTGTCAGTATGTGGTTACTCAGTGTGTCTGGGTTCGGGAAGATCTGCTATAGTTTCTGGTGCATGTGCCATATCCACCCCCGTCTGTATCTGAGAGACAGCAAGACAAAGGATCACAGATGCCTCCAGAGTCATTGGCTTCTTCTCTCATGAACTGAGCCCTGGACTGAAGAGGATCTGAGTGGAACAGGCAGTGGGTCCTAAACATGTGCAGCACATCCAAAACACCACCCAGTTACAAGGTCTCTTTCTTCCCATAGAAGCAGGGAGTCTTCCAAGGTTAGTATGGTCCCCAGATGGAGACGATGCCCTTGAAGAATTTTTTCTCTCTTTTTGTTGGATTATGAACCCACTGGGAATTGTTCCTCTCAAAGGGATTCAGCCTGTCAGCAGCCAGACTGAGAAATGAAAGACCTAAGGATGCTGGATCCAACCCTCATGTGGGGCCAGGACAGTTCCTGCATGCCAGCTGACACATAATGCATGTTTCTGTTCAGGCACTGAACCTGCAGCAAATATGAGACCGCTCAGGATAGCCCTCTTCCATCAAAGCCCTGGCAGCCTCAAGCAATTTCACTCTTGGCTGCAGGACAGGAGGAAAAACATGGACAGGTACCACCTACCAGATGTCACACAAAACTTGGTACCTTACTGTAATTTCTTGCTTTGCCAAAGTGCTAATGGTTCAGATGAGTGGCAATGCCAGAGACTGAACCATCCAGGACTGCAGGACTTTGTCCTCAAAAGCCTGGCAGCAGTTTCTTGTGTCCCAGCTTGGAAGCACAGGATTTTCACCAAGGGATTCTCCAAGACATTTTCTTTGGACTTCAAATTCTGTTCTAATCACATTTGTAAATATTGCATTTTTTCTTTCACATGTCCCTCTCCAAGGCAAATCTGGAACGTGTGTCCTTGGGGGCACAACAATCTCACAACAGAGACATTGCTCAAAGCCTAGAGATTTCTGTTTTATAATTAAAGTATCAGAGAAAATAATTCAGAGCTTCAGAAGAAAGTTGCCAACAGACAGGTCCTCAGTTAAGCGAGCGTTGCTCTTTAGCCCTACTCAGTCGAGCCTACCACCTAAACTGTTTAAATGAAGCACTTGAGCACTGACCTTGGTCCCAGGAACTATGGGAAGCTCATGCTTGCGGGATTGATACTGGGTGGCACTAGAAAGGACTGAAGCAGATTTGCTCTTCTATATGCCTGGCCAGAATGGGATGGGATCATCCATGTCCCCAGTGGAAGGGGGGTAGATGGGGCATGCACATGAGAAAATGGGGAATATAAGCACACTCCAAGAAGAAGCCTGGATTATTTATGGCAGCAAATTTACTGCAAGCCCTAAAAGCTTTTCAGTCTGAGATAAATATGGCCTCATTGTTATTTGTACAATTTGCTCTTTCACAGTCTCTTGCCAATACTTCACAGCAATCACAGGCCGCATGAAGCAAATACTCATATGGTAATCAAGGCTGCACATGTTCCATGTATTAATCAGCACCTCTAAACAGTTCTCAATACAGTCCGACCACAGGCAAACTAATATCCAAATTAAAATCTAGTATAAAGCCTGCCAAGAATTAGACACAGCCTGGACAAAGGGTACACAGTTTTGCTAAAAAAGGCAATGGTTCATGATGGACCAAATTCTCTCTTCAGCAGCCACTGTGAGCAGAAAAGCTTGGGAGGTCCACCGGGTACCAGAAGGGGAGTTGAAGATACAACAATCTACATTCAAACTGCTAAGCCATGGCTGCTTCCACAGATTCAGGCTCCTGCTCTTTACTGCCTAGTGCCTTGTATCACCCTTGACAACCTCACTCCACTTCTGAGCAGTGCCCTGAATGACATGGAAGAAACCATACTGGGAGATATATCTCGGACGCAAATAAAGAGGAAATCTAGCTGCCTGATGGTATTCCCAAATCTGCAAAGAAATCTCAGAATACAACCCAAGATACAATACCTAATAAACAGAATGAAATCTCCTGACCTCTTTCCTCTAGTTTTCCAAAGGGAGTTTAGACCTTATAGGACCTGAATGATTAGGTTCATGGTTAGTCTTTAGCTGGTAAGAAGGTTTAAGATGCCATTTGCCACAGGCACACGCAACAACAAGGCAATTGCGGGATGGACTTACCAGAAAAGCAAAGATGTTTCCACATTCCCATCCACCCCTAGAGTACAAGTTCTGCTGAAGCCTGTTGATTACTCCCAGGAGACCTTGCCACTGCACTCAGCAGGAGCTCTGCTTGTAAATCCCTTGTGCAGATTTGCATACATATTCTTCACACGTTATGCAAGCCAAAATCCTAAACTATACAGTGATAAACAAGTGTGAATTTCCAGAGATAGCTACATTGTTTCAGAACAAGGAAGAAATAACTGGAAACCTTTGCCTAAACCACTAAACCCACTCAAATCTTTGATGGTGTTTTCAGAAACAAAACGCTGCTTTCATCTCCTCCCAAATCATTTTTGCAGTTGTTTGTCCAGACTGCTGGCCAATGTGGAAAAAAATCCCATTAGGCAACATGAGCGAGTCCTGCTGGGGTTTCTAGCCTGAATGGAAGCAGTAAGAGCTCCACGGGAAACATAACAAACTTGTAGGAGGGACTTTCTACCTATGGGCCTGAGCCTGCAGTCACTGAAATCCCTCTGTATTTTCAAAAGGAAGCATCCTCCTCATTTCTTGCTCCTTTGCTGGCTGTAAGGGAAGAGGCAGGGAAAGCTGATACGTTGCTGTAGGTCCCAGTCTGGAACCTCTAGCAATGAGCAACAGCAGGATCATTCAGACTCAGCAGCTGTATGCAGAAAAACCTCCTGGAAAACTCCTTGTGCATAAATGAAAGATTTGCAGGCAGATCTTTCATGAGTGCCATAAACTAAAGTTGCCAAAGAAGATGGCCTACTTTGTGCCAATGAAAGGCATGAGATCAGCTGAGAACAGAAAAATGCAGTCCCTCAAACTAGAGGGCTTAAAGATCAGAAAATACCTGTGGATGAAATCTGAAGGGCCCCAAGCTCCTTCGAGGTACTGAGAGCCTAAAAAGTGCTTCAGTTCCTAAGGGAAATGATTAATTTCTTCATCAGGAAGCAGCTCCCAGTGCACATGGAGGCATGCGACTGTCTTAGAGGAGCTGAACTTCCCATGCCAGCTGCAGCTCAAGGGGTACCAACTCCATCCTCCGGGCTATCACAGACACATAGGAAGTGAAATCAGCCTCTGCCAGCAAGAAAAATGTGATGCCTGCAATGTTCTCTCCTCTGACCTTAATGCTATCAGGCAGCTGATTCAACAAAGCAGTCACCAGACTGCCAGAAAGATAATTTTCTTAGATGGCAACTGTGACCGCACTGACTGCTCCTTTCATCCTTTCAGCCTACCCATATTTCTTCCCTGCCAAGCACATGAGCAAGCACCTTCACTTCCAGGTCCTTTTCACCTCTTACCTGTTGGCTGTGGAGAGGCTGACTCCAGCCTCCATGAGACCAACCCTCATTGGTGCCTTGTTTACAGGAAGAAAAGTGCTCGTTGTGGAACTGAATGTGTTAACTAACTCCTCATCCTCCTTCAGCCCACCCAGTAAAAATCCTTTGCAGGATGCATGCCAAGCCTAGAGGACAACATTGCCTAGATACTGAGGCTGCTGCTGCCTTTTGGACTGACCAATACGGCCCTTTCTTCTTGCTGTTTTCCAAACAATCTCAACTTAATCTGTTATTCCTTGTCTAACATCAATATAAGTTCTTCTGGAGTGCGGATTTCCCTTTTGTTCCCAGTTTCTACAGCAGTCTGTACCAATGGTTCCAAGAACTACAGTGACAAAAGCAGAAGTACCAGCAAAGATTGCGGATCTTTAAGGCCAAGATCTCACCACTGTGCTTCTCAAGGAAGGGCTAAAGATCTGATACAAGCACCAAAGCCTGGTACACCCCAATATTCACTCACAGCAGCTCCCACGGCAATAAGGGAAGGTATCATTTACTCACCTTCAGCCTGACTTGTTCATAAATAACAATGGGCCTGTTGCTGAAGGTAATGGCATTGCAGAAACTAGCCTGGCGCTTCACTGCCTTCTGCGTCGTGTCCATGATGATCTGGGATCCCTTCGTGTGAGGATGGAAAAGCAGAGGGCTGATGGACAGAGCTCCACACTGTGGGATGGGGAGACAGTGCTTCTGCTTGTGGTGGCATCGGTGGGAGGAAGCTGAAAACGACCCACCTATGGAATCTGAAAGCAGAATGGGGGAAAAAAAGGGTTTCAAATCTGCTGTGAGTAATAAGTAAAAAGCTTTCAATGAAAAAAAAAAAAAAACAGGGGCACTTCAGAGAGGAACTATAGATCAAAATACAATTTAGACAAATCCCCACTCTGTAAATCACTAGGGGTTACTAGAGCATCTTGAACAACAAAAGGCTACGAGGATACTGAAGGCTCCCATCTGGACAGCCTGATAGTACAGAGCATGATGTGGAGACCACAGCTCAGCACTGAAATCACAGGCCATCTAGAGACCACACATCAGAAGAGAATGTGAGAATTGGTTCCAAAACTGGAGCAAAGCACGTGTTAAGTTGCTGTATCAAAGCTGTCACACTTAGGGAAAATTTTTCCACTTCCAAAGGACTCCCACACAAGTTGACCGTTTCTCTCGTTCCTCCTTTGCAACAGCAACTCCATTGATCCTTGCCTCCATGTATCTTTGGATGCTGTCCTATCCACCTGCGCTAAGTGCCAGATCAGACACATACATTGTTAATTTATACTCAAGCACCACTCAGCAATAACCCACCTGGATTCCTCCATCAACTACCATCCATTCTCCTCTCTTCTCTACTGATGGGAACCTCAGCTAAGATCCCACGTGTCATGAAGGCATTGATCAGCATGTTGTGATTACAGTGAGGAAAGCAAAGAGGGAGAGAGGCTATGAAGCAGGGAGGAGACTACATCTTTTGCTAACCAAGGCCCTACACAAAGAGTCAATGCACAGTCAACACAGTCCCAATAGCAGCTTTGTTCATGAATGTATGGATGCATGAGTTTCTTTTCAACAAGGAGCCTGCAGCAGTTCAAGCACAAAACAATCATTATACTGAACACAACTCATCTGCTTCCTTTTCCTTGTGTGCACATACACACTACATTATGCACATACGTTTGGGAAGAGATACTCGTAGATTTGGAAACAGAGTATCAACAGAATAAAGGATTATTCCGTGATAAGACCCAGGAGGGATGCAACAAAAGCAAATATGACCTTAACAATGTGCCAGTTTGTGCTGTAAAGATGCATGACTAAACAGTATGGTTAAAAACTCTATTCCTCAAACACGCAAACTATACAAACTAATTATATACATTCTTCATGCAAATTAATTGCTGACAGTTATGTCTTTATATAGCTACTATAAAATAATGCTTACACCTCTAATGTAACTCTTGGCTTTGTAATAAAAAGCCTGGACCCTATTCCTCCCAGCCTTTGGGGTAGCTTTATGTTGTAGCTACCTGAAGCTGTAATAGCACATCATCAGGGTGAGCTTGAATAACTACCAACACAACTTAAAATCCTGGCTTCTGATGAGAACATTTTAATTCAACTTCAGCATCAGTCACTCCGGCCTTCTCCTCTCATCTCTTTGCTGGTTTTTTTCTCCCATTTTCAGCAACAGTGCTATCCCTTCAGAACAGAGCAGGGAGGCCAGACAAACAGGGCTGTTACCTCTAAACACTTTCATTAATGCTTTAAGGAAGAGATGAACCAACTGGCAGTTATTTGGTGCTCAAAATTATGTGGAATACAAGTCATCTTCCCTCTCCTATTCCTCACACATGGAGGAGGAGAAATAAGGTGCAGAGTACCAAGAAAAAGCAGAGGTTGACCTGAGCAGGCAGGTCGGAGAGGGAAACCATCAGGAGGAACAGACTGCATGGAAGGGAGAGCTTGACACAGGGAAGGTCAGGATGTAGCAGCTCACACGAGCCTGACCTTTTCCCTTTGGGCATGCTACTGACCCGGGGCAGCGCACCCTGCCTCTCCCCACAGCCCAGACTGGATGGTCAGAAAACAACACAAGCTGCAGCAGCCCCACTGGGAGAACCTTCTGAGGTTACCTCCTAAGACCTGTTTAATTAGAGGCTGTCTTCTGCCCCAAAGAACAGGAGGTTGAATCCCTTCCAGTATCACTAGCTTATTTCCAAACCAGATATGTTCTCTGTTACGCCCCCTCTGGAACCCTGTTAAGCCCTCAGCTTTAGTGATACCTTGCTGCTGAGTTCCTCAGGCTTAATGGTATTTTGCAAAGAAGTATTTCCTTTATCACTGCAAACATGATGCTGTTCACCATCACAAATGGTTATGAGCCAGAGCCAACAAAAGTGGCTGACAACCGTGCTCCACTCCAACTCCCCAGGTGGGTCATGCTGCTCTGCAGGGACAAGACCACTGACAGATGGTCAAAACAAACTATCCCAGCCTCTCTTTTGGCAGAAATTTTTCAGGCCGCTGGATCTCCCCATTGCACATCTCCTGGCTGCCTCTCTCTTTCTGCTATATCCCTTTTTCTAGGTAGACTAACTAAAAATAAACATCCAGTGTAAAAACTTCCATTCCTGACATGAAGACACAGCCATTTCTGAAGCAAGACATATATTGAGGGATATAATCAATTGTCTGAGATAATTTAGAGTCAAGAGACCCACAGAAAAATATGAAAAAAATGCTTTTTCTGCTCATTTCCAGTCTTTTTTTTTCAACACCTCTTTGATGGTTTCTAAGGGTGCATATATGTGAAAGAGAAGAAGCTACCAGTGAATATACATTCAATTCATGCCATCTTTGCATCCAGATCTGAATTTAGTAGCTCAAACTTTTTGCTAGCAGTCACTCACCAAAACAAACTTATGCAGCGCATAGGCACACACAAGTTAACTTGTTTGTATATCTCAGTGCTCTAATTTTACTGGATAACTTGGCTGTGACAATAGTTGCTGCACCTCTCCATAGGACATCACACCTTTTTAAAATGCGGTAATGGAGTCACCAAAACTGCCCACAGCTTTCAAGAGAGGCTCTGATAATACCACATATGTCCAGAGCATCTGCTGGAGCAGCATTACGGAGCCATAGGGTCCTACCTGACCCCATGGGAACAATGTTAGAGGAATGCTTATTTGCTGTGACAGTCTGGCACCACTATGTGAGAATAGGACAAACCCATGGACGAGTGCCCCCCCTTGCAGACAGCTGAAACACAGGGCAACCATACTCCATGGGAATGGAAGAAACCACCCCAGAATCAGCTTCTATAGACAGATAATGCAAATGGGGAGGAGACCCCTTTATTTCTCCCAAATGCTCTTCTCACAGCAGTGACTCCTGCATAATGAACACGCTCAGGTGTAAGGACCAGAAAAGGTCTTAATTTTTTTAAAGTGAAACTATTTAATAACGGGGTTTTGCACCTCACAAATACTTGGAGAAGTTACAAAGCAATGGGTCAAATACAAAGGCCTTTGCTCAACTTCTTCAGGGCAGCATGTCCGCTCCAAAAGAAGGAACACCATCAGCTTCAGGTGGCAACACAAACACCTAAAACTGCTGTATTGGGTCTGTGTGGCAAGGTTTTGGTAGCAGGGGGGCTGCAGGGGTGGCATCTGTGAGAAGCTGCTAGAAGCTTCCCATATGCCTAACGAAACAAATGCCAGCCAGCTCCAAGACGGACCAGCTGCTGGCCAAGGTCAAGCCAATCAGTGACAGTGGTAGTGCCTCTGGGATAACATATATAAGGGGCAGGGGGGAACCTGCAACTGCAGCTGGAGAGAGTGAGAATATACAAGAGAAACAGCCCTGCAGACCCCCAGGTCAGTGCAGAAGGAGGGGAGGAGATGCTCCAGGCGCCGGAGCAGAGATTCCCCTGCAGCCCATGGGGAAGACCATGGTGAGGCAGGTTGTCCCCCTGCAGCCCAGGGAGGTCCATGGTGTAGCAGATCTCCACCTGCAGCCCATGGAGGACCCCATGCTGGAGCAGGGGGATGCCCGAAGGAGGCTGTGACACCATGGGAAGCCTGTGCTGGAGCAGGCTCCTGGCAGGACCTGTGGATCTGTGGAGAAAGGAGCCCACACTGGAGCAGGTTTTCTGGCAGGACTTGTGACCCCGTGGGGGACCCATGCTGGAGCAGTCTGTGCCTGAAGGACTGCAGCCCATGGAAGGGACCCACACCAGAGAGTTTGTGAAGAACAGCAACCCGTGGGAAGGACCCACGTTGGAGAAGTTCAAGGACAACTGTCTCCTGCAGGACGGACCTCATGCTGGAGCAGGGGAAGAGTGAGGCATCCTCTCCCTGAGGAGGAAGGAGCAGCAGAGACAAGGTGTGATGAACTGAAACCAACCCCCATTCCTTATCCCCCTGCACTGCTGGAGGGAGGAGGCAGAGAAAATCGGGAGTGGACTCGAGCCTTTCTCATTACCCTACTCTGATCTGACTGGTAATAAATTAATTTTCCCCAAGTCAAGTCTGTTTTGCCCAGTAATTGCTGAGTGATCTCTCCGTGTCCTTATCTCGACCCACAAGCCTTTCATTATATTTTCTCCCCCCCTGTCCAGCTGAGGAGGGGAGTGATAGAGTGGATTTGGTGGGCACCTGGCATCCAGGTAGGGTCAACCCACCACAAATGGACTTAGACAAAGAAAGAGACACTTTAGCAATAACAAGCTGGTGAGATACATTGCTGTCCTTGCTTGGCTGGCTAAAAATAAAGTAAATCATCATCTGCTTAAAGTTTTTTTTCTCACTGGGCTGGACCTGGACTCCAGCATTCTCCCATCCCCTTGTTAAAACTACTACACATTCTGACATCTTCAGACTTTGCTACCAGCAATACTGGTACAATACAGATGGGACCCTTGCAGTAGGTTACAAATTTTTTCTTTATGTAAAAGAACTGAGTGAAACTCACAAACCTAGAGTTTCAGCAGGCAAAATAGGCAAAAGTCCTCCCGATTTCACAGCAACCATGCAGGACTCCATTAACTCAGAGTCTGACCCAGAGTCCTCCTCTGCCACAACCTGACTTATCAGTCACCTAACAAGGGCGAAGTGAAGTAATTGCCTGAAATAAAAATTGCAAACAAATATTTGAAAGAAGGCTGAAACATGAAAGCGTGTTCAGGGGCTTTGCAAGTTTCCTATTCCACAAGGTAACATAACTTCCCCCTGACAAGCAGGAGTTTTAACAACATGTCAGGACTACGCAAACTGGTATCTTGTGACAAAAGCCACAAGAGCAAAGTCATGCCTGTCTGAAAACAGCCTCTGTGTCACAGGGCTACAAATCTAGAGACGCACCATGGACCCTCATACAGCTTTCCAGGTTTCACACTGGGGGTCACAAAGAACAGCATCTGCTCACTCATATAGTTTTAAAGATTGGATAGACTTCTACTTTCAGTTCGTGCCCAATAATTGATGCTGTTTGAACCATTTCACTCAGCACTGGCTTTGAAACCTGAACACAACCTGCCCCTAATACCATGAGCCCTGCCAAGAGAGCAGCAAAGGTGGTAATGTACCACTGGTTCCCCTGAGCCACAAGCATGCAGGCTGGATCTTCTGAAACCTTTAGTAAGCCAAGGTGAAGGAGATGTTAACATGAACAGCAATGTGAAGCAGTCTGAACCACTTTGCCTTCAGTGTCCCGCTCCTAAGCACATCCTTTTCAGAGCCCTGTTTGAGAAAGCAGAATATTGCCCCAAAGGTAGCACTCTTCTTCCTCCACGTGCGTTAGATGTCCCTGGTCTCCTGGATCTCAAGGCCTGAGCAACTTCCACATGCTATATAAAAGGCAGCACTGGATGTTCTCAGCTTAGCAAAATGCATCCCAAAGCCTGTTAGGGGTTTTCACCAGAAGCGTTCATGCTCTGCAAACATTAGACATAATCTTAAAGGCTTGGGATTTCCTAAATGCTGCAAGAAATGACTGGATTTAATTTTTTCAAAATACATTTTTTCCAGTTGAGAAGATCTCAATAGGCACCTATCAGAATACTGTCAAAACTCACTTCAGATGGAAAACTAACTGTAAGGTATTTAAGATAAACTTCTTAGAGCATGTGAAATAAGACATTCAGAATTGAAAGAAACAGAAAAGCCAACTTCAAAACAGACCCCAGGGACTGACATGCAGTAGCAAGTGGGAACAACAAATCCCTGTCCACCTGGAGAGGAGAAGTCTGGGGGTGGTGACAGAGGTGACCTATCCTGCAGGCTAGTGACAGTGAAAAGAGTGGACAGGTCAAAACACCACACGATGAAGGGAGAAGAGGGTTTCAAAATTATTACATTATCAAAAGAGGCTGACAGACAGTGCTTTATCTGGCAGGTGGCCTTACTGTATAAGCATTTAAAAGGAAGGATTGTTGAGAAGGAAAAAAAGGAAACCATGTGTAGGTGTGGGAACACAAGGGAAGCTCTGCCCCAGGGACACACGTGTGGTGCAGCAGGAAAACCCTGGCTCTGAAAGATTACCTGCACAGTTTTTCCAAAGCTGGATGGTTACTAGCAGCACAGGGAGAAAATATCAGTTATGAGATGAATGCTTATAAGTCTTACTGCTTTTTGAGGTGGTCCTATACTTTCAAGAATTCTCAGTGAAATATAGTGTAACTAGTTACACTGATTCTTTACATTCATTAATAAAGTTCAAAAGGAGAAAACCATAATGAAGTCATTGTGCTAGGCTTTCTAAATGGATTATTAAAAGCACACTTCAAGATACAGTTTACTAAAAATAAATATTAGCTTAATACCAGTGGAAACTGAAAATGGGTTGCAAACCTTGTTTTCTCACATGCAGCCTGACCCAGGGCATGTGCACAGAAGAAAGAGAACCATAAATTAATGCAAATTAAAAACAAGGGTTTCTTCACTGCCTTTAAAAACATGTTTGCTGTTCTTGAAGGAGTAAGTAATCATGTATCTCCAGTCTATATCCAGCTCTCCCTGTGCTTGTTGCAATGATAATGACCCTATCAGATTGCTGTCACCACAGTCAACTCCTCATCTTGGCATTACAAGATGACCAGGAAGCCAAAGCAAAGCTTTGCTCATCCATAAAGACAGACTATAGCTTTGTAGGTGTTGGGGCATTCAATGATAGAAAACCAAAGGGTTAATTCTGGAGCTTTAAATTCAGAACACCTGAAATTATGGAGCATCTTGGGTTAAACTTCAGTGAATTAGGGACATATCTACAAGGTGGATCTCAGCCAGCAGGTCAGATCTAGCACTCCCATCCAAGACTCTAAAACAAGTCAAAGCCAAAGCGTAACTTATTTTCATCTGTGCTATTTTAGCAGTGATGAGATGTATCAAGACTAGGTTTGCACACAGTGTAAGATTTTCCATTTAAATTGCAAACTACGAGACAAGAGGCAGGTGCAGACAGAGCACATGTACATGAAAGGAGATAATACCAGTCAGGGTGGGCCTTGGGGTTGTGCTGGGTTGTCGGGTTTTTTTAAGACCAAAAAGCAAAGCTGTGTTTAAAGTAACAGATCTGAAAGACACCAAGGGTGGTTTTACAGACACCTATGAGAAGTCCCCCACTCCCAATATAAAAAGCGGGCAATAGAAGTTGGAGTTGATTGCAGGATGATCCACAATGGATCCATCTTTCGAACCTGACTGATAGGTGGTAGGGAGTGGTTAGTTTGTGAGGAGCCTTCAAAGTGAAGAAGCTGATTTTTAATTTCAGAGAAAAATAAAATTAGTGAAAGAGCTGCCAAAAGTGACAGTAAGGACAGAAGGCAGAAAAACAGGTACAACAACATAAATTTGGAATAAATACAAGTGTGGCAAGACTTTGTTTGTCAATGGCAGAAGAGAGAAGATTTTGAGGCTTGCAGAAAGGAAAGAAAAGGGGGAAGGCTGTGTCCTGAAGATAGGACAGATGCAGGAAGAATCAGCAAGACTCAGGACACTGAGGAGTCAGGCAATTACTTGGGTGTGGGGCTTTTTTAGCAACCAGGTGAACCCATCGACTTACAAGCCCCTGGTTGTAACTCAGATGTGAGGCTTTATGAAGGCTTGCTTGAAGACGATGCTGAGGCTATGAGTATTAGTAAGAGTTGGGAGGGTGGCAATTTTTATAAAGCTTGTAAAAAGAAGGTAAAAGAGCTGAGGAGAGACAGGAAAGTAAGAGCTCTGCTTCAGTTATATTAAGCCTGAGTTGTTTGTAATATTTTATTAAAAAAGCAAAAAAATAAACCCAGAGCAAAAATTTAGGCTGGCCAAAGGAGATTTAAGTACTACGGAGAAGAGGTGAATCTGTTAATCGACTGTATGAAGGACATGGCTTAACTAATGTTTGTGGTTCAAATTACCCAGAGAGATAAGAAGATGCTCCTGGGCAAAGCCTAGAGGAGACTCTGCCAGATATGGTAAGGAAGGTGAGGAAAACCCTCAAAATGCAGGAGAGGCAGAAGGAGAGGACAGCGGGGCAGGACTGAGCTGGGGAGGCAAACCCTCATACATACCATCTCCAGGAGGAACAATCCAGCTGATGGCACTGCAAGCACTTAAAAATACCAAGCACCACAAAGGTGGCTGATGATGCCCTCTTTTTCATGAAGAAAAGATGGTATCAGAAGAAAGGTGTGTGAATATATAAGTATTTCTGTATGCACATAAGCCTGTCAAGAAGAAACCCCTTCCCCTTACAAATCAATTTTTAAGCTTCATTTTCAGTAATGATGCCATGTAATCATTAGCCATGTCCTGGTCCCTAATTAGGCACTCTTTACTCAGCACCTCTCACAGTCATTTGCAGCGATTCAGTCACTGATGTGGCACACCACGGAGGACAGCTGCGAGACCTCCAGCACAGCTCCGCTTCCCGCGCGTGCAGCCCACCCTCTGCAGGCTCCCTCCTCACCCTCTCCTGTGCAAATCCCCCTGAGCCCCTGCGGATCATAAGCCCACTAAGGAGATAAGAACAGCAAGAGCATAAGTAAGCAGCCATATGCTCCCGTCTGCCGGATAAGGAGAGTGGGGGCGAGCAGCCCCCCAGAAAGATGCTGGGCAGCGGCAGGATGAATTGCCTCGGGAGCTGCATCCCACAGCGTCCAGCCATGTCCATGGAGAGGACACTGAGTTCCCTCTATCAGCAGCAGCCGCTTCTTCCCACACTATCTTCTAGCAACTCCTCTGATCCACAAGCAGAAGCGACTGGCATTTGCCATATAATTATTTATTTTTAAGAGCAGCAAGGCACTTCTGACCTTATTCTCTGCATCTTGGTGATTTTGCATCTTTATTATTATTACTAAGGCATCATAAGTTAGATGTTGTGAGTAGGAAATGAGAATATAAAAGTAAAAAATGGTGCTCTGGAAGCATCCAAGACCTCTTTCTTTATTTAGAGAGGTTTTGCTCTGCTGTGATCAGGCTGGGTCTGTCAGCAGTCTAATGAGAAATGTAAAAACATATTTATGTCTTCTAACAAAAGAAAGCAAGATTAATTCCAGTTCAGTTTAAGATTTAGGGAGGTTTTAAAAATTCTGTTTATCCTTCTCTTGCAAATGTACAGTTTGGGAATCTTCTCCTTTGCTAATATCAGATGCTTCAGAAGGAGAAGGAACAGCTTGCCCAGGGTGATGGCTGATCTGTCTGTGCTGCAAATGTTAGGACAGAAGGAAGAAAAAAACCCCAAAACTTTCCATGCTACATGCTTTTGCTAATCCTTATCTTCGCAAAGATAAGCAGGTACACTGTTGGCCATAAAGTTATGTATACTTTATAAAATGTTATGTTTGCTTCTCTGACCCACTGCATTAATGAACTAGTTCCCAGCCATAGCTCCTTTTCCAGAAACTGTCTACTTGGGACAAGTCAGTGAACTCTCCCACCTACCGTAATTCCAGTTACTCATTTTCTTAGTATAGATCAGAACCATGCACAGAACATTTTACACCTCTATTAACATTGCAGAGTTCCTCCTAATTTTTAATCATGTAAACTAAGCCTAATTAGTTATTGTAGACGTTTCACTAAGAGCAGTGCTGCTGAGACTGGGGCCAACAGCACCTCCGCCCCTTTCTCTAACCTCATGTGAGCACACAAGAGAGGCAGGTTCAGCTTCTGCTCTCGCCCGTGTCCTCCTGAGGCTTTGCCAGAAAGCCAAATGGTGGCTCTGCGTGTACCCTCCCCAGACAGCATATCCCCTCACCCCTGCCAGAGGCAGGTACCTGGGCTAGACAGGTCCCGGGGTACAGTACAAGTACAAACCTTGCATTGGTTTTGACCCAAACCTTCATCCTCACAAGCCTAGTGTTTCCACGGTAGTGATAACTGCACGCTGCTTTTTCCCTTCCCCTCCTGCAACACCGGGCACAGCTGTGATGACCAGCTAAAGCGCTGCCCCAGAGGTAGCCGTGTGTCGCTGCACAGCCCACGGTCAGCAGAGCAGCCATTCTCAGAGGGCTCATGACAGTCCACACTGCAAAAAAGTAGCTACGTAGAAGCAGAGCCTGACTGCAAATATTTTATGGCCACGTAGTATTTCCACGCACTACAAATCAATGTAAAAGATGTTTTCTTCAAGGGGCCTCATATAGACTGTTTTTTTAAAATACATTCCCTCTGCTAAATATAAATCAGTAAGAGTTTTTGTTCTTCCAAAAGATTAACTAGCCTCAGTATTTTGGGATCTAATTCTGGAATACTTGTAGAGGTGCCAGCATTCTTCTTTCCAATTTAAATACAGTTTAATGGAAAGTCTATCCTGGGCACATTTTCCACGTACAGTGTAATAGCTTGGAAGTCTGAGTACTGAGAGTTCACCACAAACAGAAGTAACCTGTCAAGATTAAACTTTAGATATTTGTCAAGATGAGAAGGAAGTTGGGAGCAATGGAGAGCAGGAATAAAGCAAACGCAAGAGTGGTAGAGCCAAGCAAATGGACCTGTAGAACCAAAATCCAAGAGATGTAGCCTACTGACAAAGCCATGCGAAGAAAATCGAAGTTAGAGAAGCTGTGGTTCTAAACTCAAGCCCTTGAGTTAGCTTTGAGTTACACCTGTGTAAAATCAAAGATGTGCCTCTAGACTCAAGATGCTGAACTGGGCCCACAGCATGCTACTCACACTGCATATTTACAATATAATGAGCTAAACTGGGATGCTGTTTATTTGCTCCCTCTGTCACCAGTGGAAAGAAATAGGGTCTTAAGAGGGTAATGAAGAGCATCTCTGAATTATGCTTCTCATGTAGATCATCAACTGGAGGACGCTCTCCCACTGCTCTACCGTTCATCCCAGTGCATGGGACTACACACTAGGGATGCAGAACACAGTAGCTAAAAATCTCCTGTTGTTTCTGACCTCCATATCCTAAGTGTCTTGTTTAGCACAGCTCCCTAATCAGAGACCACCTCTCATCAAGAAAGACAAAAGTCCCAGGCTGGAGACACTATCCTACCTTGCTCTCTCCAAAAATTTTGGCTCTGCCAAGCGTCCCTGAAACAAGGGAGGTGAACAGTAAGACCCTGGAATAGAGCAGGCTCCCCAACAGAGAACAGAAAGCAGGAACATCTCTGCAGAGACAGCATTTGCAAGAAGGTGTTATGGGTGCTGGGCTCATATCATAGCTCCAGGGTAGAGAACCAAGACTGCTGGAGGGATGCCTTTAGAAAGAGCCTGGAAAACACTCCAAGACAGGAACAGCACCATTTACCCATTCGCAGCAAACTCTGGAGTTGCACTAACTGAAATATCCCGGAGATTATAGAAATTTAACCCTCAAATATTATCAGTTCCTCAAAGCCACAAAAGTTTTAGAGGCCAACACACTAGGTAGAGCTTAGATCACAGCAAACAGCAATGAGCTCCTTCCTCAAGTGCTCATGGGCTCAACCATGCTGGGGATTCAGCATTCACACATGCTTTGTGCCTTCCCAAATACCTATGTGTGTGCACAGCACAAGTAGCCCACACAGCCCTGATGTCCTCATGCCTTACCACAGAGCATGATACTAAGGCAGAACATTCCTTTCAGTTCAGAAACATTGCTGACAACTTTGGACTGCAGTTGTGAAATCTCCAGTGGCTTCATTGCCTCTTCTGCATTTTGCTGCCTGAATTTATTATGAATGTCACATGTGTATGCCCTCACTTTAATTTAGTATCTGGATGGGTCAGGATACATATCCCAGAGCCTGTTCTACTTCTTCTCTTACCCGGCTGGAGAGTGTAGATTATGTTTATCATTCAGCACCACATACCATGAAGCTTTATGCCATAATGCTGCTTCTAAAAAATCTCAGGAAGTAGTTTTTTCTTCTATCATACATGACATTTACACTTGGAGTGTGCCTTTTCTCCTAATATAAACCATCCTTTTAGAGTCAGTTCAAGGTACTGTAAAGTTGGGTCATTTTGTGTGTAGTCTTGTTTAAAAACGCACTGCTCAAATCATACTTGTTTCACACTCTTCCTCCTGAAGTTTCCTCCTATTGCTCCTTGCAGGGTCTCTTGAGAGCACGCCTGCCAGAAGCATCTCCTTACCCCATCCGTATTTGAAACTTAACGAGCACTTCTGAGATGCAGTGATTATTTTTTTAGAGCCCAAATGGTGCTTTACCCGAAGGGTCCCATTCCCTTCTTTAAGTGGTTTAAGCACACCTCCTCCGCTGATGTCTGCCCGCAAGCACGTGTGAAACAGCTTGCCTCCAAACCCAAGAGCCAGCACTCCCCCTCCTTCGGAGCAGCTGGGGACACCCCCAGGGGACAGCCCCAGGTGATGCCACAGCTGAAGGACAGTGTCCAGCTACAGATGCTCCTGTGACAGAGATCTTCCACCCCTCAATGGAGACACTAAGAATTTCCAGACCACCATGGTGTCTGTTCTGCAGCTGCACTGCTCTCATAAACCAGGGCTGAGGGCCAGCCTGCGTCACCCCCGGGGCCAGCTGAGTGAGCACTTAGTCCTGTCTCTCTAAGGACAATGTCGTTTAGCTGTGTGTGCAGACCTCTGAGTCTTTTGCAAAAACCTTCTGGTGTTGATGCCCTCATACTCACGTCATTGCTTTTTCCCTTCTGCTGATTGGTGGCTGTAAATATACTGTCACCCAGTAAGTCTTCTCTATGGCTTTTTTGCCTGTTTTAATTTCTTTCTCATCAGCTGAAAATTCTCTTTTTCAGCACAAGAAAATTGCACTGCTCACTTTATTGTTACTTGCTACAGCCTCCAAACTATTTCCATCCACACCAGCTACCCAAATGTCAAAGATTTTCATTCAATATAAAGTCCAAAAGCAATCCTAAAGGGAAGTCCTTTAAACATATATCTGCTGATGATCTCCTGGCTGCAGGGTTTATGCCGTTGTGAAATGGAATACGAAGTTTCTTTGCTCACAGAGGAAAAACCCACCTGAAATTCTAGTCTTGCTATGCACTGACTAGGCCCAAAAGATATTGATTCCAGTGGCTTTTTCCTGACCAGGTTTGGCAGCATATAAATCCTTTAAATATGGGGTTATTAGATCTAGCAACTTATCAGTTGGCAGGTGAAAATTTACTATTGCCTTTACTGTTTGGCCACATTTAACATCTTGTTAAATGTTTCAGGATTACAGGAGCCGTGTACTCCCTTGAATTCGTCCTCTACGATTTCTTTATTCAAATCCTCCTTGCCTCTCTCTCATTTCTCCCTCTGCCCATTTCTTCTTCAGGAAAACTCACAGAACACACAACCTTCCCCTCTGCTTGTTTTGACATCCCTTCCTCTCCAAAACATCTTCCTCCTCCTTCTCCACCTCCCTTGTCACAAGTATTAAAGTTTCTCAGCCACTTCCCTCTTTCAAGTCTTCCACTTCCTTCACTGGCCTCACCTTTTGCTTTGTATCTTCTCATTTAAAAAAAAAAAACCACTCACCCCTCTCCTGACACATAACAGGTCCTAGTGATTAACCAAGGCTCCCCAATCTCACAATGTTATAATCAGAGGGATTTATTTTGGCAGCACCCAGCAGTTGATCTGTACTGTATTCCCGCAAAGTAACTTGCACTGGGTACTAAGCGAAGTTACAGAGTTTGTCATTAAAATGGCATTTTTTCAGGTGCATTGATGGGATTAAAGCATGGGAGCTCCATGCCTTTCTCCCACCATCGAGCTGTAAAACTTTCAGCCTACCTGACAGAGCTGGCACGAGGACACAGAAGTAAAGCTGCCAACCCTCTGCAGGGCACCAGCCCTGCGCACCAGCAACTTCTGCACAAATAGAACTTATAACCAAGAACTTTTGCCCAGACCAGAGCGGTCTCCAGTAGCAGTAGAAGTGTTAAGCACTACAGGATTAAAATATTTTTTTTTCCAGGCAAATAATTTAAGTACTGCTGAGGCAAAACCAGGAGAAAAGGCAACATTTCTCCCTTTACGCAAGAATTGGGCCATCCACAAACGCATTCCATGATTAATCTGCACCTTCTGAACCACAGTCACAAGTGGAATCTAAATTACTGACTTTCCCGCTCTCAGCTGGCTCTGCAGCACATTGCTTGCACCAGTTTAAACACCCTTTATCAGTAATTAACCCTGTTTCTTTAGCAGACCAGCATCTGAACCTGTACCATTGAATTAAAACATCAAACTTCCACAGCCAGTCAGGGCATAAAATTACTGTTTATTTTAACAAAGATAAACAGCATCCCTGGCACTTATTCCAAAGAAGCAGCACGAATACTATTCCATCATCCTTCCTAGCAATTCCCATGCCAGACCCATGAAGTTATTACTTAACATTTCACTATAAATAGCTGCTGGAGTAGTCCATACAGGAACTTGTTTTTCTTAGCATCTGCTGCAACAGGTCAGCCAGTAAAAGACCAAGAGTGTTGAATCCTTATTGCCTGAGGATGCTTTATTTCTTTAAAAGTGATCCTACCTGCTAGCCACCCCCTCATGCTGAATCTCCCAAAGATAGAAAGAAGAGACAGGTCTTGCCCTGAACTGTTTACAATCTGCATATAAGAAAAGAAACAGCAAATAAATGGGATTAAGAGGAAGGTAACTTTGTAAGCAATAGTACGTTTTATCTGAATTTCAGTTGACTGGAATGAATCTGTCAGGACATATGCTGTTCAAAACCCAGGGCCAATGCAATGCCTTGCACCAGAGGACAGCGAGAAGTGACTCCACACTTCCTCTGACACCGGAACAGCACACAAAAGAGCTCCAGTCCTCTCTGATTTGCATATGCAAAAATACACTTCAAACTAGAAGCTCAAAGACCTTTCATTGTAAGCCCTCACAGAACTCCCTTAAACTTTGACGATTATTTTCTTACGACTTGGGTAACAGAGTCCACCCCTCAAGCTGTTTTGTAGAGGAGGCTACCCCAATGTTTCTTATGAGAGGGTGCCAAGGAAGCTTCACCACCCCTAGCTTGGAAATTGTGTTAACATCAATGTTCACAAGCTACGCAGAAGAAAACTTCCCAATGATTCAGGCTTCAGCAATTTTATACTGCTGCAGGCTTACTCACATGACCTTTCCTGACTCAGGTGACCAGTTACCATTTACTGAAGTTGGCTAACGTATAGCAGATGACTCGGGAGGAACATCATGAAGATAAAAAAAATGGCTGCATTTCTAAATAGCTGGAGGAAGAGAGATGTGCTAGAAAGGCAAGCCAGCTTGGAACAGGAACAACACGCTCTTTCAAAATTCATGCAAAAGGGCATTTTTGCATATTGGGATATTGATAGGAGTAGAAAGAGGAAGAAATTCGATGTCACACAATACAGAGCATTGCTCCTGATGTAGCCACATTCATAGCATGACTGCCTTGAAGGTCATGTGCAAATAGGAAACAAACCTAAAGGGCTCAGGGGGCTTTATTCCCTTGGTAGAAAGATGCCTACACTTTTTCAGAAGAGCAAGAACAATTAAGTGTGGAGGCCAATTCATTCATCCATTTTCCTTGCTCTTTGTAGCTTGAAAAACTGTGGAAAATCCTTTAATTTTTGTCCAGCTAAAGGGTATTTCTTTTGATAACAAAGACCACTGGCTTTTTTTTTTTTTTTAGTATATAATTGCACCTGTTTCTCTAAGACACAGCTCTAAATTGTAATTTAATAAGGACCACACTGCATCCCTGACAGATGCTCCTTCCTGCCAGCACAGAGGTGCAGCTGTTGAACTGGAGTCTGCAAATCCAGACCTCTGGGCCACGAAGCATTTCCCTGATTAGTTTTCTGCACTCAGAAGCAGATCTCAATGCATAATCTGAACTTACTGCTGTAAATACAGGACATAGAGAAAAAACACAAAATATTTGTCATCAAACTGAAGTTGCACAAATCCAAAACTGCTACCAATCTTTATTTTTTCCCAGAGGGTACACTGCAAAATCACTTCTCTGCAGTACTAAAGTTATTTAAGGTAACTTGCCCATATTTACACTTTATTACAGCTGCCCACTCAATACTACACACCTCCTCCTGCATCAACTGAGCCAGCAGTACCAGGCACATATGCGTCATAAAACTACTGCTTCTGCCACACAGTGAAGACAAAATGGATAAAGTCTGTCCAGGAAGGTTCAAGCACAGATTTCCCAAAGCACAGGAACAAGAGAAGATGGAAAGTGTGCATTGTCATGCATACATAGAAAATGAATCTCAAAAGACTCCAGCTATCATGTGCTAAAGAACTTCTCTATCTCCTTCAAGTAATCGCCTGTGTGCTGGTCAGTCTGAAGCTGCAATCAGCTTGGGATGAGGCATGACCTGGAGTCCCCAGTGAGCAGCTTTGCTGTATGAAGGTTCAGAGCAGAAAGGTCTGTGTGGGATAACTCACAAGTGGGTAAAGAGAGCTCAGGTAATCACTTTACAGGTAATGGGATAAAACCATCATCCAGCAAAATGGCTGAGCTTACTGAATCTCTGGTGAAGAGCATTGTAAGAACTGCAGTCACCTCTTGCAAACATGCTGAATGACTTTAGCACTCTTGTGAGTCTATTTGTAGAACATTTGAAAGATATTTCTCTGCATTTTATCCTTTCTACCATGGGAGCAGGTAGCCTGAATGTTTTATGCTTTGTATGACAAAGGCTGTCGCATATCTGCCTAGGAAGGATACAGGGAGCTGTAAACACTGCACCTCCATTTTGGGAATTAATTTCTAACATGGTGCAAGATCTTCTGCTGCATCCCAAAGACAGCCTTGCCCGTTTTCCCACCTAAGCCTGACTGCCAGAAGCCATGCACAGAATAGCGTAGGCCAAGGAGAGTAAGATCATTATACAGTCAGTAACCATCCAAAATCCAAGTGATGAGATATAGAAACAATATCTAGTTATTGAATCACCCACCCTTGTTCAAGCAATAGAGCCTTGGGCTGGACAGAAAGGAGATGGGCTGTCCAGGAACCTTGTCACAGCCATCCTGCTTGATCAAGGTCTCTTCAGCCAATTTTGCAAACCTAGTGATGGACAGAGGGATTAAGAGTAGAACAGCAGCAACTCCTATCATGCTACCATGCTGCAGCTCCAGCTCCATGTGAGATGGACCAGCACCCATCAGGACACTTGAACTTGTGTTCCTTATAAATACATAACTTCACTCAGAATTGGAAAACAAGAGGGCAGGAGGAGTGATAGTCTCTTTCCCTTTGGAGATGAAAAATCAGAGGGTGGCATTGAACTAGTTTAGGAAAACCAGAAAATAAATTGAGCAATTTTCCTCTTCCAAGTTGCATGAAATTCACAGCATCAATAATGCCTTTCTAAAAGGAATTAGATTCTTAAGGCTCTATTTTATATTTGATAATCTGATTCTATTTGGTGTGCAAAGACAGAAGTCATTTTGATCTGGGATGCTTCAGCACATTATAAGCACCCATATATTTCTATCTTCCAGAGAGACTTTTTTCTTTTAACTTTTTTTTTAATCTCAGTCTCTTTGTAAGCTGCTATTTTTTAACCTTTGAAAAATACCAATTCTTAACAATCCTTATGTCTCCAGTCAGTCTCCCAACAGCCCTAGAGGAAAGTAAGATTTAATTTAAAGTACTTTTAATTGAGTCAGTGAATATTAGAGATAGACAGATCAGAGCTGAAGTTGTAGCTTCCAAAACTCTCTCCTCAAAAGCCTTTCCCCTTCTCTCTTCCTCCTTCCAAAAGCTAAAGCCAATGAAACATTTCTGTCTGCCTTTCTTCTGACCGAAAGCCTGATCTGTGCAACAGAAACTAAAATCCAGGATTTGTTTCATTCCAAAACCATATCCCCAATGCCCTTGCCACCAAGTTGCCAGTTGTCCAGTTTTCTAACATTTAGCTTTTCCAAGCAAGTAAAAGTAAAATCATGGAGATGTTTTCCTTAAGCAGAAGACATGTTTCAGACATCTTCTTCACTTTAAAGCAGCAACCAACCCACAGCGCGTATCGCATTTACGCCAGAGCTGTGACGAATGCCTGTTGAGCTGCAGCACTTAAACCACTTGCATTTTAAACAGCAGTTTGTCAAGTGATGTTAATTATTTGGGAGGTCTCTGCTCCTAGAAACATAAACATTTCTTTTTATACTGATCACATTTTCTTTTCCATGTACTGCTTCCAGCAGAGCCTGAAATTAAAATGGCTTCTTTGTGTGCCACGGTGTGGTTTATGGCTCAATTCCCCCTCTACGCTTGCAACCAGTGGGGTAGCATCACACCGGGGCTCTGCACAGCACATTCCCCATCCTTGCTTTGCAGGTGGAAACCTCCTCAGCACATGTGGGAGAGCTCTCCCAGGCTCAACACCATCCACCCTCCTTGAGGCTACACGGCTTCCCTCTGGCTGGTAACACAGGTCTGGGACTTGAGTGGCCTGAGGAGCACCTCAACTTCACAAAGCAAGCAAAGGGCTAGGTTGCTAGGAAGCAGCACAGGGAACAGAAGAAGAATAGGCTCTCGCAGGAGTCCGACTCAGAAAAACACCAACCTCCAGACCTGCCGAGGTGCAACTCAAACACAGACGCATGCCCCCTTCAAACTGCCTCCCAGTTCAACGGGCACCACTTTGGAGGTTGCAGCCTTGATCGCCTGCCTGAGTTCTGCTTAAGCCAGGCCACAAGCCTCACAGTTCCTTGAAAAATGTTTTCAGTCCTGCCCTGGTATCTCACAGCAGGTCCTGCTTTCACTGACACACAACAGACTTCTGTTGGCCAAGAAGTGCCAATGCTGTATCCACGCGGTGCCACATGGTTGCACACCAAGGTCTGTCACGGAGAAAATGTGGCAGTCTCAGCCAGAGAAAGTTTTGTGAAACTGCAGCAAGCAACCCAGACTTTACCTGTGGACAGACTAAAGCAGCGTTTTCAGAGCCACACTGAGCCTTCTGCAAGACAATTGTGGGCACTTTCTCATTAGGGCTCTGTGTGCTCTGATCCATAAGGATTTCTCTCCAAAGGTAGTCAAACACAGGAACAGCCTCAGCTATCCAGGCAAATTTTATAGAGGTCACTGCACATCTACCCTGCTTGGCTTGGGACAAGTGTTGGGTCCTTTTCTGTTCTCCAGACTTCATGGACAGAGCCTGCTGTGAATAACCTCTTGAGCCCTGGGAGCTAAACCAGCATGTCTGGGTAGGTGACCTTGGGTGGACCAGCCTCATACAGCCCCTGCGCAGAACTGCCATGCTCAGGGGCAACGTGACAGGACAAATTCAGACCACAGGTACTTCATGTTACTCGACCCCCCAGGCTTCCCCTCTGTATTAGAACACGTTTACTAATATAGGCAGAGAAGGATGTAAACTGAACCACAAAAAGGAGCTGATCTGCACAGCAAGAGGCCTTAGTTCATCGCAAAGGCTTCTCTTAAAAAAGTGATTTTAACTTGATGGAGAAGGCGAGCACTCCAGATTTCTGCTGATGCTGGCTGTTGGGGGTGAGGCAATTCTGTACTATGTTTATTAATGTATACAGCTTTTATTATATCCCCTTTTTACTATTTTCCCTTTTTCTTTAAAATAAAACTGCTGTCAACGCTTCTAATGGGAAAAATATGTTCATGCATCTGAGAAATTATTACAGCTCTCTCTGAGCCCACCCCCTTTGCTGTGCTGTTGGACTCACGGTAAATCTCAGATAAACCAAAGGACTTCTATCCCCAGCCCCATCAACTGCAGTCATCTTGAATGTTATTTTTAATGCCAACGAATTAGTGTCCCTTCACAAGTCGATCAAGAACGGAGTTAAGGAACAGAAATACCAGTGAGACTAACTTGACAAGAGCTACAGAGAAGGCAGCTCTGACTCATTTTGGACCAGCTTCAGTCAGATAAATAGATTTTCAAAGCAAAACACTGATTTAGAGGGGGATAGATAGGGAGAAAAATGAACAGACAACAACGCTAATTGGGATCAACCCTAGAGCAAAGCACAGCAATCCATCCGCAGGGCTGCAGCATATGCTCTGACCATGGGCACTCATACCGCGAGGCTTGTGTCTTGGCAGCCACGCTCTTATTGAGCCTCTGGGAGGCAAGATCTCTCCTGACCTCCAGCTCCATACCCTGCTGTGCCATCAGTAATCCCTGCCGATTCCCGAGGGCAAGTGATCAGGATCAATTCTTTGCATTGTTTTTCCTTTCCAGGAAACTCCCTTTCTTTTAGGATTAATCCTTTTTTTTAGATTGATCTCAATGCAACCCTCTGCATGTATGGATATCATTAATGTAAAATTCTTTAATAAAAAGAAAGCAGCCCTATCAATTTTGAGATTATATGTCTAGAGGCTGCC
Source organism: Elanus axillaris (assembly GCA_026212715.1). Lineage (NCBI taxonomy): Eukaryota > Metazoa > Chordata > Aves > Accipitriformes > Accipitridae > Elanus > Elanus axillaris. The sequence goes on along the minus strand of JANZLQ010000100.1, from coordinate 28,507,032 downwards.
TCTTCTTAATTGCTGCTAGATGTCAGTAATGGTAATTGTATTTGTTTAGCAAATTTATTTTATACTATTAATGATATGAATCTTCTGGCTGTGGGAGTACTTGTTTAGCTTTAGCATGCAAATGATTCCCTAGGACATGTCAGGGGACCCTACAAACCTTCTTGAAGAGACACCTGCTTGCTACCTCTAGATTAATTGTATGATAGCTAAACGTATCACCCGTAATTCTTAAGAAAACAGTAGTTAAGTAAGGAAGAGGTAAAGAAGGATCAGAGGTAAGAACACTTGCATATCAAGAAGGGAGAGAGGATCAGTCGGAGAGGAGACAAATAAAACAACAAAATCTGACAAACAGCATTCAGTCCATAGGTCCCACCAGAACAGAGCATCGACTCAACACAGAAGACTTAACAGGGCAATGCCATGAAAGCAAAGGACAAAATGAGAACGGGGATGCCCTTTGCTCTTGTAGCAAGACCCCTGCAGTCAAATACTGCCACAACAAATGAAAAAATAACTTGCTTTTTGCAGTAAATAGAATAGTTTTCAAGTATAAACATGGTTACCTATAAAATCTCTATATACAGACATACCATATGCTTCATTTTCAGAAGTGTTGTCAGCAGTCAATACACTTTACTATCAGCCACCTTCAGACATTGGCAGGTGACCCACAGGTCAGTGGCATGAACCAAAATAATCTCTGTGAGCCCCACTTCTAGCAAATGCCAACACTGCTTTGGCACCCTGCCCAGGGTCTTCTGCACCAGTTAATCCAACCCTGAGCAGGATTAATTTCTCATACACACACACACACACACACACTCATTCGCTTTCAGGGCTATATACCAATTGTGCTGAAAGCAAAGTTTAGAAAGAGCCCTTTCTCCCCAGTCCTGTATTAGTTCTCAACAAGCAACTCTGCAGAATACAGGAGATGTTAACACCCTAGTGTGGCTGATCCAATCACCAGTCATTCCATCAAATAAGAAGTTACCCCAAAATCTAGGCAGTAACTTAGAGATTATAAGAATACGAAGTAATACTAATTTGCAAAGAAATCTCACTAACAATTGATGTTGTCAGGTCTTCATTCTTTCGCTGTTGTTGTTTCTTATTTCTTCTGGGATATTTGGAAGGTTATTGCAAATTAGGCATAAGAAGACTGAAAATATTAAATTTGAAGGTGTGTACAGCAGTGTGCACTGAAGTACAATGCTGTTTAGTGATATTAACTGCAAGGGTGAAATGTGGCATTTGGAACAGTTATTGCAGTGAAATATTCATTGGCAATGAATATACAGAGTGAGAAACAAAGCATGGGGCTGATTACAGCACTTGCATATAGATATACCATTCACTATGCTATAAGGAATTAAGAGAAAGCTAAAAATAGAGCTCTATTGTGCAAAGTAAGAGTAAACGAAGTCGCATACAGTGGCTATTTTACACCAGGGAAATGGCCTCTGCCCTCTGCTGTTCCCCAAAGCCCTACAGCAGCAACTCAGCAGCTCTCGCTGGGGCCGAAGGCTTCCGCATTGCACCAGAACACCCCATACCTCCCGCCAACAGGTGTGAGCAAGACCCAGAAAATGTCCTCCGGGAGGACAAGATGGGGAGGAAGGACAATGCCAGTGCTTCACACCTCTTTTACACAGGAATAAATGACCAGCCAGGTGCGGGAAAGTCTATGGAAAATAAGATCCCAATGAAATGGGAAATTAATCCAGACAGCCACCCAAAAGCCTGTTGCCTGCAGCATGGATGGAGTCCTGCTACATCGTCACTCCAGCTTCCTCCTCCCTTTTTGCTGCACAACTGCACCACTGTGCCTGCATTGCTCACCAGGCCTATACACACGTGGTAAGGTGAAAATCTGGCCATGCACAGTACCTACGTGGGCCTCTACGCACACCACACAGGGACACACAAGCCGTTACATATATTGTATCTACAACTTACGGAACATCCTCTGCCAGCAGCTTAAAAACTCAGCTGTTCAAACTGAAAATCACATCTGTCAATCAGCACCGCTTCCCAGGCTAAAAAGCTGATGCGCTCTCACTAGGGACTTCTTTGCAATTACATCGGTGCCATATAATTACAGTTTGGAAAATGTGGCACAAGATACCTTTTTCCCTGACCCTTGTAAAAATCATTCCACCATAAAACACTGATGAATGCCTGTGATATGTGAGTAATTAAAGCAAAAATAAAACAAAGCCCTGCGATGAGGGACTTATTAGTAATTATGACTTGTAGGAGGGAAGGTTGTTGAGCAAATGTGCAGGTATGCGCAGACTCACATATCCCCTGCACATGAATTAATCCACTGCGTACACTCTAGCTAGTCGAAAGCCCTCTGAAGAGATGTGCACATGTTAATCACTAACCTCTGCACGTCTACATACACTGAATCCGTCTCCCAGCACAGTGCAGCAGCTTCCTTGGCTAAACCATTACTTTGTGTTAGTTTGGTTCTGAGTGAAAGAGAAATAAAAAGTACTCAGGTGGGTTTTTTTCTCAGACAGAAACACCTGGATTTGGCCCCCTGAAATTAAGAATAGGATCTTCTGCAAATAGCACCTCACTCATAGCCGTAAGGAGGCACTAAAAACTACTGCAGCAGGTGACAGTTGAATCAAACGCACAACAAAAACATACATATTATGACATATGCATCTATTAGAGATACGTTTCAAGCATCATTAGCTAGCAAGTAGTTTAATATAAAAATTTAGTAAACTCTGCCTATGTTGTAGGAATAACAGTGTACAGTCATTCTTGAAGAAACCAGCCTCAGGTGAGCTACAAGCAACCACATTAACATTTCCTGTTTAAAATATTGTAACATAAACATTGCATGTATAGATATTACTTTTTAAATAGCAAGTAAACATCCTGTCCATCAAGGTAAAGTTACCTTTGAACTTCCCATTTTGACTTTCCTGCTCTTTGCATAGAGAGCTCTGGAAAGCACCCCAAGGACTTCAGTGGATGGCAATGGGAAAGGGAGAGGGAATGGGGAAGAGGAGTAGAGACCGTCATGGTGCCAAGCACAGGGACATAGATGGAGACTGCAGAAGTGCACTTCAGCACTGAGCATCATTTCACAGAGAAGAGTGACCAGCTCCCATGTCCCAACATGTCAAGCCATCAGACATCTCCTTTCAGAAACAGAGGTGCTGCCTTTCATAGCACAAACCCATGGGGGTTTGTTTGCTAGGGAGGAATTAAGCCAGAGGTGAGTCTCTCCTGGGAAGCTCAGGCAACTGATGCTTCAGTGACCCTAGTTCAAAGTTGATTTTTCCTCCCAGTCCCATCAGGTGGGAAACTTTCTTTCAGGTGACTCAGGGCCCATTCAGCGCCTACCAACTCCATCATTAGGGCACACTAGCATGGCTCTTCTGCACTGCCACCACATCAATGGGAAAGCAGTGTTTCCACTCGAAGAGATGCCTGTCCATGCAAGCATGCATGTACCTCACCGTATGGCTCAAATAGGATCGGCACAGCACCGGCTTGCAGGGCTTCACACAATAGACCCGAGCAGCAGTGCAGGTCCGGGGACAGCCAGCATCACCACCACCAACCATGCATACCTGAGCATGACGTGTCGCCCACCAATGGCTTTCCTCATGCCAGAGGATGCTGAAGACTTGTGGGTGAAAGAGGGTAAAACGATGCCAAGTGTTCCTCACCATGACAGTCTGTGTATGGTTGCACTTGACTATCACAAACCTCTGTCCTTACCTCAGGGCACCAAGAGCTTTTAAAAATCACCACCCTGATTTTATGCTTTATTGAAAGGGTGCCTCCCTCGTGATCCTCTTCAGGAGTTTTTATCTCCATTTCCTTTTCTAACTCTGCCAAGGTCAGAGTGGGCTCTGGAGGAGGCAGGGACCTGGCATACCACTCTGGGAACGCATCTTGGGGAAACTGTCTGCCTCCCCACAACCAGCTCAGCAGAGCCGCAAGCAGCCAGCCCATGCAGTATCTCGCCATCTGAGCTAATTTTCAGTGAAGTTAAATTACTTAAGTGCTTGTGAAAATCCCAGCCCATCCTTGCAACACGGAGAGGTCACCAGAAATGTCTGGAGGACATGAATTTCTGTCTTACCTGTGCTTTCTAAAAACAACGGATGTCAGCCCTTAGGGCTGTCAATACAACTCCTTTCAGTATCATTACATTCATTTTCAATTATCCTTTAGAGAAATGGATAAGGTTTCAGTATTCTTTCCCCAGCTATTTTGAGACACATCTGAAACAGAAATATTTAACAGAAAGAGGAACGGTAGCCACAGACAAACCACAAGTGCAGATGCAGTCTATTTCTGTTAAATGTGCTTGTTGCATGACTTTTTATTATTTTTTTTAAATATAATGCACGTCCTTTTTTTTTTTAAAGGATCACTGTGCTAAACACAGCAGTGCATCACCTCTGAACATAATACAGCCGGTAGACCCTCTGTACAAAGAAAGAAATTTGAGTTAATTACCCACATCTCCTCATTAGTCTCCCTCTCCCAACAAAATAAAATTAAAGACAAGCACGCTCACTGGAGTCGAACCGCTGACAGGCAGAAGTTGCACGATTCCTGTGCAGTGTGCTGCTGGCTGCAGGCAGGAGAGAGCCCCAGCAAGAATGCCAAGTCCCTGGCACACATAGGAAACATATATAGCTATTATTCTTTCCCAGCCATCTTTTTTTTTCAAATTCATTCAAATAATGCTTCAAAGGGGAAAAGGCACTTACAATCACAAAACAACAGCCAGAGCTCTTTTTTTATGTTGACCCGACAGTACTGTTTTTCTGCGTATTGCTCATATATCACAAGATCAGAGAAGAAATAAGGTCAGGCCACAGAAACCTCAGAACGCAAACGATGATCAAATAAAAATCTCTATTGAGACATACTTGCTAAACATCTTTAGGGAGAAAGTCATCTACTTCCTAACTATGTCAATTTGTTCCTTAGAGTTTGGACTTGGTGGATAACGTGAGAAGAATCAGAACTCATAACGTGAATATTCACGGCCTAAGCGTATATACCTCTGTTCAAAGAAAGGATATGAGATACCCCAAGCCCAGATGATGCTTTACCTGCATCTTTCATAGCCATATTTACTATTGTAACAAGGAAGTGTCTCTGAAAATACATTCGTACCACACTGAACGTGCAGCACGTTTACTCTTGTCCAAAGTTAAACAGAACATTTCAGAGCAATAGGCAAGTTTAATATTAAGGAGTGCAACATTCTCGCAGAAGTATTCATGGCACGAGATTAGCGCAGACAGGGACATGGCTGGTATCGCACGTTGTCCGTAGATTCAAATTCTGGTTTACCGTGGGCCTGGGCAGGATATTCCAGTCCCCTTCCAGCTCCCCCCTCTCCCCGGCTTTACACTGCCCTGCAAAAACGGCTTTAGCTTCGCCTAAAATCAGCCTATTCCGGCCAACGTTCGGTCCAAACCGTATCAATTTAAGGCGAAATAAACCAGAATTTACGTGGAGCGGCAGCTGCTGGTGGAAAGGAAAAACCAGGTGGCTGTTCCGAGAGCCTGCCAGGCCGCCTCGCAGTGACCTCTCCCATCGCTCCGCTGCTTCTCCGCCGGCGGGAGCTGTCAGACAGCGCGCACACACACACGCACACGCACTTGTCCCTTACCCCGGCAACGCGGCGAGGCGAGCCCACCCCCCACGCCCGGGCTCCCCCCCAGGCCAGCCCCTCTCCGGCAGCGGGATGCTCCGGGAGGACGAGCCGGGCAGAGCCGCCAGAGCCGGGCGGAGCCCGCGTCCCCCCGCCCGCCGCACCCGCCTCACACAGCCCCGCCGAGCCACCGACCAGCCGGCGCAACCCAACCCGCTGCCGCCGAAAACAAGCGCTGACTGACAGCCGCCGGCGCCACTGGGAGAGCGCAGAGCGCAGCGGGGCGGGGCTACGATGGCGGGGCGGGGCGCCGCGGCCAACCGGAGCGCAAGTTTGGTTGGCCGGTCGGGAGCGGGGAGGGCGCTCGGACGCGCTTTCCCACAGCGGGGCGGGGCCGCCGGGCATTGTGGGACGGTGGCGGACCGGGGCGCCCACCGC
>JANZLQ010000100.1:28457232-28500841 GCA_026212715.1 Elanus axillaris | reverse complement strand
GCTCCGCGCCCGCAGCCCCCGGCCCAGGCGGGCGCCGGCTGCCCCGCGCCGGCAGCCTCCACCCGCCCACTCCGCGCCTCCCGCCGCGGCACCGGCGCTAGGAGCTGTCATCTTTATTTACATAAGAAGGAGGAGACTTCGCGGCTTCCTGAAATAGCTGCCGGCCCTTCGTCTGAGGCGGCGTGTCGTCGTCCTCGTGTGTCCCCGCGGGTCGCGCGTGGCCCCCCCCGCCGCCGCGCACACACACGGCCCCACGCTGCAGGGCGCAGCGGGGCACAGGCACCCACGCGCGATGCTGCCGTGGCCCGGCAGCTGCCGGAAGGGGCTGCGGGCCGGGGCTGAAAACCCGGCGGCGCCCGGGCTGCCCGGCAACACCGGGAACAAAGCAGGAGGCACTGCCAACTCCGCGGGGGGGAATTAGGAACTCGATTATAAAATCAAACTACTTTGGCCGTTTGAAACTTTCGCTACCCAGCCGTTTGGTATCCTAGCGCAAAGCCGTGGAAGAAATTAGAATGGAAGAAAATAAAAGTTAAAAGTTATTACCAGACATCTCTGCACCAGAGGCTTCAAACGGCCTCTGCTGATTAGTTATTAATTATTTAATAGCAAAGAAGAAGTGCTTGAAACGCAGAATGGTTCACCATGGACTGTACGAATAAAAACATTACCCCCCGTAAACTCTTGTGCGAGGCTGCATGCTCAGCCCAGATAGAGCGCTTCTGCTCTCCAGCTCATTACGTCCGCTGATGGGTAATGGCCAGCATTATTAAAAGCAGGGGGATGCCGAGGACGGTGCAGGGGGGGTACGCAGGGTGCCACAGCCGGGGTTGGTCCCTCGGTTGCTCTCTGCACCCCGCGGTTCATGCAGGAGTTTGCTCGTTCCCTCCTCTCCATTTCCAGCATCTCCATCACCCTGCCCACACACACATCCCCCTGCAGCTCTCCTGTCCACTGCTCTAAGGGCAGACTAACACAGCAGGTGCTGAGCTGCCACAGCCGGCCATGGGTATATAACAGTTGGCTCATTTAAAACTAGCTCATGCGTCTTTCGCTACGCCGCAGTTGCTCTTCGCTCTGCAAAGGAGCGGGAGTCAAACTTAGGCAGCCAGGAGTGCAGCTCTGCCTCCAGACTCTTACCATGGTGCTGGGCAAATCGTGCCATCCCACTGCCTCGACTCTGCCACCGGAAAAATGGGAAATAAGATTTTCTCTTGCCTGTGTTGTAAGGATTATTGCTTAGGATGGCCGGGTGCTGAGATCCCAGCACTTCTGGAAAAAAAAAAAAGCAGTGCAAAAAAAGCCCAAGCCAAAAAGCACAGTCAGTATGTTTGCACTAATGCTGCGTGCATGAGGAAAGCTGTGCCCAGCACTTCCAACCTGCAAGAGGAGCCTCTCCTGAGCCCCCCCAGCAGCAGCCAGGCACCACCGCTGGCTCACCCACTGGCTCCTGTCTGCCCAGCCGAGGAGACTCACGCCCGGATCCCAGAGCCAAGCAGCAGCTCTTCCCTAGCTGAGCAGCATCCAGGCAGCACTCCGCTCCTCCCTGCCCAAAGTCACACTCTGCAGAGCTTACGGCAGCTTCTTGGCAGAAGAAGCTGATGGTTGGTTTTTTTTTTTTCTTCTATTTTTTCTTCCCCTCCCCGACGATGCTGCATTTACAGCATCAGCTGTGCAGGGTGAGGATGCATCCCCAGGAGCACTGCAGCGTGGCCCCTGCATCCCACCGGGTGCAGGACATCTCTTGGATCACACCAACCCGTCACAGCACCCCACTCTGCTCCCACACCGCTGGGGACCCACGGACATGTCAAGGACATTGCCAGTTTTGTCTCCTGGCAGGCAGCTCACCCGCTTGGGCTGACAGGAAAGGGTCCGGGCACTTACGCCATCAACTACCACGTTTCACTTGGAGGAATGAAGATTGACTTAGACATTCAACCCCAAATTTTCTCCCTCAGTTTCTCATTTCAGCTCTGCTTTCCATCCTTACCTTAATCTTGCTACAGCTCTGTGAGTAATTGACTTCTTGGTTCACTGCCTCAACCAAGAGATTGCTAGAAAAAAAAGATCATTTCATGTTGGCCCAAAACCTAATGGTTTGTGCGTCTTGCTGAACAAAATGTTTCTTTAGCTCAAAATGAAGCATTTTATTTCTGGAGTTATTTTTACCTCATTTTTTCAAGTTATGGTCATTGAATCCAGCTCTGAAATAATGTCTTAAAAAAACCCATTAAGCCCTCTGTTTTGAATATACCAAAAGGAAAATTTTGAATTGTTATCTTTTCAGATTATTTTGGGTTTTGCAACTTATTGGCTTTGTTTGTTTGTCTGATGGGGAGGGTGGAGAGGGCAGACTGCCCGAATGAGTCATCCCATTTGGCAGAAAATGATAAACAATTTCAATTGATTTAGAAATTTCATTTTTTTCAGAAAAAATCCGGCAATCCCCCCCCATGAACTTCCCCCACCGCTGTAGAACAGCTCCTGGGGACACAGTCCCACAGAGCCATCCATGGTAGTCAAACGGCCTGTCAGACCTGTTCCATGATAATTCTTCAAGGATTATCTGCCATATGGCAAATCTTCCCTTCAGAGCCATCTCATGCTGGAACTTATTCCTGATTTGTTCTTATCACCACCAAGTCCATTTCAGGCCTTGGCCTTTTCCAAATTCCTCTTCAGTCTTTCATGTTTCTGATTTTTCTCTAGATATAGAGAAAACCTATCTGCCACCCTGTTCCTATTTTACAGTTCTCTCTGCCAATACCCTCTAGGTCCCCTTGGGATATTTCTTTGCCTGTGCCAATATTGGCAAGGCCTCCCATTTTGGCATCAAGTATAAAAATCAGTATCATCACCATTTGTGCTCCCTTCTCAAACACTGACAGAGGCATTAGGGCTGGACCCAACAGAAACTCAGCCCCTAAATCTGTTCCCATCTGTAAATGGCATCCAGCAAACTCCAGCCAAGCAGCAGCACTGCTGTCCAAGCTGGGAGAAATCTGCTGCAGGAGTATTTTGAGGCAGTGTCTGATCTTGCTAAATATACTTAACCGCAAGAGTAGGATGCTGAGGCTGCAGAGGACTTCTGTAGATAGATTCACAGTCATTAGGCTGTGTATTAGACTAGAACCTTGGATCTTTCCAACTGGCCTTGAGCAGACAATGGGCCACCTCTCCCACCTCTCCCAGGATAAATACCCCAGCCCTGAGCACTGGGCAGTGGGTTTGGGTATGAAGTTGAGAGGTCATGAGCATCTGCATTGTTTCCCTGGTGTCCTGGCCAGAAGGCTAGCAGTCAGCAAGGAGGATGCTGGAGACCCACCATGGTCAGGGAAAAGACATCCCAACAGGGCCAAACAGCCCATTCCAGCCCAACTGATGGAAAGCAGCAGATAGACCTCCAGGGAACCACAGCAGGGAAAGCCAGCTCTGAAAAGACCTGCCTTGTGCAGGAGGAGACACAGAAAAAGGTACAAAGAGACAGGGAAGAAGGAGAGGATGAAAAATCCATCTCATGGAGATCAAGGATAAGATTATACATATGCACAGCCCAGGACAGGAAAATGAAATTCCAGTTCATGTGAGCCTCACGCAGCTAAAGCTCTTTTGGGACTGGATTTGGCTCTATGGAGAACTGGAGTTTACTCTTCATAAGCAAGACAAAATAAGCAATAAAACCTCTCTGGATGGGGGTTTCACCCACTTTAATGGTGCTGCAGGTAGAGACATCCTGCCAAGAAACGGTCCAAAAAGTTTCCTTGAATATCAGTATGAGGGAAACAAAGGAACTGTGGAAATTCACCTGATATTTGCCAGGGACAGGGAATTTTCTCTTAATGACTTTTATGTTTAAAAAGGTGCCGTCAGTTTCTCTATTACCACTTGCACTTGACTTTACGGTAACAAACAGATTGACTAGAAATTGTCCTTTTTCACTCAATACAATAGCTCCCAGCAAACAGCTGGAGATCATCTAGGAAGATGGGAGAATTTAGGGGAACACATTCTCAGGTCTTTTTTCAGCACGACTCTCTGACTGCTATTAAGGGCAGAAAGTTCACCTGTACAGAAAACAGATTTCCTGAAGGAACCTCTGCCACTGTAACTCCAGAGGAGAAACGATGTTCTCAACAGGAAAGTATCCAAGAGAAAATGTCTCACCAGCATGTGCTAGTGCACAAGAAACAGGGACTACAGCTAGGAAATCTTGCATTCTATGTATCCTTTTAACATTAATTTATTGCCATTAAAGGAGGGGACTTAGATGAAAGATGTGTCTCTGCTTTCTATTCTTTATCTGTAATGCAAAGATACAGATACTGCCCTAGCAAAGGGTATGCTGATTAGTCAACGTTTATGCAGCCATTTGAGAATGTAATGAGTTATACCATTATTAAGCATTATTATAAAGCTGCAGCTCTGGATGAAAGCCAAATCTCAATGTGTAAGTCAAAGGAAATTGAAAATTCTGGCTGAAATTCTTAAAATCAGAATCACCACTCAGACCTACAAACTACGCCACCACAACCACTAGCCCAGGTGCTCAATTATCCCGGTACAGTTCTCTGCAGGCACAGCAGGAAGGGGAATTTAAGGACAGGGAAAATCTTTAGGCTGACTATCCACCTCACATTTGCACTCAGCGTAAATGAGACATTGGTTGCATTTGCTCTGATGACAGCAGCCGCAGCAGCGCAGTGGTAAAGGCTGCCTCTCAGTAGGTCAATGAAGACATCAGCAAGGTGTTGCAAGACATGTCCAGGATGCGGATTGATTCAGTGAAGGAAATACGGCAGCGACAGGAGAGCCTGAGGTCTCATGTCACTGCTCGGGGGCTGCAACCCCTGCTCACAACGAAAGCTGAAGCTGTCATGCCCATCCCAGGCTTAACTCTGACCCTGCCAGCACTCAGCGTTTTATCGTAACCTCCCTGTGCAACTGTCTGCAGGAGTGGAAGGGGGGAACAGCAGTGCTGAAGAGGGGCAGGAGGCTGAGCAAGGAGAGGGATTTCCAAGGCAAGGAACCGAACTGACCTCAGGCCAAGCTGCACAACGTTTTTCCATCAGCATGCAAATGCTTGCAAGCCCCCACTGGATGCTGGGCTTATCTTCAAAGATGGTGACTCAGTGCATGAAGGTGTCAGGAAAGAAATTAATGCCAAGAGTGCCCCCTTCTCTTTGAATGGTTTTGGGATAATATATTGAGAAAACCCTGTGGGACAGTACAAGGTAGCAGAGACTGGCAATGACAGAATTCAATGTAACATGCCTTGCAGTAAAGCAGTGCATTGGACTAACCAGTGTTTCTGAAAAGTAGCTTTTAGATAATACAGAAAGCCTGTGCCTGCTTTGGGGCAAGATCCCGTGGAATCTACCAAAAGCCAGTTCCCAAGGGAAAATATGACGCTGTGCACAACATCGACTATGCCTTCAAATGCCTCTAGTCATCACCTTCATTTATATGCTAAATTAGCATTAATAGCACAGCCTCTCACTGCCATTTCAGAGTAACTCTTCAAGCACAACACAATTCAAAAGAATCTTAGGCCTATCAAAACATAATGGAAAATGAAGATAAAAGCATCTCTCTAGAAGAAACATTGTAATTTAAAAAAACCAAAGAAATGCTGATTTATAACACTCACCTAACGAAACTGACTTTTGCTTTCAGAACAAGCATAAGAACCAGAAAGAAAACTAAAGTTTCAATCTTAAAGCAAAGATTTTCTTTAGTCTCATGTGAGTATTTTTACTCTGACTGGAGGCACGGCACAACAGCATGGCAGGACCAAGAAATCTGTTATTTCAAGCCCAGTTCTGTGGCTATTAAATGTTTGGGAACTTCAAACAGTATCATCCCATGTGATAAGGCACTAAGACAGCCTTTAGCGACAAAAGCATAGTATTTTTTTCCACAGAGAGCTACAGGGAACACTGGTACAATATATATATACTTTTTATGTAATACAAGTAGCTCATTCACACTTTATCATAGGCAACATCCAAACTCTGCACTGAAAAATGAAATTACCAGCTGGAATCATCAGCATTTTTTTTGCATTTTGCCTTTAACACATGACTGTTGGGCAAACACCACATTTGTTTTCACAATACTCCTGTAGGAAGAGGTGATGCCTCTCTGCCAGAACCAGAGAAGCATATTTTGAGGTTTTGCAAAAAGTTAAACGAGGATCTTACGAGCAACAGGTTAATTAGCTCCAACAATCTTCATTCAATGCCCTCTGGAAAAAGCACAGGCGGGAGCTCTGTGAAACCAAAGAGGTAAATAAGGTAATCGGAGAGCACTGGCACCCAGGTACAAATGAAGGTTAGACGGACAACTTCCACTCTGGCATGTGCAAGCTTTTGTGAGCTTGACTTTGTAATCTTAATAATGTTCCCTCGGCACAGAGGTGTAATTTCTGAAGATTTTTCTTAGCCAGTACAGTGACAGGAGAGAATAACCTCTGCATTTCCCGTCCCACCCTTTCTGAGAAAGGCCTCTCACTTGCATGCACTGACGACTGTAACCAAGCAAAAGCACCGTATGTTTGTGATGTAAATATTAGCCCAGCAGAGAAACACCTTTTTATTACCTGGTTGAACGTCCTTCAGAGAGGGTGGCGAAGGGCAGTGGGGTCCAAAAGAAACCTTCTGGGCTGGCAAGACGGGCAGGCAAGACCACACCACACGTCCACAAGACATCGTCCCCCACAAAGTCTAAGCCTGGGCTTGGAAAGGCTCCTGGGGTCGCAGATGAAAGTCCCCAGTCCTCTCCCAGGACTGGGCCCCCATGCACACCTTCTCACCCTGAAACTTCCCTGCCTCCTGCTACAGGGTCATCCTATAGGAAATGAGATTTATTTACAAAACTTGCCCTTACACAGCTGCTTTTGCAAGCTCTTTTACATTAGGCTTCAAGGAACCAAAGGAACTGGAGGTCAAATCCTCCAAGGGCAAAATGCACAGCAAGGGTGAATTTTCCAGCCCAGGCAAGATGAATCTTGCAGGTGTAAATACAAAACAAATCATGTAATGCCTGTTACATGCGTTGCCCTTTCCCACTCCCTTTGTTCATCTGTTGCTCACCCTTCTCCAGTCTCCTGCTCTCCCTCACCAGATACTGCTGTCCTGTACTGCCCCATCCTAGGCTCTTTGTGGCTTTTCAAGTTTTATCTGGTATCTACCCTTCCTCCCTTGTTATATCTTTTAACTCCTTCCTTCTATTACTCGAATTAAAAGACATTTTGCATGTAACTCAGTCTCACAAAAGCATCATAAAAGATCACAAGCCAGATGCAGTGGACTGGGGGGCAGCTCTTATCGGAATGAGAAACAAGTTTTGGTTCTTCAGCTCAGGTAAACAGGATTTAATCAGTACAAAAATCAGAGCTTTACCTTCACAAAACACCACTTGTTTTGGACCTCCTTTATCAAAGCACAAAGCAGATGAATATAAAATACAAATACTGTACTGAGTAGAGCAATGGTCATGTTCGTCTCCAGCAACCCCTCCATCCGACATCCCCATTTCCAGTAGGAGGGATCAGAGATCAGTAGGACGTGAGCTTCATAAAATTACCAAGCGCAGAAAAATGTCAGTATGCCTAGGATCTAAACCATGCTAATATGTTCACCACTCCAGCCTCTAGACTGAGTGTCTCTGACCTACCACAGTTTCTTCTGATCTGCTGCAAACTTTTGCAAACCAAAACAACGCTGCCTCTGCCATTGCGTTCTCTTCCTCCCATACACCATGCCTCCAATCCAAAGGTCTTTTTCACTTCTCTTTCCTCCCTCCCCCATTCTTTGTCTCAGCATCCTCTTCTGTGCCGCCCACACACTTGGAGAGCAGAGAGCAGACCAATCTGGCACGCTCAAATAACAACAAAAAAAGGAAAGAAAAAAAAAAAAAGTTGTTGTTTTCTGGCCTAGAAGACTCCTCTGTATTTTTATCTGGAGGGAGTAATCAAATCTCTTTTCCCTTCACCAGGAACCAAAGGGAATGGCAATGGCTCCCAAGGTCTCACGTTCTCACAAATCAGCCCTGACAAAAATGAGGGGGAAAGGCTGGCATTTCTTCTCAACACGCAGGCACCTTTGAACAGGAACATCAAGCTTATTTTTAACCATGCCTTCTTCCAGCACCAAGCACCAGTTAAAAATATCCATTTTTACAAGGTGGGGTTTGATCAGCCAGTTTTCTTGTTTTTGTTTTCTTTAAAAGGGCTGAGGACAAACTCTGCTGCCTGGAGGCTGGTTAACCAGCCAGGCGGTTATCAGCAGTTCGGGGACTGCTGGGCTGGCTGGGCACGCGCCCACACAGGCAGCACAAGACGGGGGTTTGGAAGGGCACAGACCTCTGCGTGCAGCACGCACCCCCCATTGCCGACACAGCGCTGGCAGCGTTTACCCATCAAGGTCCCAATCCTGCAATCTCATCAGCATATGCAAAAAATCCACTCTGGCATAAAGCATCTAATGACATTAATGGCACACAGCACAGCAATACGGTCCAGGCATGTGGAAATAATCACAGGCCCAGAACCCAGGATGACTGATTTTTTTCCCATTCAACATATGTTTTACTTAGATGTCTGCTTCTTCCCACCCTTCTTTCTCTCACTCTCCCGAACTATTATTTGGTTTTGGTGGAACACATGAAAACATCTTTAATACAGGAACATTATAGGTTAAATCACACCTATCTGAGAAACAAACAAAAAAAATGGTTAACTTAGTTATAAACAAGAGCTTTTATTAAATTCACATATTCCTAATAATTGGCAGAATCTGGCCCCAGCACAACTGGCCACTGAGCAGATAAAACACATCTGCACTCTGTTCAGCATGAGGGTCTAAAACTAATGCTTGTTAGAATTAGAAGCAAAGAAGTTGAGTTTCAACAAGGTATAAATGTTGTTTATTAGGACCAAAGTGTGCGTTCCACAGGATGACTCAAAAACTCTATGCTATTCTGTGCAGCTATTTGGTTTCTTAAGGTGACCTGAGAGCCGTACCCCAGGCTGGTATAAATCAGCAATGACACCATTTACAACATCAGCCCAAAGAGAGCATCTCTCCCTCCCTATCAGGTCATCTTAACTCAGATGTTCTTATGTCCTGGAGAGGTTTTATCTGCACAAAAGCATTTTTACCCATGCAGCTACGTGTCAATTATGATGACTTTTGTCACTTTAGTCTTCTGTAGCCACACAGACAAAATGCCCATCTCCAGCGGCTTCATCAACACAGTTGTAGCAACACAGACTTCATAATGCAGATACGGTCTTTAACCAGGCTTACACTAAGTATCCAGCTAGACTGTTCTGTTGAAAGCAAGTTTTCATGTGTCTGTCTGGAAGTGGATCAGCCACCGCACTCTTGGCCAATGTTTCTGACCTGTCAGGGCAGAAGTGGACATTTTCACACATCTCCTCCTACCTTGTAACTTCAGCAGCCAATACCAAAGCTTTGGGGACAGCGGCATGTCCTTGCATATAGGAGACTGTTGCTCTTCCCAGGGGAATCCCCACTTGACTCTCACCCAGCCTTCACGTTCAAGGAGAAAACACAGACAGTTGACACTCAGTGCTCCCTAACTTCAGCCACATCTTCATAAAATTGCACTGTGACTCACTGCTAATTCACATACAGTGTACTCAGTCCACTGACATTTCCAAGACCTCAGTCAAGGTCTGACCGTGGTCTCACTCCCACTTCAGAGACTATTTATTTCCCCTACAGCTGCAGAATGTGTTTGGAGGACAGGAGAGAACAATGTTTTTCATTACTATAGAGTAGCTTAGAAGTATAAATCTTTTTCTGACCATCTAGATTAAGATAGGAACATTAGACATGGGCATTTAAAGATTAATATCTCTGCACACTCAGTGTTAGCAGGACAGGTCTGTACGTTACATGGATGTGTTACTATTTCAGATGATGGTCCTTTTAACAGTTAGAAGTCTATTCAAGATCCATGTCTTTGGAGTTTGTGATCTTTCCAGACATAAGCTTTTCATTCAAGGCAAACCCCAGTACCACCTGTCAAGGCAGAGGTTTATTTAAAAGAATATGAGAGATGTGGGCAACCCATACCACAGTGACCCTAGCAACTCCCCTACAAATTGGCTGCTGTTGTTGAGACGAGCAGAGAGCTGTCTGTCCCTGGATGCTCAGAGACTGGAGTTTCCTTGCTGGTCATTCCTTCTGGATACTGTTCAGGCAAACCTAAAGATCTGTAGCTTGTACTTCTTTTCACACAAGCTACTGTAAATTGCTGATGACATTTAGCTATCCACTGCTTTGCAAGTCTGTAAAACACCGAACAGTCTGACTTCAAAACTCAGGCGACACCAGAAAAGCATTTTTATTAAATACCTTATTTCATCTTCTAGCAAACAGAAGCAGTGTCTCTACCACATAGCTGGGATGGACACTTATGTGGATAAGACCACAGTCTGAGCCAATGCTTGTCAGAACTTAGAGAACTTGAGCTGAGGAAGGAGTCTTGGAAGATGTTGAAATTTGAGTGGGAGAGTTGTTTAAAGATGCACAGAAATATTTAAAGGAGATGGGCACAATAAAGAGGAAAGACATTTTTGCTGGCTCATGAAAATGAAACATGTGCAGGGCTTAATGTGCCACCACTGAAATCAATAAGAATTTTGCCAGTGAAGCAAAACAAAAGCAGAAATGGAAACAACATCTGACATTTGCTATGTTAGACTCATACAAATTGCTGTAGTTAATAACTTATGAGATGGATAAATAATATAACATAGGCAGTGGATGATTTTAAACTTCCATTTTCACAGTATGAGGGTGTAATAATCTGGAGAGTTTTGAAGCTTGTAAAGGCTGCTTATGCTGAGTCATATTTAGAAAGAGATTTTCCATTTGGATAGTCATGCTAAATCTATAAAGACACCAAACAAAAGAACACGTGAGAGGAAAAAAGATAAAAATACAACATAAAGATTAAGATGCATGCTCGAAAATAGAAAAGAATTTGGATAAAATTTGTTGTAAATAATTTATTGCTGAAGTAGCCCTCATAAACTTAAGTTCTTGGAATGTAAAAGGCAAAGTATTTCTGTAAATTATTAATGTTTGGGAACTGATCACATAAGCCTCATATAAGGCCAACTCCTTATCCAGCATAAATAAAAGCATCTGGCCATGTATCTTTAAGATCATAATGAGATGGCTGCTGAGCAGTCACTACGGAAAGCATGGTATTCAGAAATTAATATCTCTCTGGGCACAGAACATATAATGAAGATAACAAGGCAGAACAGAGAAACAGGACTTGAACTATCACATCAAAACCCAGGGATACTCAGTGGATTAGTCGTGCGGCAGCAGACCCGCAGTGGGAGACAGCAGAACAAAAGCATGAGGAACTGGAGAGCAACCTACACAGCAGGCCAAAAGCAAGAAGAGGAACAAGAAATAAAAGAAGAAATAAAGGGGGTGGGAGGGATGACTTGTCTCAGAAAGCTCTGAGCTCCCATCAAGTTGGCAAACAAGAAGGTCATATTTTATAAAGAGCTCAGCAAGAGGGGCACCAATCTTTTCCCAGCCTGACTTGCAAATATTAAACCCTTGACAGCATGGCAGATGCTTGGAAACATGGCCCTCCATGTGCCACTCCCACCACTTTAAAAAGCAAAGATTTTGCTCAATGTATTTTAGGCACACAGATTCCTACTGAGCAAAACTTTGTGCATTTTTATTGTAAAACAATGTGAGCGCAAGCTAGTCTTTACCTCATGTGGGCTTTTCCAGTGTTTCATATCTCATGGCTGGTAGCAGTGGCAGTCTGTCTGGCACATGCACAGACCATGCTCCAGGACACAGAAAGTGTCTGATGCATCACTCCAAGGGCTGCAGGGTTGCAGATGCAGTGGAAATGCCTAATGACTGCAGAAGGAAAGCGCCTATAGAAATCCTCATCTGTCTAGCCATCAGGTATTTTAACAGGCCCCAGAGACAGAGACAAGCGGATACTCAGCAGTGCACTAGTCATTAAACATACTTATTTTTTCAGTATTCATAGTTCGATGTAGAAGCATTTCAAAACTGAGAATTGCAAGGCTGTACATTGGTTGATATCCTTAAAAATTACCTGCTGTATCTTTGGTAACATTCCACTTACCAGGGGTTTAGCTGGAGCTAGAGGCCAGACAGGCAACACTTGCACTTAGTATGGAGGCTGACCCAGACATTACCGGGTAGTGGTAACCTCATGGCAAAAGGCCACACTGCTGAGACGTGAAGAAATCCTCCTGTGCCCAGCACAAACTCAGCATATCACTACCAGTAATGAACATCAGTAAATGAAGTTCCAGTCTCAGCCAGGAGTATGGGGTCTGCCCTATGGCTCCTCTCCTGGGCACCTGCAAGAGGGAGGCAGCTGTCAACCGGCCTCTGCTGATAGTGAGGACAATGGATCCCCTAGCCAGGAGGAGGACGACAAGCTTCAAAACAAAGAAAATATTTTCCAAGATTCCCATAGTAAAGACAAATATTGACAGATCAGGATAGTCGGAAAGATGTGTCACCTTTCCCCCAAGAAGTCACTTGCTCAGATGCTGCCAGTAAAATACCACTAGCTGGCCTTTATCCACACGGTGGTTACACCATCACAGCTGAGCCCCTACAGAGTCATCACGATTGAATGGACCACAAAAACCTGATTACATAATTACACTGCTAATTTGTCCACAACTGAATGATTAAAATTCCTGTTTGACAGACCCATACTGCTACTCACACACTGTCCTTGCAGGTGCCCCTAACGTATAGATTGGCCAAGGTCTTCAAGGCTGCAGGTTCTTCAGCTGGATCATCTCCCACTAATTCTAAACAACTAACCTTTGGGTAAGTAGCAGAGCATTATCAAGCCACCACAACTAGATCCAGGTCTAGCATTTCAGGGCAGTCAAATCTGGGGTTAGGTCCTGCTCTGGAAACTGTGTTTGTTCCAGGCATTTCCACAATTTACAGCCCTCAGAATGCAACAGGTTCCGCTATCATCATTTTCTAAATACTATCTGCATAGCAGATGTTTTGTGTGTGTGCACTATCCCTCAAGCTTCTGCCATCTGTTTTTTACCTAATAAGTCAGGTGTTCATGTTTTTTAGTCAAAAGAATAAAATGCAGAGGTTTTGTCTTCAAAAGAATAAAATGCAAGAATTCTTCAATTATTCTCTACACTCTTGCAAAACCTTGTTAGAAATTTCTGAAAAAAATTTTGGAGCACTAAGCAGAATGATTCCCCTTTAGTCACATATGAAAAATTATAGAGTAGGGCTGTAAGAGGGTGAATTGGCAGCACGTACAATGGAGCCTGATACCACCTGGATTTCTCCCCCCTTTTTAAATAAGCAAAGAGTAATATGAAGAGGCACCACAGAGACAGAGAGCTCTGACACCAGGCAAGATGTGAAGGAGGAAGTGTAACACTGGATGAATGCTGACATCTAAACATGGCCAGCAAGAGCCAGGGATGTCACTGATGGCTCAGATCCCGAGTCCTTTGAGGACCTCAGAACGCCATCCCCAACCAGCAGTGGGTCAGACCCCAGATGAGATGGGAGAGGCAACGAGCACCAGATGCACAGAACCAGGACCATAGAGCTCAAGAACTGCCCACTCCTCTGCCCCTCTTCCAACAAGAGACACAAGCCAAGCAGTGAACAACATTTTAATGGACTGTCACTGGTGATGGACCAGCTGTGACACTTGGCAAGTTCCTCATTAACAGCCCCAGAGAAATGGCAATCATTGCAAATCTCATATGGTTTAAGTTCAGCATCTTTTCTGATTACTATTTGTGTGCAGGAAGCTTCCCTGCTGGAGCAAGTTCTTTTGCTATTTCTTCATATTCAAATAGTATTTATAGCATTAAATTAAAAAAAAATTGTTTTAAACCTACTTCAAAGTTAAAAGATGCAAACATCAAACAGCATGAATGCCTCTTCTCATTGCCCAAGCCTTACAACATGGCCACGATACCACAGTTCTCCCTCAACTGGACCCTAGACATTGGCAATGCTCTCAAACACTAACGGCAAATACAAACACACCATACATGGAACTAAGTTGTATTCACCACTGATACATGCACAGAAAAGTGAAACAGTACTAATAGGAATGTTTGGAGAAAGAATATTTCCCATCCCAAACCAGCTACAATCACGCAACTACTAAGTAGAGGCACTATCACAAAGAGATCAGTCACGTGCCAGCAAGGTGAGCAGTGAGGGAAAACTCATTATTAACAGGTCAGAAGCAATTAATTTTTCAACCAGGAGCAGACAAGCTTTAGATAAGAAACACACTCATAAGCATCCCAGTTTTACCAAAGGCAATTAAGGAACAGGGAAAGGGGTAACTCAAACTGTTCACTGCACACAGTGCTCCCAGTCTGAAGTGCCACTACAGCCCATAGGGACCCCTCCTGGAGTTCCCAGGCCACCTTCTATGAGTAATCTTCTATGCAGCCACTGCCACCCTGGGCCTCTCTGCTCGTGCTCTCAGCAAAGCAGCAATTTCAAGGGTGATTTTTCTCACCTGTAATGTGAAAATGGGACTGGATCAAAAGCAAAACCTCTTTTCCCAGAGGTCACCCACACAGCAACTTTAGTCAGCATATGTTATCTTCAGCATCCAGAGGGACTCTGGAGGATGACTGACTGTCAACAGCAATGAAATCTTGAAAAAAACCCACAGCTGTAGCCCTTGGTAAGAGTTACAGGGTTTGCTCCATGCCCAGTCTACAGAGGATAACACGTCCACAGCACCCTCTTGAACTGCAGCTCGCTCATTTCACTGTGTTTACACCATCAGCTGTTGGCAAAACATGACTAATGCACTTTCTTGCTTTGAGGCTTAAGAACAAAATGTCTCTTACAGGACAGAACCTGCTCTGGTGGTTGCCAGTCAGACCAAGGCTGTGGATGGAGACTGGGATCTCATCACTCCTCTTTCCATGTGGAGCAGAGTCCTCTCATATGCCCCCCTTCCTCCCATCCCCAAGCGAGCCTTTACTCACCCCCTCTGTGGCTCTGAGGGTGGGACTGGGTTGCGCAAGGTCATCCCTACCATTGCTTTATCCAAATGGGAGCCAAGGAAAAGCCATGGAGAGAAGGGCTTTTTCCTCCAAACATGAGGATGGGTGGCAGTGGGGCAGCAACCACTGCCACAGCACTTGCTGCTCCTTAGACATTCCCTCTTCTCTCTGACTGACTTTTCCCATTTGTGGAGCAGAGCACTGTTTGCTAAGTCATAAAAAAAGAGACAAGGAAACTAAATGCACCTCTAAATTGTTGGACTGTCCAGGGTGGGTGTGAGTTGTATTGCTCAATGCCACAGTCCACTCTGTGCTCATAGGCAGCATTCTGCCATGGCTCAATAAATAAGTAATAGCAAAATAGATCCCTCATTCAGCTGCCCATCAGTAGAGGGATATTGCTGTAAACTGCACCAGAACATCTCCCAAGGGCTCATGCCTGTCAGCGATGCTTAGAAGGACAACACATGAGTAAGTTTTCCTGGCTCAAAATAGTGAGAAGAGCGAGTTATCCTGCTCAGATCACAAGCAATCGGTTTGCTCTCTTTGAGCACAAGAACTTTGCCAGACCCCACTGGATCCCTTGCAAAATGCAAGGAAGTCTTCCAGGCACCATGAGGCAGAAAGCTATCAATTTTGGAGGGGATCATTAGAGGAAAGAAAAAAATCAGAAGGAAAAAAAAGAGGCAACATAGATCTGTTTGCATCCATCTTAAAGATGCTGCAGCTGCTGCTTGTGTAATTATGTGCAAATGAAATGAACAGGTAGTGGTGGCCAAGACAACTCTTCATCTCGCTTCTGTCCCCTATCCCTAGAAAGTTTATAGGAGAATCTCAAGTTACATGCCTTCTCCCACAGAGAGAGAAAAGGGGCCACACAAACCACTGACTTGTGGGAAATGGCACATGGGAGACACAGAGCCCTAGCAAGGAGAGGAAGGGAAATGTTGTTCAGAAGTCCCCGTAATCCTTGTGTTAAGCCAGGGATGCAGGGAGCTTCCAATATACAGGAGGAAACAGTGGGATCTTTATGACTAGAATATAGACACATAAATAACTGCTGTATATGCAATGCATTTGGTCTACAGAGGCAGAAAGTGCAACACTCTGGTATGTAAACATAAAGATCGGTATTAGCATGATTAACATCTTCCTTTCACTGTTAGCATGGCTGCAATATGACACCTCAGACCTTTGGAAGGAGCCGGAGAGACAGCAAGCTTCCAAAGCTTCCACCATGCAGCCTGCCAAGCAGAGGGGAGCATGTGCAAGCAGAGACCGCAGGAAACATCCAGTTGCCGAAGTGGAGGATGCAGGAAGTCCAGCACGATCATGTCTTCTACCCTCAGCACTGTCCAGCCCAGCAACATTCTACCGAGCTTGAACATCTCTCACGTGGTTTAGTTGAGGTTTCCTAAATATACAGTAGCATAAAACCACAGGAGTAATTCTTGTTTTGAACAGCCCCTGGATCACACTGTGAAACAGCAACAACCACACTAGGCCTGCTTCCAGGCGTACACCTCAGGCTTGGGTCCTTTCTCCCTGCAAACAGCATAGGGAGTTTAGCGATGTTATTAATAAATGGAGCTGCCCAGAGGTGATGAAAATACATAAGCTGGGCATAGCCTTTCCTTCCTCCTATTGCCTGTAAGAGGTGGTCATGCTGCCAGCAGCGGTTATAGGGGAGAAACTAAGTAACTACAGAAATAGCATGGGGAGACTTGGGGCGGAGGGGAGGCTGTAGGGTGATACCGTGGTTTGTCCAGGACACCAGCCTCTCCTTCTGCACTGAATCCTGTGGGTGCCATATCCTACCAAGCAGTGCGTTTAGATGAGACGTTTAAAAGCCATCCTCTGAACCATGAGCTATTTCTCACACTTTCATACCACTGAGAAGAACATGTGCCAGAGAGAAAAACAGCCATGTGTTTTGTTAAATCCAACAGGCACTAAATGTTTTACAGCTTAAGAGACCAAGGTACTCAGTACCTTACAAATATATACATGCTTCCACAGTTGGAAGTAATTAAGACAAAAATCCACAGTTATAGCACCAAATGTACAGTTTCGGTTTACCTTTGTCCTAGATTTGTTCACTACTGCATACAGCATCTACCTTGAGAGAAGCAGGGCTGCAGAAGAAAAACTAGATATAAATATACAAGAGACTATCTGATCCAGCCCAAGCAGAATGTGATTTTTCCTATGTTATATCAGTCCTTCAAAATCTTTCAAAGCCTTCAAGATACCTGCACATCTATCAGAGGAGCTGAGACCCCGAGCAGGACATGAGCAATAAACTTATTCAAAGCAATTCCACTGATAAGTTGTAAAACGCTCACTAAAGGTGGGACCATGAACAGCGTCGGTTCTTGATCATCCTAAAGGCTTTCAACAGTCTGGATGATACAGAATGGCTTGCTTTCGTTTCCAGCTTTAAGACAGGACTATGAAATCTGGCTATTGCTGGTTGTGGTGCTGGAACAACAACATCACCTGTTCACAATGAGGATGGGAATTCAAGGGAATTCAAGAAGTGTTTAACCTCTAGATCAGGAACCAAAACTGCCCATTGGATTTTGGACACAAGTATTGATCGAAGAAAGTTTCAAAGCATTCTACTTAAAAATCCTTTATCCCATCAGATCATCAAGATTTCATTTTTACTTTTACTGTGTCCTGTATCAGTACTTTTCCTGAGCAGGCAAAACTGAAAGAAAAGGGGGAAAAAAACCCCAAACTTAAAACAAAAAACAACAAGAGA
The DNA here is from genome assembly GCA_026212715.1 of Elanus axillaris. Classification (NCBI taxonomy): domain Eukaryota; kingdom Metazoa; phylum Chordata; class Aves; order Accipitriformes; family Accipitridae; genus Elanus; species Elanus axillaris. The sequence continues at coordinate 28,482,986 of JANZLQ010000100.1, read as the reverse complement.
ACCTGAAAGAAAGACTTTTAGGTTACGTGCTGTAAAACAGAAAAGACAACAAAAATAGGATGGCCAGCCCTTCTGCAAGCTATCTTTAACACAACAAATCTGCTGGGACATCGTGCAGCAAAGCACAGAGGACACATTGCTTTAGGACTAACAGACCTTTCAGGAATTTTTATCACCTCATTTCAGCAGCAGCTTGCACAAATGGTCTTCAGCATTCAATTAGTTCCCATTTCAGAATTAGAAAAATATATTCCCAGCGCTGTCACTGAGAAAAAGCAAGAGGTAGGCTCTCTTTCAGACTCCCAGCCACTCTTAAGAGTAGCTGGATGAACCAGCCTCCCAATGTATCTTCAAGACAAGGATCTTTAAAGTTGCCTATTATGTCAATGTGACACAGGAGCATTCTGTCGTATTATTCCATAAAAACAAAACCCACCATCTCCAATCAGATCAAGGTGCCCTCCATTTCAGAGGTGACTTGCCCATTTTAAAAAAGACCCCATTAAGTTGCTGTCCCCAAGCCCACCAGACTAAGGACTGAGGTGATCGTGGAGGGGAAGGCAGTGAACACTACTTCTTTGTGCCATTATACAGAAGTCTGGTAACAGCAATAGCTAAAAAGGCTGAGAATTCAAATGACTTAACATCTAAGTGAATTCACTAGAAATACTTTCAATTTTTTTTCCTAGTAGATAGCCTGAAGATATGCAGAGACTGGAAAGTACATTCAAGATGCTGAATCTGATGTTGCTGTCTATTTACGTCGGTACAATTTCCAAATCAAAATACTGAAGCAAATGGTCTTCCCCAGGGAGCAGATGTTTGAATGCAGTGATGAGGACCAATTTAAGAACATAGATACAACTGAAATCTTTTCATTACGTCAAGGCTCCAGCCACCTCTAGCAGAGATGAGTTGTGATTCACAGAAGAGAGATGACTCCACCAGAGACAAGATGAAAAATTAATTCCCTTGTCTCCCATAATGGACTGGTGGAATTTAGGAGAGTGTCTTTCCCAGGGAGATAGATGCTGCCTCGCACAGCAAGCCAGCATCTGGTATTTTGAAAAGTAGCAGTAATGTTCTCCAAGCCAGTTGCATACAGAAGACAAAGTTTCTGCAGCTCTTCCGCACAAAGAACTATTTTTCTCTTGTACTTAGTTCCAAATTAGGTTTGCATGTGCTTCCCTACTTCTTAACAGTGAGTGAAACAGTATGTGTGAATGACTTGAGGAAGCAAGAAAACATAACAGGTTCACTGGATGCTGCAACACTTGAGGATTTTCCATTTGTTTCTTACAAGTTCACTGCCTTTGCATCTAAAAATATATTATTATATTATTTACATTTCAGCAACAAATAGTAGACAATTCCCATTCCTTTGGATCCAGCTCTGTAGCTGAAGATGCATGACAGGACAACGCTGGCCCACAGGACCCAACCCTTCCCAGAGCATGCACGGGCACTCCTAAGCTATGCAATGGTTTACTGCCACTGCATGTAAAGCAATGTTTTGGGTTACACTGTGCAAACAGCTTTATATTGTTATCTTGCATGGGTAAACAATACACCATGGCAGCCTAGCAACTTAACTGCAACAGAAGATAGGTTCAGAAGTAAATTAATAATTGTGGTTAAGAACCGTTTTCCTTTCCCCACTTGCAATCTAGATTCTAGCAAGATCAGAAACCATGACTCAAAAAAGCTGGGTTCTATTTCCAGTGCTGGCAATGGTTTTCTGACCTTGAGTGTCTGTTTCTAGTTTCTAAATTTACAAAATAGAGATGATAAATTTCCTCCACTTTGGACAGATTTGGAGATCTTCAAATGACAAGTGCTATATAAAAGAGTTTAAGTTTCTGCCAGTGTACTACTTAATAGATGGCCTCTTAGCAAAACAGCAAGCAGAGTAAGCAATGCCTAAGCAAGTCATACATGCTCTTCAACCAAGAACAAAGGAGAACTTATCTTTTAGATGAAGTCAAAGAGCCCTGGGCAAGAGGGAAAGAACCTCTTTATCTATTACAACCTTTTTTACCCCAAAGTTTTGACACATGGGGATCCACCAGTAAATATTTTCTTGAGAGGTATCGAATGCTACTGTGTTATCACTGATGCTCAGGCTTAGCACAGCCCACGTATTTTCTCTGCTGTCATTCTGAAATTAATACAGCAACCAGTTTGCCAGTAAGTTGTCTCTACAACCAAGTCTTCACCACTTTTCGACAACACTGATTTAACTGCTGTATCTACAGCAGAACGAAGTGTGCACTTGTGCCATAAATGAAAAGGGGCTGTAAAATGAAACTGGGCTCCAGGCTTTAAATTACATGTAAATTCTCAACGAGGTTATAAAAGGGCCACTTGAATATGAAACAGAGATAGTGAACAAATCCTGGAATAAGCTTTTAAAGAGAGAGGAATCCAGGCCAAATGGAAACACACTAAATATAATTTATAATGAGCAACGTGTAAAAAGCTATCCAAATCATGGAGCTCAAAATGAGAATAAACAGTGATCTTCCAACAGGGACAAGTACAGATAAGCTAAGTATCTGCTAAAAGGCTGAACTCTGAGTAACCCTTGTTGAATCAGTTGGTAACACCCAAAGTCATCACTATGTTTCACTAATAGCCATAAAGGACTGTAGCAAAAAATAGTGCATACTTCAGTATGGCTAACCTGGAATTCAGTACCTGCCATCATGTACAACAGAAAACAATTGTTGCTGTGCAGTAAATGATGTAAAAAACAGACATGCAATCTACTTCTGCCTATGATGAGCACGGCTGATCCTGCAAGATAACTGATTTGCCCAACAAGATGGAACAAAGCCTGCAGCCACTGAACTACTGCAATAAAGAGCAAACAAATGAACAAAAAAAGCTAAGCCTCACTCTGAGCACACATTGTGTATTCATCCCCATCTTGAGCTGCACAGACATCAGCAGAGGTTAGCATGGTCACTTCGAAATGTAAAATGCTTCAGGTGTAAACACCTGGAGAAGAGTGCTGCCCACAACAGTAAACAATAGAAAATTTAAAGTATTTTTATACACTTCAAAGTGTTTTTGCAGTTGTTAAGGCTCTTTGACAGACCACTTGACCACTAACTGGTGGAAATAAAAATCGAGCACAGAGCAAAGCTATTCAGGTATCACAAGGAAGAGTGCAAGGAAGCTCTCGGAGCCCTTTTAGACAGCAATGGAGAGAGCAGCCTGAGTGATTGGAAAAACGCAGTCCCCAGGTGGAGTTGGGACCCCCCAGGTAGGGGGTAAATTGTTCGACCATCACATTTATTTTCAGAGCGATGACTGCCTTTCAGTAGTTACTTGGTTTCAGAGGACACAGGTCCCATGTCCTTACCCTAGGACAGGTTTACTTCTTAACTAGGTAGACCCTTAAAATATAGTCATAAAATGACAACTTTAATATGGCAACCTTTCCCACTGCCCCAGTCTTCTCCAGACCTCTGGGAACAGGAACCATCATCCAGCACTTCATACCTTCCATGAGGTGAGTCGAATACTCACTGAGTGTTGATGACAACATCTGACCAGCAAGCAGTCATTATCCCCACCGCGGGAATGAGGAAATGTGCAAACACACTAGAAATATGATCATGTGTCATGCTGGCATCAATCACCTCTCACCAAAGAGAGCTGCCAGCACTGCAGAGAGTGAACCATCCGGGGCAACAGGGCTCTTGCTGTGGTCTGTAACTCCACGTTGCTTTTTCCCAAGCCTTCTGGCAGAAAACAAAAGGTGAAACCTAGACAGTCAAAGACACATGAGGTCACACAACTGCCCATTGCAATCACTAAGCACAGCAGCAGAACTTGGCCAGCTCAACAAGTATCTCGAGCGTCTCTTGCCAGGTACTTGAGTTTCCAGCAGAGATGCCACAGTTTCTTCCAAAAACGTTGCCTTCTTAAACAAACTGGACAGATTGTTGTGGAGATGCTAAGAGAATGTCAATCTGCTGAATGTCAGAAAGATTTTGACTAAACTAGGAAGAAAAATAGTCAGGAATTGCAGCTACATAATTAGTAACAAATCTTTAATTCTACATGTCTGGATAGTGAGGCCGATTTAGAATCAATTGCTGAAGTGGAGCAGCCAGGAGGACAGATTCAGATCTTCTTTACATCAGTGGAAATGCAGAGTAGCTCCACTGAAGCCAAGAAGTATGTAATGTTGCAACAGTCCCATGCCTTACAGCCTGTTAAAAGCTAATTTGATGTGAACACTGCCTTGTTTTCTTAATAAACTTTTTACCTATTCATGAAATGCACCCAACCCCAGGAAGATTGAAGCTCCTCAAAGGCAGGGGCTGAGCCAGGAACAGCTCCCAGGGTGACCAAACTTCAAGTCAACTGCTCATTTCAACATCCGAAAGCTCTGACCCCAGACTCCTTTCCTTCATGCAGTCTCCTTTTGTAAACAGTAGTTTCATTGAGGAAAGATACTGAAAAGCGAAAAATACCTTCAGAGCACAGTTTGCTCCTGCTTGAATGATTGAACACAGAGCTGGACTTCTGTGGCAGACACTGGACTTCCAGCAAGCTGCTGGGACACAGTTAAGAAGGAAGCTCTTTTGAAATGCGTAAGTTTCTTTAAACTCACAAAAGAGCAAGAAAATCACAAACTGTATCTGAAAGTTGTTACATTTTACACATTATTCATATAGGATCTGTAGGAGAGAGTCAGTAGTTGACCAACACCAAGATGTTGAACATTTTCCAGCCTAGAAATGCTTCCAATGTCCCAGCTGCTTTATCTATTGAATCCTGAGTCACAAGGACTAAGTGAGGGCAGTGCATGCCACCACAGAAAAGCTGCTGTGTTTAACTGGACTAAAATATTATCTTCTCCCCCTTGAAGTTGTTACTACCAGCAATCCTAGACCCTGCCATCACCATCTCTTACCAGGGCAAGGCTGGAAATTTTTGCCTCCTTTCTCACGTCAGGAAGGGTCTTTTTACAACAGATGAGCAGAGGCGGTGAAGGAATTAAAAATAAACCAGAAAACATAGAAATAAAGCTAATACCAGTCGCTTTGGACACACAAAAAATGTATTACAGAAACATACCACATAAGTCTCAGACCCTTTCATAATGTCCTCTTGATCACTTTAACATGGTAGTCTTGGATGAGTCAGCGGAAGATTTGCCCAAGTAAAAACCTCAGGATTGCACCCTCCAAAATTATTTTCACCAAAACCCAGAGAACTTAACAGCCTTGATGAACTCCCACAATGCATTTTGCATCATTCCAAAGATGAATTTTGGCTTACCAAAATTCTTTGGCTAGTTAAAGCAAGGACAAAAATAGTGGTGTCTACCAAACTGAAAGGAAAACAATAATCTCAAAGCCATTTGTCTTTACAGTAATTTCAGTGTTATTGCTACAAATATGAAGATGGCATGTGGCATTCATAGAGGGTCTTCTTCACTCCTTGTAGCACTGAATAAGAGGGAGGAATGTTCAAGATGCAGATTTTGGTGGTTGAGTATGGTGCAAGGAGATGGGGGAGGGAAGAGGGTACTGAGGGCACTGAAGATGGGGATGGACCTTGGGTTTTGACTTCTGATGAGGGTATGTTTTATTAAGCATAAAACAACGGACAAGAACACTTTCTAAAGGGTCTCTACTGGCTTGTACAAGAAATATCAACTAAGGCAAGTAGGAGAGATGTCCCAGTTTCCAAATCCTTGTTTCAGACTGTTTACAGAGTTGGGGTCCCTTCCCTGTTCCAAGATGAAATATTTTGTCCAAGGTCACATAGAAAGTCTAGGACATAGCAGGGAAATGATGGCAGGTGTCAGACCACCATCCCACCTCCTGACCCCTCTCCTTCACCACGCTATTCACAATCCAACCACATAGAAAAGCCTTCCTCTGTGACTGCACACGCAAGACGCATCAGTGAAAGGAGTGGGTTTCCCTGGAGAAAGGCAGAGGGAGCTTCAAGATATTCCTTGTGCCAGCTCAGCTCACACCATTAAGCTTTTCCCATACTATCTCATTCATTCCTGACCTCACACTGCCATCCCTTTTTACTTTTGCCCAATATTTTACTACCTTCTTACATACAGAACTGCTAGCTGTAATCAGCAAAAGGTCTCACTGTACCATGATGCTGGCTGTTACCCAGGGCTCTTCCTGCACACCTGGCAGCTCAGCTGTTTTTAGGGTGGCTTTTCAGCGGCAGCACGGAGAGTTTCCTCAGAGCAAAGCAGCTCACAAAGCCAGTGACAGAAGCTGAGGCCACCTGGCCCAGAGCTGCGCCTAATGTCACAAAGGGGATTTTACCCAGGCTGTCCTTAAGAGGATTAGGGAATCATCTACTTGTAGAAAACAACAGTCACATCTGCTGCTCCAGCGCAAGTCGCTCTTATCTGCTCTCACAAAGCTCATTTCTGCTCGGTCCTGACTCCTTCTCATATTATGGGATCCTCAGATCCCATAACACAGATGCTCGCAAAGAACAGGGGGTTGGATAGAGGTGGAGGGTGAGCACCAGATCAGGTGTATTTGGAGAGGTTGGCAATTAGCTTCATCCATCACACAATACTTTAAGCAGCACCACTCAGAGCAAATAAACAAATAGGCCTGATTTTCAAGAGTCTGGGTATTCACAGCAGGCTGGGTATCACTGAGCAGTCAAACTCCTGAGGCTTCAGAGAGAATTTAAGAGGATGTTGTGGTACAGAGGACTACAGTGTGTTCAAAATTTGAGAAAATTTCACCAATTATTTAGCAGTTTAAATGAGTTAAACCTTAAAGCTCAACTCTCAAGTGATATTCCCAATATACTTCCCATATCAGAGACAGAAAAACCTTCATTGTGTCACACATACAGAGGTATAAAATGGTACCAAACTTGTACATCTAAAAGGAATAGGAAAGGAAAGCAAATTCACTAAGGTAATACCTAAAACCTGCCTACTTTTCTTAGCTTCTTGAACACCAAGATAAATGCAGACCAGCCACTTGATTTTTCCTCCTTTCCATTGGCAAGAGATAAGATCAGCAAGGTGTCTATAAATTGCTTTGACGGATTTTACAAATAGGGGCTTTTTTACTTTTTAGATTTTATAACTAGAATTGCAATTTAGATTTCAGCTATGGCTTCATAAAAGAAATCCAGGATTGTCCATTTGACCCCCTAAGCAAATCAATCCTAATCCCATAATATAATACTCTTCCACAGGATTGAGCACCCTTTCACTCCCGAGGTGGTCCCACCATGTCGGGATTAAACCACCGTACTCTTGCTCGTCCCACTGGTGGCACTGCAGTATACCTGTTGTACGGATTAGCAATGGACTTTCTCTGCCAGGACTCAGCCTGTGATCATCAGTAGGACTGGCCTGGATGTACAGTGCATGTGGGGACGGATGCAAGGAAGTGGGGACAGAATGAGCTGCAGCATGCATAGGGCACAAAGCATGGTGAGGAGCTGGACCTGGTGGGTGTTGTCTGACTTGTTACTAAAACCCCCTGTGAAACAGGTTTCTCCTGCAGTAACCAGTCCTAGTGCTTATCTACCCTTACCTCCAGAAGTTTTTTCCCAAAGATTTGACTAAAATATGCCACTGAAGTTGGTTGCCCCTTCCCTGCTGCTGAAGGACAGGGGAAAGCTCTGTGCTTTCTCGTGGCCTTCTCCAAGGAAGATTTCACATCCCTTCACCTCCTCAAACGAAATTAATCCACATCTTCCTACAGTTTTCTCGTTGGAAACAGCTCCCTCTGCCTCATTGTTCTTGTTCGTCTCCTCTGGACTATTAAGTGTTTCCACATCTTTCTCAAAGTGTGCTGGCCAAAACTGGACAAATTATCCCAGCACAGCCCCCGTCACTGAGGGGAACAACTGCCCCAGCCCAGTGCTGGGGCTTCTGCCAACTCCCCTGAGAATAAAATTTCATTCAGCAGAATTACACCACTTCTCACTGAGTTTGCCTCCCAGATCTCCATTGCATTAATATTTATCTGCACCCACAAATTCTTCTGTCCAAGAACAGCACTGTGCTGTTGTCTTTATTGAGTCGCATCTGCCAATTCCAAATTACTTCTCAAACTTTATCATCAAGATCGTTTTCAGTTTCTAGTGAGTAAAGCACTTCCAGGTCTGGTATGCTGCTATTAACAGATACTGCCCTTACCTTTCTGCAGATTTCACTCAAATGAAATTATTGCCTTCAAACAACTGTATGAACTTAATCCTGCCTCAGACATTAAGCCACTACAAAAACCGTGCAGGCAGGCATTTTTCAGATAATCTTCTTTCCAAATATAGCTATCGATACAGTTGTTAATTATCAGTTTTTAAGGTCACTTAAAAAAATCAGGTTCCCAAAAAATCATCTCATTGAAATCCCCAGCAGTCATACCTCCTATCTTTGTTTTAGAGATTAGCTGTTCAGGGCAAGATCAATATCGTAGGCAGAGCAGTGCTGCAGGCACTTGATTGATGGAGAGAATTTTCCCAGACCAATTCATTGCTTTTAAAATGATTTATTGTGCCTCAAATAAGAACAAATATTCCTTTAATGTCATTCTTGACACTAATTCTGAAGACTGTTCTTAGCTGCTTTCCTAGATAACCACTAATGAAAAAGCAGCAGCCTCTTGGACTGGAGGGAGTCCAGTATCTCAGCAAAGTTTCATAAAGGCATTAGGAATTGCTGTGCTAGGTTAAGTCATTGATCCAGTTAAAGGATTGAAGACATGGGCACATAACCACTTACTTAACTAATCACTCCGCAGCAAGTGAGCCACACTAATTGGTGATGTCCAAGCTCTCCGCCTGCTGAAACACGCAGTAAAATGCTATAGCTTCTCTCATCACAGAGGTGAATCTACTCCTGAGGGAAGGTTTGTTAGCAATATTCATTTCAGAAGTGTCACCACATCAACAGCCTGCCCTAAGTGGCATCTTAGTTATCACACAAAGGATAATCAATACAGAGAGATCGTGACAAGTAGGCTACTTCACCAAATAACTTAAATATTTTAAGACTCTCCAGGAGAGGAGGCAAAACATAAAGGAGCTCACTGGCTATTTCTTCTTACCAGCTATTTCAGAGCTACCCTGACGCTGTCAGATGCAACACTGTGGGTTTTGCACTTCTGATGCAGCAGCAAGGCAAGCACAAGCCGAGTGCTTGGCTCCTCAAATCTGCAGTGAGGATCTCGAGAGCTGTCAGCCTGGAAAGTCATCTGGGGAGAAGACAGAGCAAATACTTTTCCATAAGAGGTTCCAGTAAGGACAACAGGAAGAGCCCCACTGGGGATGGGTGCCTGGCTGGCAGCTGCTTTGGGAATGCAGAGCCATAGCAGTGAGAGCCTGACCCAGCAACACCATCAGCAACGAGGTCCTGTCCACATCTCGTAAAACCCAAGTGTTTAATTGAAGCTAAGCTGTAATTTGAACGTTCACCTTCTGAGATCTCCAGTAAGGGGAGAAACACCACATCAGATCTCATCTTCACACAGAAAGAAGAGTTAAAGAACAAAAATAGTAGCAGCCAAGCAGCCAGGTGCTGCCAGTTCCTCAACTTGATTGCATTTGGCATGTGAAATACAGTAAGTTCAAAGCAGTAATTACAGAATAATGCATGTGATAAAAAGACCCAACTCACAAAAATGAAAGCAATTACAAGCAAAATTAGCTGGGAAAGAGAACTAATAGAAAAATATGACTGATGATGGAGATATTTTACCAGATGTCAGAAAAGTGACAATTATAGAAAAAAAGTCTGCTCAGAAAAAAAAAGATGCTTGTTTCATAAAATAAATGAAATCAGCTAAAATCCAAAATTATATGAAAAAGTGGGTGAAAGGAATTATTAAGTAATTTAATAGTCAGGAATTGGTTTAAAAGCTGATTGAGAATAGTGCACATTCCATCAGTCAAGTCCATTAATAGATGCAAGTAGCTGAGCTGACAGGAAGAAACCAACAGCCGTGAGGATATTCACAACGTTTTCCAGTAATTACACTCTACAGAACAGATGCCTCTGTGTTTGGGAGGAAGTTAGCCAAGGTATGCATAGGATCGCTTGATGGACAGATGCACGTCCAGTCACATCACCCGAAGATAGCTACAGTGCATTAAGTGAAATGAGAGGACACACTAATTAGGTAATGTAATCACTAGGAAGAATTAATAAATAAGCAAGAGGCACTGGGAAGGCTGGCAGATGACTGCACAGGGAGAGCAGACTCCAAGGATACAAACTTGGTACACCCTGAAGAAAATAGCCCCTAATAAATAAATTCCATGGGGAAGGAAAACCTGCCCATTTGAAGAATATTGACAAGCGCTAATGAAAAGTAAATTTGATACAGGTGTGAAAGAGAAAGAATGATTACACCTGAAATACTATACGCTCAATACAGCAATTTCCAGTCCAGTCCGTTCTTATGAGTGGAAGATCTGTAAGAATACTTATTTAATAAGTAGAATATTTCTGAAGTCAACTGAGGCAGGCTAAATCTACATCATCCAGCTAACGATCTCCCACCCAAGATAAAGTCCTGTTGGGTCACGCATTGTACCAGATTCCACAGTGACATTAAAGACAGATATTTTCCAACATAGTTAATATTTTAGTTTTCACTGGTCTTTGCTCTTGAAAACTGCAGAAACACTTGTTAGAAAACAGCATTGCTACAATTTGAATTCACAAGCCATTAAGCTGAAGCACCATTCTCTGACTGCACTCTAATTGCCATGCAGAAAACATTTCCGGGTGCAGATTTAAATATTAACAGCCTTTTAAAGTGTATTCAAACAGTAAAATATTACAACCAAGCAATGATTTTAAAGTGTTGGAGAGAGGTGCCTGCCACAGGGGGAAACCCAGCTTTTGCTAGTAAGCAGCAACTTTGCTTTATCTCCTCTTTAAGATTTAATGTAATGAACACAGTGCCAACCAAACATGCCATGTTAACTGAGCAACATCTGCTATTTACGGATCAGCTAAAACACCTTTACTTTGAATGCAGATACACTGAGATACCCAAAGGAAGCTCTTCTCCAAAACATCTATACAAACTTCCCACTATTCACTCATCCTGTGTGACCCACCCTTGATCAAAAGAGCAGAGCTCTGATATGAAATGTAACAGATCAGTTCTCTGCCTTTTAAATGAACACCTGCTATCCCGAACCTACAAGACAACTTGAGGTCACCTGGGTAAACTTCAGAGACACATCCAGTAGGAAGCTGTTGGAAACACAAACTCCTTTCACAGACTATGAGCATTCTCCACTTGGTCATGATGAAGTTCAGTGTTGAGCACTGACTATATCTCAGCATCTGCCATTATTCTGAAGAATAGGCAGAAAATAAGTCTTGATGGCTACTTGTATGCTTAATTTTCAATGAAAATGACAGCAATTGCTGTGTTAGCTCAAAAGGATAAAAATACGTACAAGAATGGGAACCAATTGCAGATAGTCAGACCACTGCATGCTGCAGCCATCAGATAATCATAGAAGTAGGAAACAATACAGGAAAAAAAAAGCTTATAGCAAAGCCATACCAGTTATTGAAGAGAGAAAAGTGCTGCAAAATATCTGTATTAGATAAGAATCAACATAAGTAATTCCTATATCAGAAAGGCATCCCATTTCTGCAGGGAAGTGAACACACTGGGCTTAAATTAGCAACACATGAAATTTGGGAGAAAGATTCTTCCCCAATAATTTTAGGTTGGGAAAGATGTCCAATGTGGCTTATGGCCCAGAAGTCCAATAATTACGCAGACAAAAAACAAAGCCAGGCAGCACACACCCACATTACCTAAAATCTAGATTTAATTAGGACAGCACTCATTTTCCTTATTTTTTAGTGGAATGCAGAAATGAAACATTTTGATCTGATTACAAAAATTAATGATGTCTACCTAGCAACCCCCTTTTTCCCTGTAGAGAAGGAACTTTACAGCTGAGCCCTGTCCTGGCTGAATTCAGTGACAAGATTTCCACTGATTTGTACAAGACCAGGAGTAGATCTTCCCATACTGTGGGACTGGAGCAGAGGAGCCCAACCAGAGCTTGGACTGCTCTTTCAGCATAGCATGAGCAACACAACTTTAGCAAAAGCTCCCCAGTATATTCACAGCATTGGCATGACCCATGTTTCTAGGCAGACCTTGGACTTTTATATCTCTCAAGCAACACAATAGCTGTTAGATGTGGCACTGCTGAGTTTTACTATTACATGGCAGCAGTGCTGTGTGCTGAACTTAGGTGACCAAGAAGAGGTCATGAGAGCTTGCACAGGTTGGGAAAAGAGAGAAACCTGCAAGTGTGGTCAGCAGGGACCAGGGAAGGAGAACATCCTGCAGGAAGAGGGATGATTTATGGGTTACAAGGGCAGCTGAACACGGCAGCCAGCAAGACCTGGGGATGGCAGGCAGCCAGCATCCAGCCATGCTACCCTGCAGCACTCCACATTTATTTTCTTTAGAGATTTCCCACACAGCTTTCAAGGCTTTTAAGATTCATTAGCCTATCCAGAACTGGCATCAAATTTCCTGGGCTTTGTGCAAACCTGTTGCAGCTGGTCAGGAGTCTATGATAACCCCTGCATCAAGACTGCCTGTGGATGCAGCATGTACCCAGGGGAAAGAGGGTATCCCTGGACATGCAACTCGCACTTTTACACTGGATGCCCTGTACCCACAGCACAATGCTTTCTGCAAATCAGTGCAGCAGTTATCCAGGTGTCCAAAAAAGTATGTTCTGTCTTCTTTTACCTTCTGCCCTTTCCTTCCTGTGACTTCAGCCTGGTTGTCTCATGGTTAAATGTGAGCTTTGAAGCATACCTTAACAAACACACAACTGTATGTCAGCACCACCACAGAGCGCACACAGTCCATCCTGCATCTCACTGTGAGCTCCTCTCCTGCCACTCAATGAGTTCGTTAGGTAAACATAAAACAGGATTACATATAATAATTTTTCTTCTCCTTTATGAACTCCAACCAGTTTAAATACAATTGCAGTGACTCGGATTATTCTTCTGTTTATACTGTGTTGGCCTGTCCCAGCATAGAAATAAAACAATTAATGATAAAACAAATGAAGCCAGTCCTAGCCAGGGAATAAACACCTTCTGGGTGCTGGTCAAAACACAGTATTTGTGCACCTAAAACACATGTCCCTGGCTGTTAAATGTGCTGTGGTTGTGCAGCTCCCATTTTCTTTCAGCAGATGGCCAAGAGCTCAGAGCCCCTGACAGTTGGGTCTCCAGTCACCACCAACCCCTAGGCTGTCCAGTGTTCAGTACGTACAGCATTTAAGATTTCCAGACAGAGTGAACAATGTATTTCACTTACAATCTCAAAATCTGTGCACTTTAGCCCATTTCGATCTTGTTTATGCAAAACCAAATCAGAATTACTCCACAGAAGTCAATGGCATGTTAGGAAGGCATCAGTGAGGCACCCACTGAGTGAAGAAGTCTCAAGAAACTGAGACAGCCCAGGAGGATGCCAGTGCCCGGCTGCTTGGCTTAGACAAGACAGGATCACACAAGCGATGCTCCAGGTCACAGCAAGAGAGGAAGAGCAGGCAGCGTGATGGGCTGCATGCAAGGTGCAGAGCAGCTCCCAAGCAATACCTATTTCAGTGAGCAGCAGCAGCAAGAAACGTCGCTCTCCCGCAGTGGGCAGCACCACGCTGGGCTGATGCTGGATGCTTCAGGGCCAATCTGCTCCAGCTCTGCTCCAACCTCCACAGCCTCCTCATCAGCCCCATCTGATCCAATGAGTTGACAAGATCCCTTACAGTAGCATAGCACAAGACTCGTCACCTCCAAGTCTTCAGCTGTTGGAGTCTGCATAAAGAAAAAGCCAGGATGCCCAGCTCTGCACTGGAGGTGGGATTTGCATATCTGAGGATCTCCTCAGCAGATAGTGATACGTCCGAGCACAGTTTTGTGGAGATGTATCAAGCATTTCCACAGCTGAGGAAGCACTTAAGAGGTCAAGCAGTGGCACACATAAACATCCATTTTGTGAATGCAGACACCTCTATTTTTTATGTATGTGCAATTTGCTTTCCTGCGTATACTAATGGAGAGAACAAGGATGGAGAGCACAGGAGGCATGAGGGAGCCTGAAACCCTAGCAAGTGGGCAGCGTCAAATATTTAGGAGGGTACCTTCTGGAATTAGAGGCAAGAAGTCTGCCTGCAACCATGACCTGCATGAGATGCTGATATACAGTCTGTGTCTTCTAGTAAATAACAGGAAGGTAGGTACATGGGTGTCTGCAGGATGTTCAAAGTCCTAACAGTAGACTAGGAGCTTTATATATAATACTGAAAAGCCTGTGTTTGCTGAAGGTGGGAAGGAAGTGGTTCTTTTTGTGAGGATTCACCAGTCTCACTATGATGGTGTCATAGCATTTCCAAAAAATCTTCTTTCTTTTGGTAGAGGAGATATAAACACAGCAATACCTGAGCAGGATAGCCCTTCAGCTTTCCTGCAGGAGAGACGATGACAGCCCAGTAACCTGCAGAGCCTGGCTCTGTCTGGGTGCCATTCACCTGGGGGAGGCTGCGTACACCTGCCCGCGGTGCTGCTGCTGTGTACCACTCCAGAAGCAGCGCTACACTCGGGAGGAAGTGAAATATTTTTGCAAATATGTGAAAACTACCAAGGCTTCTAATAAAGAAAGATTTGGAAATCTGTTAAACATAAACATAAAAATTATTAGATAGTTCACAATACCTTTTTATCTCCTGGGAAAAAGAAAAACAACAACTATGGCTTGTTACTCAACTGAAAAAAAAAAAGGAAAAAGCTTATATTAGCACTCCAATAGGCAGTGTTACAGATAACACCACAGCACTCAAGAAAAGTCATCCAATTGCAGGCTTTACGATGAAAACATGCCCTGAAGGATAACAGCAATTATGCTTGCTAGAATCATAAAATCTGTCAGCTAAAGCCATCATATGATAAACTAGAAATAAAAGCATTATTCAAGCAAAGCTGGGTTCATTTACTGTTTATGCAATACAGCTTCCCATTTGCACTGAGCTGCTTTAAAAGTGGCTGTCCAGCCATAGCTCTACAGTTCACAACAGCTACGCCGACTCCTTCCAATTCACTTAGGGCTGGGTTGCAAAACTTTCAGTCAGGATGTTTATGTGACTCAGCCCATTAACATGATGGGGGCAGCTCGCTGCACAGATACATAATACACCATCCAGTGAGCTGCACAGAATCTGGCCCTCACAGTTATATGTTCATTTCTTGACAGCAACACAGCTCCCCAAATACTCTGGAAAGCAATATCACAATGCATCCACCCCTGTAGAGGCAGTAGCATCTTGGAGGACCAGGAGCCTTGAAAGGACTCTGATGGAAGAAGGCTGGAAATGATATTAAAAGCATTTAACCCTTCCCACCACATACTGAAGACCCATGCCACAGAAACTGTTCTCTGACATTCTCTGGGGAATGCTTATGCTCTTCATGCCCCAGCAATGCTATTTTTAATAGATCCAACATCCTCAAAAGGTGTTTATTATCTATCCAGTCACTTACCATACCGCCTGTTCATGGGGAGAGCAAAAGATCATGGCCAAGAATACATTTGACTCTCCTGGACCCAAATGGGGCACTTCCTCCTGGGTACCTGGATCTGGCAGAGCAGGGAACATGCAACACAGCTCAAACACAAGACCAGCCTTTTGCAACTGAGACCTTGCACACCAAACAAGATGGAGGTTACAGACAGTAATGTGCAAAGCTGCATCCTAACCCGAGCAGCTGCGAAACGCTATCTGATTCGGTTCAGGTTCGCCTCCTGAAGGCCCCAGGGCTCCTAGGAGATAACACATCTCATGGAAGGGTAACACTAGAGAGCTCAGCTCTGCACACCGATGCTTTGCCAACTCCCTGAGGACTCTATATATGGTAGATATCACACCCAATATCATGCTCTGAGAATGTATCCTCACTGCAGTGCTGGCCGTTTTCTAGTCAGAGTTGCTTTTCTGAAGTCACTTTTACATACCAAAAACATTTTTTGTGTATGATTCAGAAACGTGCTATAGTAATAGAGGGGAGACAGGGAGTCTGCCCAGCTCCCTTCAGTTTTATCTCTACCAGCTGCTGTACAAAGCAGAAGCAATTCAGGAATCATGGCAAAAAAATTTTTCTAAATGGTCCTATGGTCTATTGAGAGGGACGGAAGTTTATTACCATCAATGACTCATTCCCTGCTGAAGCTTTTTCCTGGACAAACTGTGTTCTGTGCTATTATGTTCCAGTAATAATAAATTAATAATAGGCAAGGGAATTCATAGTTCGCCTCACAAAAATGTAACCAAAGCAAGGAAAATATGGAATATGCTATAGAGATTAAGTGAAATATTTCATCCCTGCCCCTCTGATGTGCAAGAATTATAGCCCTTCATAACAAACTTCAGTGTTTCTTTGTCACAAGGCATGCACAAACATGAAGTATTGAAAAGGAATTGTGTTTATACCAAATGTAACTTACAAAAACATTTTTTCCTCTTTCAGTTCCTGTAGTAAGTGCAGAAGATTTGCTTCCCCCAACACAGCTGAAAAGTCAGAAGAGATCTTAGGATACCTGGGATCAATTCCTGACCCTACTAACCTTCCTCTATGATCCCTGACAAATCATTTCACTTCCCTCTGCCTCTTCCCCAACCTTTACGTTAGGAACACTTTCATCTCAGCAGAAAACTTTGAAAATAGCCTCTGTTAATGATTTTTAGGGCCACACTCAGCTATAGGGAGGCAGCAAATGCCATCTTAAACCCAACAGCAGCAATTCACCAGATTGCTATATGGAGTAAGAAGTTGACTTCACCTTTACGTTAAAAAACAGGTTCATTCTCCTGGTTCTTATGCCACTGGCTGTCTTTGAATTTCCTGCTATACACACAGGATTTCCACAGCATCATGCTATAAGCTTTTGGTTTTTTCTACTATACAGCAATGTGGGGAGCTCTGCAGACTATCTCCCAATTTGTAAAAATAAAACCTACTTTAATGCCTGGCTCATACTGGAAACTATAGAATTTCACACTACCCTAGCAAGGAATTTCTGTTTTCAGAAGAAAAAAAAAAGGAATTAAAATTTTTAAATCTGGAAAAGATACTTTGAGCTTTATGCCCATCCACATCTGAGTCTACCAAAACAAGGCTTCCCCCCAAACTGACTCAATCCTTAACTCCAACAGCATTTTGTCTCTTCAATCTATACTAGTTAACCATCTTACAATCATTCCTACCAGTATTCTAACACCAATATAGTCAGGAGCATGTGTACACCCTCCCACTCTTGCGGAAACAGTCCCTATTTCACATGTTCAGCCCTGGGGGCATCAGTTCTCCAGCCTGTGGCCACCACAGGGTTGCCTGCAAGAGCATCTCCCATTCAGTCTTTGCACAAAGAGATATATCTATTTATTGCCATTGAGGTATGACACACACGTAGTCTATTTACAGGAACAATCAAGATTCAATAAAGTAACTTCAAAATATGCCAGATGTCAGGCTCTGTGTTTACAGAGAGAGCAAAGCAATCTGAAGGCATTTGTAATTATTGCTTGCTCTGGAAGTGGGAGTTTTAAAGGGAAAGGTGGGTGGAAATGGGGAATAAACTCTTGTGGTTCTGACTGTCAATTAAGAGCAAGTGTTAGCAATGGAAAGATTTTAAAAAGAGCAAATTTACAAAAGCTCATCCCACCCATCTGAGTAAGCAGGCAACAGTAAAGAGCTTGGCTGCTCCAAAATGGCGTGGGACAGTGCAGTCTGAACAGGACTGGGGAGCTCCTAGAAATGCCCCGCTGCCCCCGTCCCCAGAGTCAGGACACCTCCCACGTTGCTCCATCCTCCAAGCACAGAACATGAGCTAACTGCAGCAATTCTGACAAAACTCAGGGATTTAACAAGTGGTCAACAGAAGGAGTGCCTCAGATGAGCTCTGGCTCCCTCCAACCCATCTTAATTCATTCAGAAAGAAATCCTGGAGTGGCAATGTGTCTGAAACCCTGGACATGCAGCTGCAGCATTCACAGTAAGCCCTGAGATCCCCTAGTAAGTTCTTCTGGGTCTTCTCCTGTTCCTGACATGTGAACTTGGACTCATTCTCTTGTAGCGGGTATAATTCAAACATGCGCTTAACTGCTTTGTTAAACAGGGGTGGATTGCTGAACTAGATCCAGAATTTATAAAGCACCTTGAGCAGGAATACAAGTGATTATAGTGACTAAAAAAAAAACCAAAAAATGCTGTGTGAAAAGGAAACATTTCTTCATGGCAATGCAGATTTCCATTGTCTTAGAATCATCATTAGGACATGAAAACAGTCTGTGAAACATTTGAGATGGCATGGAAATAATTTAGACAGTGCTTAAAACTCCATTTATGGAAATTTGGTTAGAAGACTATGAAATGACAAATATCTACCTATATAAGCAAATTTACCTTCCAAATTTATGAACAAATTTAATAAAGACAGCTGCATTAAAACCAAGTTTATTGATACTGCAAAAACTCTTGGGAGGACACAGAATTTGTCTGGGATGTGAACTTGTCATTAGTGCTTTACTGAACAAATTAAAAAAAAAAGGCTCTTTCACTGATGAATGCATATCCAAGCATCATTGTATTCTAAGTGTGCTCAGCATCTGCCATGCAATGTTAGCGTGCAATGTTGTTCCAACAAAGAGAACAAATAAAGGTATTTTAATAGTGGAAGACATGGAAGAAAGAAAAAGCACTCTCACCACCAGCAGCTGAGAAAGAGAAGACTCATACCACCAGTGGAGGAAGAAAGACAGCATTAGAGGAGAGCGTAAATAAATAGTTCAGCATAAGGGACAATAATTTAACCTAAAAGCCATATATAGGAATTAAGTGCACATTTAATTTTTTTTTCTGCTTTTGTCAAAGGTAAATAGTAACCAGACCTCAACATGGAGAACATGCCACAGTTCAAGCGGAGCCCTGCTCACCAAACCCTAGTTCCCAGCACACCTTCAGCAGGAGCTCAGACAGCTCAGTCCCCCTTTTGCCAAGGACGAAGGGATGTCATTTCAGGCCACTGAAAGTTGTAAATTTTAAAGGCTTGCAAGTTCGCACCATTAGCAGTTTACTGAAAATCTGATGCTTGTAGGGAAAAAGACAGGAAAGCAAGGACAATATAACGTGCAAAAGGGCCATTCTGTGGTCCTTTCTGCAGGATCAAAATGACTGTGAGCTGCAGGGTGAGGACAGCGACAGAGAGTAGGAGGAAGGAGGGCAGCAATAGGGAGGTGCTGGGCAGATCCACAGCCGTCCAGCCACTGCAGCAGCCTGTTCACAGCCATGACACAAAGGATCCTGCAAAGGTGGCACCTACCCACAAGTACCTGACTGGCAAGGGACAGGAGCTCTTCCTGGGAGAGCTTGTTGGGCAGTGTCATGCCCTGTAGAAGGAAAGCAGAAAATCACAGCCATGGAAGTTACATGAAAAAGTTTGGCTCCACACAAGTTTTACTTTCTTCTGTATTTCATTCTTTCAGGCCCCATTCACATCACAACCTGCTCCTACAAATGCGGTGCAACCAACAGGACAGAATCCGGCCCGTCATGCTCCCTCAAACATGTCCATCACAGCCGCGGTTTCCTGACACAGCCCTGCAACGCGTCGCAAGACCAGCCTGACCCCCTGAGCCCCACCGGGGTGGGAGAGTCCCACGGCTGCCACAGTACAACAGTGACTATTATTCCAAATAAGGGAACTTGTTGCAAACTCCCCTCAAGCCGCCTTGTTCTGGCTGGTTTATGTTAGGGAGACAAGACTAAACAGACCTTCATATTTTCAGAATTAACCACTAAAAATGAAAAATTGGTTGTTTGTTTCCAGAGTACAGATGAAGGAGAGTCCTGCAGCCAGCGGCCTCTTTTGGAAACCACACCACAGTGAACCCGGCACCAGGTTATCTCTTTTTTCTTAAGAGTCTTTGGGACAGATTCAGTTAGGAGTAAACACATGCAAGCCCTGAATCACACTGGTGCAACCACACCATCTCCTTCCAGTTTTCTCCTGACGTGAACCAGGCGTAATTTGTGGCCCCATGGCAGTTTTTCTATTGTATTTCCCCATTATTTTTGCCAGTGCAGAAGTCAGATTGTTATTTTTTTTAAAGCTTGTCCATTAAACGTCAGATCACGGGAAGTTTCACTGCTTCACAGCAAACTCAAACTACATAGCCTGTATCTTTTAACTGCTGTCATGAATGTAAATAGAAGCAGGTCACTTTATTTCCCTCATGTTGTTTAAACTGTTTACGTGGTCTTTCTATCAGCACTGCTATTTAGTGCACCAAGACTTGAATTAGGTGGTTTTAGACTGCACTCCTTGAACAGATGCAGCCTTACTCTGTCTGTCCCCCAAGCCATGCGGAAGCTGTATGACCACTTTGTGCAGTGCTGAGCTCAACCTAATATTACCACCTCTCAGCTGAGCTTATTTACTCAGGTTCAGCCTAGGCAAACTGAATTCTCCTCTGCCTGACACATGGGCATATGCTCACATCCCAGCTGGCAGTATCTGGGTATTGCCTGGTTAACCCTTCCTTTGCTTTTCCCCATCTCTACACAACCACAGGCTGTTTACTCAAACCTGGTGAACAAGATAACCCTCAATGTGCCAAAGAAATATGGAAAACAAATACTGCCCAGGATGTGACATTTATTCAGCAACAGAATTTCAATACAGTGCCTGTGGTTAAAGAGGGAGAGAGAGAAGGGGGAGAGAAAGATTTTCTCTTGCGGTTACACCGAGAGACAGAGAGAGAGAAGAGAAACAAGGAAGGTCCATCAAGTCCATCATTCACCAACACTTAGAGGAAACCCATCCCCAGCTCCTCTTGCATAAATCAAGACTAAGTCCCATCAACCCCATGAATACTTTATTGCCCCATAACTAAGCTGTTGAGAAGCCTTGTTCTTCCCAAAAGCCAGTGCAGTGGGATGCCAGATCCCCACCCCACATGGGAAACACAGGGGCTGCAGCAGGCAGAGGACTGTTGTAGCCAGAAAAGCAAGGAGGCATCCCAGCTAAGGACTGACTCCGCTGTTACTGCTGTGCCGGGAGCACGACCACAAGCCTGTGTTACTGCTGGCTCCCTGCAGATCTAGACAGAAGTCACCACATCAGTAGAAAGCAATTAAAAATAGTCTGGAGGAGTGCTGAGCAGCAGCACCCAGCTGCAGGCAAGGGGGGGCAGCAAGAGGGTTTGGAAAGGACCAAACTTTATCAGCCTCCTTCCACATCCCCAAGTCCAGGGATGTTTTCAAAGCACACAGCAGGGCGCCTCATTTCTGGTTGTGTTTATTTGAACTGCACATGTAAATACCTTATTAGAGAAACAAATGGCCTTTTTGATCATAACTCGCCTATGCTGCATTCCCAAGCCTGTGGTACAGACATACAGCAATGTGGATGGTGTAGGCACAGCTGCGAGCACAGCTACTCACCTGGCAGCAAATCAGGCCCCTGCGCTGCCAAATTCAAAGCAGAAATGCGGATGGGAAAGATGCCTTTACCCCCTAGCCACACAGCCACCTAGCACAGAAGGGGTCTGACTGACAACAGTAGTGTGGATACAAAAGAAGAAACCTATTTTAAACTCAACCGAGCTCTTCCCAGGAGACTCCCCACACAGCTCTGGCTGTGCATGGCCACTTGTTCTCACAAATTGTTCCCCTTTGTAGTCAGTGTTTCTAATCCCATCGGGAGTTGAGAAAACTACTGAAAAACATCACTTTGCTGCTCTTAATGCTTAGCTTCAAGAGAGACAACCAACAAGAAAACACAGGTTTGAAAGGACACAACAGCAAGTGTGTGAACACAAGGCAGGGGCTGGGATTATCCATCTGTCTCTGCCAGGAGCTCACTTTCTTCTCTGAATTGTGTTTGTATGAGGCAGGATCTAATCTAAATGGAGAAAATTGTGTCGACTGGTGCTTGCTTTTACCAGAATTAAATTTTAAAGGTCAGATGCTGCTCTTTGCTGCAAGTCTAGAGCAGCACCGCTGAGGGATGGCGTGACTTCCAGATTAAATCTGTATATCTCTCACAGCAGAATCTGGTTCAGTAAAGTATTGGGACCTCAAATGCAAAGCAAGGTTACATGTAAAACATGGTGTGGTGGGGTTTTTTGCTGCTGCATATCCTCCATAAAGTACCTCAATAGTTAATTCAAGTAACACTATGCTGACAGTCCTCCGTTCTGGGATATCTGAACTCAAGCAAAACTTGATTACAACATAGGCATATGGTCTCTTAAACCACAGGGTGAATATCAGGCTAATTTTAGACAACTCTTGCCTTAGGTTGAGGAGTACCAATTGAATTTTGTGTTTGTCCGCTCAGATGGTAAAAGTGCAATACCTTGAAGAGGTGCTAACTGCTTCTATGAGTTGCTTTGGAGTACCCCTCAGCAAGCACACACAAGAATGACTCTGTCTCTGAGCCATTTCCCTCTGGGGAGGCAAAACTCCCTCCCCTTTGCTTTACAAGCACAAGCAGTTCTCATGAATTCAAGTAAACCAGGGAAATTCACACAGAATACAATGTGGAAGAAGTTGAGCATATGTGGATTTCTGTGTGTGGATGCACACTGCCAAAGCCTGCCATACACTGCTATGACCACTACTCCTCATTGACTGTTACTTTTTCCCCCTCAGTTTTAGAAGCCATTGTTCAATCGGAGAAGCAGTTTGAGGGGGTTTTAGTTCTGTAACAACCTGTCAAAAAAAAAAAAATCTCTAAAACGGTTACACCCGAAGTGGGGAAATGTGTATGCACAAAAATTATCTCTGGAGCTCCTACCGAGCCTTTGATAGGCAATAAAGTTGCAGCTTCAGGAGCAGGTTGTTAAGATGAGGGTAAATACTCCCACACACCGCAGATGAGCCAACCATCCCCAGTCTTTCGGGGCAGCAAACATCACCGTACCCATTCCGTGGTGTCTATCCCGAGGGGAGCCGGCCCAGCCCGGAGGGGTGTGGGTGCTGCAAGGCTCAGCTGGAAATCCCAGCCAGACAAAATGCACCCGGGTGTGCGCAGCAACAGTGACAGCTGGCGGACACGGGGGGAAAGCCCCACGCATCCTCTGAGCCTGAATCCGACCTGTCAAACCCCACAGCCTTGGAGAGAGGAGCCACAGACCACCCACTGCGTGCACAGGGTCCTGCACCCCTTGAGCAGTGAGCACCCAGGACGGAGCCCTCCCAGCCCTCTCGCCCTGGTGCTTCTATCGCCAGGGCCGTACACCCTCCCTCTGATGAGATTTTGGGTGGTTACGCTCTTACGCAGCACCAGCCAGGCATTTGAGAGTTACCAACATAGCCTTGGCATGATTTACCGCCTCCCAGTCTGCTTGCCACCCTCTTCCCGCTGCCTGCAGCGCTCACCTGCGTTTGCTGAAGGCACAAAGTCTGGCTCTTCAAAAAACTTTTAAATTACTGGCAATGGCCTCATGTTACAGAGGAGAACATGAGTAGCAAGTGGTGGGGAGGCATGCCCAGGGTCACACCAGGAAAGCCACAGGCAGCGTGGGACAGAAGTCCCAAGGTCTGGAAAAACCCAAAAGGCAACAAGCACCTTTGGGTGCCATGGGCCAAGGGAACACCAGGACCACACTGCCAGGAGTAGTGGCAGCCATTCACCCCGAGATGCTGAAGAGTCTAAAACCTGATTCTTATTGTTTTTCTGGGGAGAAAATAGCTTTTTGAAATTGTCCATTATTTTCTCTCTCACACCAAGCAAGGAACAGACTGTACTTTTTGCTTCTGATTCACAAATATTAAATCCCCTCTTCCCACTGTTGGTGACTCATGAAAGTGATTCATTCACCTCCAGATAGTTTTATTTCCCCCACATTTGAAATTTAAAAAAAAATAAAAAAATCCCCCACATTGGATGCTTGGAAAAAAAAAAAAAAAAGCCTTTTTCTGTGCATCAGCCTTTGCTTACAACACAGATTAAAAGAGAGTTCATCTCAGACTCCAGACACTAACTCACTCCTCTGGCTGGTCTACAAAGTCAGCAGCGTTACATACTGGAGGAATCCTGCCCCAGCTTTGATTGTATTACTCTCCCCACTAGAGGCTGCTAAAGCAAAAGCAACAGGACAGCTCTGCTCCATGCAGGCAGGCCCCGGGCTTCCCAACCCACCTGCAAGCAAAGCCAGAGCCCTAGAAATAAAAATTAGGAAAATGGTGGACAAGAAAGACTATTTTGCAGGTTGGTTTTGTGTTTGGTTTGTTGGGGTTTTTTTTAATTATGAGAGGCTCTGCAGTGAGTCACAGATTCACAGGGGCCATAGCCCAACCAGGCAGTTGGGTGACTGAGGGTGGGAAAAGAGGGCACTAACACCCTTGTATGCATATAGCTGTGTTGGAGGAAAAGGGTAAAAGATGATGGTGCCATCCCTCAGGAGGTTATGATGTTTTCTGCTGCACAAAGCACTTTCATTGTCCCATTGACACAAAGGGAAGAGAAAGGGGTTCAAGCTGAGAGCACTGAAAGCAAAGCAAGATGGCTGGGCAAGAGCTCATGGAAAAGGAGAGTAACATTAAACCCCTGTGAAGATCCCAAGAGGATCAAGATCTGAAGACCTGGTCTTCCCAGCTCTCTAGCTGTTGAGGCTGGGAATGCACAAGAGTGTGAGTGGAGGTGCCACACCACCTTCCACACCAACAACAGCCAAGAAAGCTGTTTGTAACAGGGTAACGGGACATGCTAAAGGTAGGGCAGCACACATCAACCTCCTTGGACAATTACACAGTGCTCTTCTACGGGTCTCAGAGCTTTTCACCCCATTATCCAGGAAAATGCCATTCCCTGCAAGGCTAGCATTGTCCCCTGCTACACACCATCACTGAGCACTCAGGGTGGAGGAGACTTACTGTAGCAGGGACCAGATCAGAATAACTCCTACAGGCCCAAATCTATTCATTTTCTCTGCTAGAGAAGGATTGTTCCTAGACTGAATTTATTACCCAAGAGCTGAATCAGTAAGTCTGATGTTACATACAAGGCCCATGGCTTCTACAGCACAGTGATGTCTCAAATTTTACGTGCTATAATCACATTAAATCTTCCTCTCTCGTTTCATCCTTGCTATATCCAGTGAGGACTTTAAATGATTCTTCCTCATGTTTGCACCCATCAAGTAGAGTAAAAATATATCCACTTATTTAGTCATTACTTGGCAAAGCTACTCATATTCAGCTCTTTCAATCTTTGCTCTTAAAATCCATCTTTTTCGGTCCAATTGATAACCACACACTTTTTTTTTCTGAATTTCTTGTTAGTCTTTCCAGTAACCAGGTGCCCAGAATTGATGCAAGAGACTGAATGTAGTCAGTTGCAAAAGAACATCAAATCATTGTGCTAGAAATAAATTATGTGCTGAGGATCCAAGCCACGTGTCAGAGAGCTGAAACAGTTGTAGGATAATGAACATGAGAAAGCAGGGTGCATGTCACTAAACCACTTCATGCATGACCTTGTCAAGCCAGCCTTTGTGCCTTTATCTTCCTCTCCAGAGTCACACATCCAGCTCTCCTTAATGTAAAACATCTGTGCAAAGTGAGAAAAGGATCTATTTTTTGAGGTACAGCATGCCCCTCAAGGGATGCTTCTGTTGAACGTTTATCATTGTTAATTAAGATAAAGAATTGGGGG
>JANZLQ010000100.1:28431315-28457217 GCA_026212715.1 Elanus axillaris | reverse complement strand
GGGGGAGACAAATGACCCTCGCTGCAGCAGTAAAGAAACCACTTCTTATGTGTAGGGGAACCAGAGAGATACCTCATAGCTCAAGACAGCTGTAAAATCATCACCTCTCAGTGTCCTTCGCAAAGCAATTCTTCAGGTCACACATCACACTGAAGATGACAGGAGCCACAACCCCAGACACAAGCTCCAGCACAATTATGTAGTTCTCATTCAAGGATCTCATTTCACTGCTAAGTGAAAACCCAACACCCTCAGGGCTAACAATCAACCATTGTTATTTCCCAAGCATAGGTTACACTTGGGGTTTTATTATTCCAACCTGCTTTTAAGTTATAGATCTTCCCTCCAGTCAAGCATCAGAATGCCAAATATCAACAAGCTTATGTTTACTAATCCTCTTGCACTGTGGTAAGTGTTGAATGGATAAGTCTTTATGCAATAAGGGAAAGAGACATTAAAAAAATAATGATGATGTTTCCAGCAACACACATCTCTGATTAGTAACAATGGGGGTTGAGGGTAGGAAATCTGTTTCCCCAGTGAATAACAGCTACCACTTTCTTCAGTATCCTAGATTTAGAAACTGATTTTTATCACCTGAGACAGTATGATTTATTAGCAGAATTGGTACAGCTGGTACGAAACACTCTGCCAGTTGGCACTCCAAGAAAACTCCAGTGCTAGGTCCAAACTCAGAGGCTGAGCCTCGTCTCTGCTTACAAACTTGGATGAAGTCCCAGCCAAAGAGACAATATAGCAGCAGGCATCAGCAGAGAAGCTCCAAACAAACCTGCACATAGGAACTGGCCACCAGAGAGACAGTGAGGTTCATCCTGTGTTACCGTATAAACACACAAACGTCATCACAGGGCTTGAGGAAAGAGAAAGAACAATGTAATACTGAATGTCATTAAAATTGTGACCAGCTGCTTTCTTCTCCATGAGTTTGAGTAATAAGTCTGAGGTATTCATGATTTCTGGTTTAATGAAGATGTAAGAAGTCTGTGACACAGAGTTGGTTACTACCTTTTAGCTTCCAGGCTCCAAAAGAGCTGCCAGAGAGCATTATTTTTAATGCACTCTCGCATACGGTTAGAGTTTCCAAGGAAGCTGCCAAATCTAGCAAACATTTGCGCTTTCCCTTTCCAACGCTTTCTTAGAAAGCTGGAAATAACTTTACCTTACTTAAGTGCCATTTTAATTAATTTAGTTATGCTTTAAAAACAAGCACCTAAAACTCTTGCTTTTGACACAGAGCTAACTAAAGCTTGACAAGCAAGTTATACAGATCTATAGGAGACCATTTTAAGAAGGGTGCACATTCCCTGAGCCAGAGCCTGCATGTTTCTTACTGCACCAGAGCACATGGACCATAATCCTAGACAAGGCTTCTGGCTTACCGTAAAATAAGCTCCAACAACACTGGTTATTACCACTTTGAAAGCCAGATCCTGTTCCCATCTGAGTAAATGAGAACAGAGTTAGCTTCTATGGTCTATTCTTTGCCCTAAGAAGCATTATTTATATGAAAGTACAGCTGACAAATCATCGGGGGGACAGATTAGGAACTGCAGACTTGCAGTTAAAAGCTGAGCTCCCAACACGTCCTTGCTGCTCAGTGCAGACCTCTCCTGAGCTAGTCACACAAGAACATCAGTGTCTATCTGGGAAAGAAAGATATAGGGTACCTTGGCTGCAACCAGAAGAGGCAAATGCAAAGCAAACGTGTTGGTGGAAGGCAGCATTTCCCAGCAGTTACCGCAGAGCTGAGGGGAGCCAGGCCTCAGACCTCCAACAGCCCCCGCTGCCACACCAATGCTGCCAGACACTCTTCTCATCCCTCTGCTTTCAGACAGGACAAGACGGATGTGAGGTGGCATTAATATGCAGATTGGAGGAGATGACTCAGCAGCCCATTCCAATTAACTCCACCCAAAGCAGAATAATTCCAAGCCTGGGGAAGTACAGGAAGGCACAGCAATGAACCTATCATTTCCCACCTGGTCAGATGCAAGCCCTTTCATTCAGCACTTGATGTTTAGCCAAGTTTATCACCTATCTCTGGCTCTGCTTGGTCATTGAATAAGAAAAAAACACAACCCATACTGCTGCCCAGGGCTGCACAGTTCTCTTAACACTAGCAAATGCTATTAATGTAGTAAAGGAGAAACAGATTGCCTGGGTTGCTATCTCACTCTTTCCTGCCTGTTGGAGAGAAGCAATTCCCACATTAAATGTGGGAAGGAGTCTGCTGTTTTCCATACAATGGGTGAAATGCATCAAGCACAAAGGTTCAGGACATAGAAATGGGGTTTTTAAGAATGCTTAAAACAGACCCAAAGGTGTATAACTGTGTGCTGGTCCCTTGCACAGGCCTGAATGTCACGCAATGACATCTGCAAACCTGACAAATGGCAGAAAGGAACTTTCTGTGCTATTTCATTTTTCTCTTCGTGATAGATACTATCACTATATTAGTCAGGCTAGAGCTGAACTGTCACAGCTCTTTCATTATTATTTACCAAAATGGTTATCAGCCAGATTTGTACTATTAAATTCCTGTATCATAGAATTACTCTAATACCCAGGAAATGCAGTATTATGGAAGCGCTGTTATTCCCCAGCTTGCTTTTGCTTATCTCTTTACAAGACTCTTTCTGTGCTGGCTGCCCTGCAGGAGACTACAGAAGTCAAGTTGTACCCGGGGGGTCTCACCCAGCAGGCCTGGGGGGCTGCTGGCTCTCACAGCACTGCTCTCCTGAACCAGCCCCCATCCTTTTAAACCATCTTATTTTTGGAAACCAAATAATTCAATGCAGAACATAAGTTTAAAAAAAATGCTTATTTTTTCCAGCAGCTATTTTATTTCCTACAATAGCTGACACACACTAGTCCTTTGAGCTGACTCAATGAAGAAAGCACTCAATGTTTTCTTTGCAGAATACTAATACAGCCTTTGGAAGCAAGTTCCTCGACTGAAGCTTATAGAGGAGGCACAATCAGGCCTCTGTAGTGAGATGATGAAGAGGCACAGTACTGTGTCTTGCAAGAGGCCCGCTCTTGCACAAACCAAGTGGTCTTGCCTGGCCTCTGTGCTATACAGGAGATCGATTCCTGTGGTGGAGGACACATGCATGGAAAGAGTATGACAAGGCTGCCTTGTTGGCTTCATCTGCTGAATTCGTGATGTACAACTGGACTCTTGGTTCACAAAATCATGAAAATCACAGCCCTAGGAAACTTGCCTTCAGGAGGTTGCAACTGACAGCCTTGCAAATCAGTGTGCATACAGTCATCTCCAGGAAGGTCCTGCTTGCACAGGGCTGTCACAGAGACTAGAAGAGGTGTCAGCAGAAGGAGAATCTCCCCTAAATTACACAGAAGCTTATCAAATCAAGCTGGTCAAATGACAACCCACACCCTGAGTTCAAACATGCCTTCAGTCTTAAGTAGAACCCCTCCAGTGAAGTTCAATTTTCAGCAAAGCCACATGAGATGATCCTTCCACAGGGATAACTTGGCTTCTCTCCCTGGCCAGATCACCCTGCCCTATGCCTTACCTCAGGACACATCGCATGGCACAGCAAACCTACATGGGAAGCTGACCCAGCTAAAAACTAACTATTCAAAATAAGAGGTAGGGAAAAGAAAAATTGGGTTTTGGCCAAAAGAAATGGATTCTTCCACATGGCCACCAGTGGTGGAGAAGGAAATGGCCTGCAGCAGACCCAACACTGACCAGCTCCAACCTCCTTTGAACTCACATTGAGTCACTAATTTGGGTCTAAATGACGGCAGCAGGAACAGAGAACTGCCGGCTCTTTCCTGCCACTCGGTTCTGATTAGAATTAGACTATAACAACAATAATGCAGCTCTACATCTCTCCTTCCTTTATCCCTACGCACAGGCACTCTGAAGCACTGAGAGGTGAAACGCCTTGGTATATGCGTGGGAGAGCTGGGAACATCAAGAAGAGGGATTTATCTCCACTAAGCCCTGCTGTGACTAGTAGACCATGCTGTCTTACATTAACAAGCAGATTTCTGCAGTGTTAAGGTTCTGTTCTCCTGCAGAGATTGCTGCAAAGGAGATGATGGGGACAGAAGGTACCTCATGCTCTTTAGGACTGCCCCACCACCACACTCATGTCCAAAATAAGAGTAAGAAACAGCGAGACGGTGCCTGCCCCTCTGCACTTCACCTAACTGCAGTGGTCTTGGCTCCCTCAGGAAATCAGGTAAAAGCAGCAAGAAAACTGCCCAGGACACCATTTTACTGGCAGTAGAAGCAAATCCATCCGCAGAAGGACTGCTTAATTTAATATTTGTTTCCAGCCACTAGGGATTTCTGAGGTTAGATGCTGGTTAATCAAGCCATAGAGCAGCCATTCAGCACCTGCCCCACAAAGTTTAAAAGCCTTCTTAAAAAAAAAATTAGGAACTTGCAGCAAAGCAATACTGCAAATTATGCTTCCAACACAATTTCCAATGCTTCTCTTTTTTTCTCTCTTTCCGGCACATCACCACCCACATGAAAGCAAAAAAGAGACTGAAGTACCTGGTTACACAAAGGTAGCCCATCACAGTAGCAATTCAAAAGCTTATTCCATAATCCAGCAAAAAATTTTAATCCAGAAGTCTCAATATAGATTGACTGGCACATCTACCCATCCCAAAAGCCCTCCATCCACTACAGCAGCAACTTCATCAAGCGCATTGAGAAGAACTTTGCTGTTGCATGTGCCTGGTGCAGTAGCTAGAGTTATTACATCCAGCTGCACAGCATAAAGCTACAGGAAACAATTTCATTAGGGTCCAATTAGGCCTAGACAGGTTAGTCTTTTTACACGCAAGAGTATAGTGGGGAATAGCTTTGGGTAATAATTTGAATGCATTGCTAAAACCATTATCTAAACTACAGATTTGTATTTACAGGCACAGGCTTCCACCCACCTCCAGCAGCCCACACCATCAGTCTAGAGTCTGGTATTTAAAGCATGGTGGTACTGGCAGCAATGCTCCTCCAGGTTCCTACGGGAGCTTTAGGCACCACAGGGACACAAGGGTCATTCCCACTAGTACGCTACTTTCTGAATAATCCCTGGAAGCTTCCACTAGGCTGGTGAAGGACTCAAAGAGAGAACATCTGCTGGAAAATCAGCCCTGCTTTGTTTGGTGCTTTGCAATTTGCCTCCCACATAACTACTGGCCCACCCTGACCCAGGAAGAAAGCTTAAAGGCCACTGCACAAGATCCCTATTATGTTGATTTAGGGTAACCCTGTACGGAATATGGCACAAGTCTAATGATCCAACCACAAGAGATTTTTATTTTTTTAAAAGGATAATTCAGTGTATCAGTTCAGCTAAACAGAAAGCCCTGTGTCATAATAAAGCTGTCATGATGTTCTAGAAATATGGTCTCACTGGAGGAACACATTGTAATTTTATATCCAGCTATTTAAGAAGATGAGGCCAAGCCCTGAGTGACAGACACTTTGATGAAACAACATATGAATTAAACATAATTATACTAGAAAAACAGTAAAACAGAACTAATCATCGAGGACCCTGTGTTGTACTGCGAGCAGTGACATTTGCATTGGCACAGGGCATTCCCATCCAGAGAGCTCCAAATCCTCCATGAATATCAGTAATTAAATAGTCTGCAGCGCAGCCGGAGAGAGGCAAGTTTTGCTGCCCGTGGTTTTGCAGAAAGCGAGGTTGACGTCCCACCACAACCCACAGGAGCCCCCACTGCCAGCACAGCCCCATGCGCTCTCTCCTGCCTGCATGGGCGGGGGGCTTCTCCACCTCCGCTTTGCTCTTCAAAATGGCCACTGTGCCCTTTTCCTTTATTAGGCTTTTCCAACTGGAAAAGATGCTGCACACTCCAGCTAGATTCCTCCCAAAATTCAGACAGACCTAGGATCTGGAGTCGTAGTCTCACTAGGGAAGACTCGATGTATTTCCCACACGGGCCTGCCTGCTATAAACCTGTCTCCACATGCAGCATTATCTCTATCTATATTTAATCTGGAAAAGAGAATATAACAGGGTTCAGGAAATCTGCTTTTTTCTATGTCTCCATGCAAGCTGGATCTCAAAACCCTTCTTTATGTCAACAGCAGACAACTGTTTCATAGACTTCATCTAGCAGGGTTGGTAACGAACATAAAAATGGCAGATGGAAGCATTAAATATTTATTGTACTGGAGTGCATTGATTTCGGAAATTAACACTTTGCAAATTACTTCTGTGTGAACAGTAATTAAATAGTCAGGCACAGTCCAGTCTGGGTTCCAAGTAAGCTACAACTCTTTTTGTAAAACGTATATATACATAAAAAATACTAAAGCGCAACGAACTAGCACTTCTCTCCTGATTTCCATCTGCACACATCAAATTGCTCTGCAATCATGAATTAAAATTAATTAAAACTTTGGAATGGTTTCCCACACAGAGTTGGAACGGTGGGAGCCCTTGCAGCGGGCACTCAGGCATCACGCCAGTTAAGCTTGTAGGGAGCAGAAGTGGATGATGCATTGCTTTAAAATACCAAGGACTCCATGACCTCATGTTCCCAGTGCTACTAATGCTGGGATTGAACTGGTGGTAACAGGAGGATTGAACTGGTGCTTGTAGCAGTGGTAAACCATGAGAAAAGTGCAACTGGTACAGCCAGGTGCCTTGCAAGCACCACAAGTGTTCCAGGAGGTCAACTATAAATAGCAAAAAGCTGCCATTTGCTTTTGTGCTCTCTTGTTCATATAGGAATAGATTTGCTCAAGAGATATTGCAGTTTTATTCCCTCAAGCAGAATATTAATCTCCCACTTGTGCTATTGCACTAGCAGTGATGACACTCGCGGTCTTTTCTTTAATAGACCCCTTTTAAAAGAAAATACATTTTAACTCTGCTTGAAAAGTAGCTTCCTTTTCCAGAACTACAGGTCTTCCTTTCAAACACTGTCCAATATCCTTTCCAGGACTCTTCTCCCATTCACTGTACCTGCATACTCAGGACCCCATGAAGGTAAGCATGTCCTATTCATTAAGGCAATAGCTGAAGCCTTGTTAAAGTTAACGGTTGGTTGTATATTAGTAAATTGGAAGCTTTGGGTACCATTCTGCAACCTTTCCTTCTTCAGCACAGACTGCTATACACTATCTTGTGTTACCGTAGCTGGATTTTTTCCATGCTCTGACTACATCACTGCTTTTTTACTTTCTCCCTTCCCCCAAAACATATGTACTTAAAAACCCACCAGAAATGAACAAACCCACCTACACAGGGACAGTGAGTGTGTAAATCAGACTCCAAGCTCTTCTTGTGGCTGTGGTGATGAAAGGGCAGAAGCTCCCCACAGACTGTGCTCAGGAGTAAGGAGCTTATTCTCATTTGACAGGCAATGCTGGGCTTTGCTGTGGTGGTCAGGGGGGACACAGAGGGGGATGGTCTGCCCCCCCAGCCGGTGAGGAATCCTGACCCCACCGCACAGCCCGTCCCCCGGCACCAGCCAGCTGCAGTGGCACATGGAGGGGGAAACACGGACCTGGCTCCCCGGCAGCACCAGCACCCACAGCACAAACCCCGACTGTGGCTCTGGGCAGTGGAGGAGAAATGGGGGGCTCCCCTGGTTTAGCCCTGCCAGGTGAGGGCAGAGCGCTGCTGAGAGAACAGGGGAGGGCTCTTAGGTGCACCGGAGCCATGATGCTCCGCACAGCCGCAATTAGGAGCTCGGGTGGGATGCAGATGTGCTGGCAGGGCCGTGCTCATTGTGTTGTGTTCATGTGCACGCAGGCTTCTTCTGTTTGCTTTTGCCCTTTCTCTCCCATTCCGAGGTGCAGATTGGGTTCATGTCCCCAAGAGCTCCTAGGAGCTCATGAGCGAGTTTGCAGAAGAAGATGAAGAGAACAAGGCTGCCAGGGGACTTTAATGAGAGCTACTTCTATTCTCGTGGTGCTGTTAAGAGCCACATAATGAAACAGAGGCTGGTTTGTTTGTTTTTTAATGAGCTCTATTTATATTTGACTTTAACTATCCTCATTCATTTTATCTGAATCAAACCTCTACTGCTGAAATCCTGTGCATCAGAGTTAATAAAGGGCAGCTATAATCTGATTTACTGCATAGTTCCAAACACAAATGTACTCACAGGAGGGGCTGATAGTTTACAGCAGCAATGTTTAAAGCAGAAGAATTGACAGCAAAATTGAACATAACTTCTCAGCTGCCTTGCAGAAAGCTGAAGTAATCCCACAGACTTGTCTGGAGGCATTTTTCTTCCATGTTGTTGTAACATCGAGAGGTTAAGGCTGCTGTTAAAGCTATTCTTCTGGTTCACAAACTGGAAGCTGGCGAAAAGCAGGTGCCTTATCCAACAGATTTTGTCTGGCTGTAAGGGATGCCTGAGTTTCAAGATGTCAGAGAGAGAGGAAAGTCAAAGGAATCACATGTGAACCAATCCAAGGAATGCAAGATCCTCAAGCTTTTTACCTTCAATAATGCAGAAAAAAAAAACCCAAAATAAATCAAGGGGATTTGTGGCTCACTCCCTATGTAGAGGATTAAAACAAAAATCAGCAGTAGAATTCCCTTGACTTCTTCCCCTCCTTAAAATAGAGAAGCCACTGTTTACAACATGGCTAGAAGTCTGAAATGGAGGTTTTCTCCTTGGAGGAAGAAATTTTGCCCCTATCTCCATATTTAAGATTCTAAACAAACACAGCCTCATTCTAGAGGAGCAGCTGTGTAATTGCCAATTTTAGGATGAACAGTGCGATTCAAGAACCAAATACTATCTTAATTATATATATTAATATTCTGCTAAGAAGATGCTTATCAAAAAGAAAAAGATAATTCATGTTATCATACAAGGAAGGCCACTAAAAATATAAAAACAACAGAGAGGGGTGCCAGTCCAAGACACAGCAGATGACTGCATGAGCGTGAAAGCGGCTCCCAGCTGCAGAGGAAGCACCCAGCGAGGGATAGCTAATGCCCGCATCTCAGCAAGAAGAGAGTGGCCAAAAGTCATCTGTTGTCAGAGGTGAATACTGAATGAGGGACTTCTGTGTCAAAGGGAGAGTTGCCCCGCGGCTCCCCCAGCTGCTTGGGAAGGATTTTTGGCTGCGATCTCTTCTATTTTTCTGTGAAGACATGCAAAAAGGAGTGTACTCACAGAAACAGGCAGCAAAGGGAGAACTGGAGGTCAGGAGGGGCGGTTAGAGAGGAGTCTCATGCGCTGGACTGGGGACTGGGGTGCCTTCCTATAGTGGTGACACGCTTCAGCCCCATCTATAGACCACCCCGACTGCTGGGAGGTGGGTGACTGACAGGGGGAGCCTGGCTGGCGGATACGGAGCAGCCAGGGCACAGGGGATGGGAGCGGTGCAGATCAGGAGCTGCAGAGCAACATCTGTCACTGCCCCGGATGGGACGGAGCATCCCTCACCAGAGCCGCAGTGCCATCCCGCACTGCTCTCCCGCCTCTAACTGAGGCTGCATCGCAAAACAGCAGCATCAACTGATCACGAGAGTGAAGAAGGGGTTTCCTTGTGGGCTAGGAAGCCACAATGGGGTGTGAAACTCCTGATGCCCATTATGGACAAAAAAATAACACAAGGTCTCAGAAAAGCCAGAGCTGCCTTGCTTGACCTGAAACACCGATTTAAAAGGAGTTCGCAATTGCAAAAATGGCAAGAGCCCTCTGGTCCCAGGTGCGTGAGGTAAGATTGGGGGATTTCTGGCTCACAGCCTCACCGTGGGGCCCCGCACTCCTGTCAGCCCTGAGAAGCAGGGCTGGCTCCATGTGTGAAGAGGAGATCTCCAAGGAAAACCCAGGTGCTGCAGGAAGCAGGGCTGGGAATACAAAAGCATTGCTCTTTCTGCTGAACAGGCAATGAACCGGCATCGTGCAGAGGTGCTGTTCAGGATGAGACTGTGGTGCAAGCGCAGAAACGCCTGAGCTGGCTCAGGTCAAGGCTGCAGCGCAGCTGCATCGACCACCCCAGGGGGTGGGCCAGGCACCCCCCTGAAATCCCCACAGGTGAAAAAAGGATTACACGCATTCGGATGAGCTGGCATGGTCCTACTCGTCATGGACACTGAGTCTCAGGCTGAACTCCACCCTGGTCTGTGACCAATGAGAAAGTCTGCTAATGTCACATATGACAGTGCTTTGCATTTTGTGGTCTTTGTGGGAACAAAATGCCAGCCAGCTCTTCAGCTAGACCAAGTCAGAATCAGGTGTAAATAATCCTGGATAGTTTCACATTTGGTTTTGCAAAATCAGAGCTCAATGAAGAGCCACAGAGACATGTCTGTAAGCAATGACAAGGAGAGGATTTAGGTCTATTCTTGCCACCCGTACATTTTTACTCAGAGATCCCAAAGTGCCATGACAGGGCATGCAGAAAAACTTCACTTACCCCTCCTGCCCTTTGATTCTCTCCAGGAAGCACAAGCTTCACCCCATCTCTCTGCAGCAGAAACTTGCCAGGAGTATCGGGGAGAAAGATCACTTCCCTATCCCAAGCTGGTTTAAAAAATGATGCCTACAAATGTTTAAGAATTCAGTATCCAAATGACATGTGGCAGAAAGACAGCAACTTGGCTGTCCTAGAGAGAAATGCTCTATTACACATACAGCAGAAGGAAGGGCAGCTTGAGGGCTGAGCTCCCATTTAGCTGAGTCATTTGTCCAAATTCCCATGTCCTACTAAGCCACGGGCCATGGTGGTGAGGAACAGCTGCTCAGTTCCCTCTACTGCAGAACAATTTGGATGCAAAGACAAACTTCACCTTCAAATCAAACCCAAGACCCACGGCACGAAGGCCATTACACCACACAGGGAAAGTAGCAACATTTTGCCTTAGGGCTGGAATGGCATCCCCGTGGTCCAGTGACCCCAGTGTCACCTTCACAAAGCAGAAAACTCACCAGTGCCTTCCAGTGGGCTCCTGGGAGCCCAGTACAGGGATGGGATGGGGGCAATTCAGTAAAGGGACCCCAGACATTCCATTTTAATCTCTAAAAGGTGTAGGAAATGCTTCTCTCAACCAGCACAGGAAAGCTTCACCTGCATGCTTTTGACACTACAGAGGTAGAGCAGTGTTTCAGACTTTGCCTCTTGCAGCCTGTCACACACAAGGCTACCAGCCCCAGGGAAGGGGAGACGTAAGGGCACCCATCTCACAAACAAA
The DNA here is from genome assembly GCA_026212715.1 of Elanus axillaris. Lineage (NCBI taxonomy): Eukaryota > Metazoa > Chordata > Aves > Accipitriformes > Accipitridae > Elanus > Elanus axillaris. The sequence continues at coordinate 28,446,010 of JANZLQ010000100.1, read as the reverse complement.
CATTGGATTGTTACTCATCTTAACTACACGGAGGGCCAAGGTCTCATTAATTAGCACTGACATTTACAACAGAGGCCACGAGATATGAGTGATATAAAGATGGATGAATTCCAAGAGGATTTGGTAGTAAAAAAGGGCTGTGGGGGATGGTTGCTGGTTTTTTTATTCTGAGTTTTCCTTGTAAAGAGAGACTATTGACATTTGAATTGCCTTTTGCATTAGAATAGGAAAAATTGCAGTCAGTCTTTCGCCAGGTATCTAATTTGCAAGGTGCCACACACTGCTGAAATGAGAAAGGGACCGTTTAACTGGTCAGTCTCCAGTCACTGGACTTGTGTGTGGACCTGAAGGTCACAGATCAGGAGGTGTTTTGCTGAAAAGGTCTGCCTTAGCTTTGGTTCAGAGGATTAAAAAAAAAAAAGGCAAAAGTCCACCAATTGTCTGCCTCTACTGAAGCAGGGTCAAGCTCATGCTAAAATAAAAATACCTGCTCTTTCAGACTTTCACCCCAAACCAGAATAAACTTATCCTGATGTTCTTGGGGACTTGGCTCCTTCCACTGTCTTTCATGTGCTCCAGTCGACATTATCAGGCATTCAGATTCCTGAGATCCTCAGGCATCAACCAGTGGGATTAAACTAAAGATCAGTTGAAAACAAAAGCATTGGTGGTTCTTTACTACATTCTCTGCTTTTTGAGCCATCGGGTCATATTCCTTTTATACCTTGCAGCTTTTCTCTGTAACAGATAAGTATATAAAATTGAGGGGGTTTTAAACAAAAGCTAGGATTCTCATGTAATCCTTTCAGTCCAGCAGCTGAGGCTTTAGGAAAAAAAATCAGTTATCATTAGAGCTAGAAAAGCTTCTCCTGACTTTTCTATATGAAATGCCAAGAGCAGAAACAACTGCCCTGTTTCCAAGCACTAAGTAACCCCATTTCTCACCTTCATCCCTACTGTGTTGCTGATCCCTAGGAAAGGGTCATCAGAATTCAACAGAGAAACCCAAATCTGGTTCTTGGGAGGTAAGTGATACCAGGGCAGGGGAAGCTCAGCAGGAGAGCAGATCCTGTACTTGATCCCAGCCCAGAATCAGATCCTCCACCACCACCTCAACCTCCACATCCTCTCCAGAGTGAAGATGGGAGGGTCAGACTCACACAGAGTTCTGGGGTCTCCTCTCTTGTCCCCTCCCCCTCCTAATCTGTAGATTCAAAACTCACAAGACATGAGCATGCCATTAGGATAGAGGGCAGAAGGGTTAATTAACATCTGCAATCTGTATCCCCCAGGCAGGCAGGAGGACACTTAGTGTATGTCTCTGACAAGTGCCATCAGTGGGCAGGTACAACGCTCTCCCTTTATTTAAAACCTTATTTAAACCAAGTCAGAAAACCCTATCACCACTGGTGTGGTTTTCCAAAGCACAATATATAAAACGCTAACAAGAGCTATGATCCTCAAAACAGCTTTCCTCTCTCCTTTTGCCATCCTGCTAATCATGATGTCTGGGGCTATAAAAAGGCACAGCACAAGAGCATGTCTCATTCTGATCTGCTTCCGTGTTTGTAACCATTGCTTATCTAATGACACTTAGGAAGTGTTACCAAGGAGACTATTTGCATCCTGCACGATGTTGCTAAAGCAACACTGCTAAATTAGATGCAGCGCTCTTAGCCTTCACCTACTGTATTTGCATTGCTATTAAAATGAAATAGTCACAGGCTTAAACTATATTTGGGTCATTCGCTCATCCAAACACCTGAAAATAGTCCAATGGCAGCAGCTATGGAGTTCCCCTTAAATCTAGCACATCTAGGTCTCCATCTCCTACATGTATTTCTAGCTTGCCTGCCAATGTGACCTGCAGACAAAGCAAGCCATCTTTTCTTTCATACTATAACCTTCCTCCACTGGACATGTTTTCCCTATATGTTTGGCTTTTATTTGAATACATCAGGAGATTTTAACTGTCATAAATAATTACAACATCTTAGTATTTGGTGGAGCACGGCAGAAGGCAATTTGTAAGTAGCATTAATTTTTGAGGCACAAGATGGCTCAGAGGCACTGGAAATGCGACAACTTGCCTGAAGTTTATGGGTCAACTGTTCATCCTCACCCTGAGACTTGGTTCAGCTGTAAAGAGTCACCATTCAAGGGCTTCAAGATGGCCCATGGAAAGATTAAAAGGCTAAATAATGACTAACAGGGTAAAATAGTCATTAAGGAGGTGACAATAAAATCAAAATAATTTAAGACTATTAAGAACTATAAACAAGCAAACAAAACTATGAACAAAAATAAAGGCCAGGGGCTATTTTAGGTGAAGTTACAGAATAAATTAAACAAAGAAGCACAAAAAACTACTGGTAGGAGGGAGAGTGAGCAAAAGGAACCAAGAAGTGTGTTTGCCATGGTTTCCAAAGCAAGTAACAGCTTCTCTAGAGTTTGGACATTTGTCAACATGCTAAGAAATACACTTAAAATATGCCCCCCCACACGTTACTGTAAAAATATGGACAACTGTCAGAAACTTTACAGCAAATATTGCAATTGTTTAACAATATATTACATGCAGCTGTACATATACAATAAATATAATTTAACTGTATTCTTCATGATACCAAGCAATGTCACAAGCAAAGACACGAGGCTTGTCTGAACTCAGCTCAAGTATTCTGGTGCAAATCTAGAGCAATGTATTAGCCCCGCTTTCTATTCTGATGGTCTGAGCAGTACACTTTGGACAACAACACACAATAATAAAATACCATCCTACCACTACCTAGCTGGAACTCTCTATCACTATTTAATATGTTTATTCCAAAAATAAATCCTGCTTTTAACACTTTCAAATTTAACAGATAAACTCAGGCAAGGACATAAACACTTGGCATCTGTCACTGAATTCAAACAGCTCCCTGAATCAGAGCAAAAGCACCCTGTTCCAACTCTGCTTCAATGCATAATATAGTTTGGGTGCCTCTTATTAATAAATCCTTGCTTTAGCCCAGAAGCACTACTAAAAAGCACACCTGGGAGCATTTTACTATATATAAAACTTCTGTTCCAACAGCAAATTTGATCTGCATGCAGAATCTAATCACAAGAAAGTAATTCTCCTTCCTGTTGAATGGGCTACAGCATAAGAAAGCCCACGTCCAGAAAGCATTTCACATGCCAGCACTTGTATATGCCTGGGAATTTAAGCTGAAATACCAGAATATGGGCTGGTAAAGAATTTGCTAGCAGTATCGGGCCCCAGTTCAGCCAGGCAGGTACATCCTTTGGCTCTTGCGCTTCTAACAATATTTCAGGACTCTTTTCAGACAGCTGCAAGAGGCAGAAGTGCCCAACTGAGTCAGAGGTAGCTGAACGCCATCACCTCCTCTCAGAAGGATGCTGCCGATGCTTTGCCGAAGAGAGAAGGGGTGACATGGGTAGATGGAGATGAACACCTGCTCAGCTGCGTTGATGGACTGGGAATACAGGGGGAAGCCCTCAAGTCCCAGCATCTCCCTAGGAGGCAAAACTGGATCCTGAGTCTGGATCATATGAACTCTATGGGAATTGATGGATGTAGGACTACTGTATTCAACAGATGAATTGAGTCTTCCTCCTGCTGAATTGTTGTGCAAAATATAAATAAATCATTTTACCTCCCTAGACATGAGCCTATTTTAGGACAAGGGGATGGCACAAGCTCTTTCCTGCCTCCCTGCAACAGCCGCAGTGAGGTTTAATTCCTCCAGTTTTGTCATTGCTTTATCTCCTCCACAAGAAGGTGTGATAAAGGCACAGAAGAGGATTTCTTAGTTGATTGTGGCTGGAGAACATGTGTGTGACCACCACCACACTCCACGGAGCTGCCTGGACATGTGCCAACATGGTGCTGGTAGAGAGCCTCCTCCAAGCCAGGCAGTGGGGAAGCCACCCTGCAGCACCTGAGCAGTGCTGGGGTTTGAACAAACACTCAAAGTCTTCCTAACTCCCCTCATACAGCAAAAAGAGGAGGGTTCAAGGCTTGTGGGGGTCCAGATCTACAACAGCCATACTGCCTCACACCTCCTCCCGTGGCTGGCACAAGAAAACTGCACGAAAGCTTAGAAAGCAATCTGCAGTCCTCTGTGGGAAAGGGTTATTCTTGTCCATGCACAAAGGCTGCAGACGGTCGCTTTCAGCTGCCTCTGCTCCAGGGGAGCTTTCCCAGGGCTCAGCCCTCCTCACTGACTTCAGGTGCCCCAGCTGAAACAGGCTGGGGAGGGCTCCAAGGAAGGGTCAGAAATGAGGATTTGCATTACCAGCAAGGCAGAGAGAGAGGGGTGGAGAGGAGGTATCATCCTTGCCACCAGCCAACTCCTTCTCCCATGGGAAATAAGATCAAAAGGAAAAAGAGTTTTTCTCTGTGCTAGTTATGTCTCTGTGACATTTTCTAAGGGCTTTCTGTTGGGTTTGGATCAGGTTGTAGACCCGTGTGGACAGAGCCCATACCGTATGATGCGTCTGGATTATTTATTAGCAAAAGAGATCCCTCTGCAACCAACCATGTAGAGCACCTTATTAAAACATGTCCCCGCTCCCTATGTGACCCAATGGAGTTGGCATAAAGAAGTTCTCACCACACCCTAAGAAACACTGCTGGACTGCAAATTATCTTTATGTCCCTCATCTCAGTTCCTACATGGCCTTATCTAAACTATGTCATAAATCTTCTGGGTTTTATCTGAACTCTCCTCCTCCTAGTGACATTCTGTACTTCTGAATAATGTTGTCTCCATATGAACTACAAGGGGCACAGCCATAATGCTCCAGCAGAAGCAAGGGATGCAGTGGGAAAATAGCTAAAAGCTACACTGAACTGTTTTCCTACTTGTAATCTTCTGTCATATTCTGAGTTGGAAGATTAGATAACAAGACTATTTATAGCGGCATTGCTGGGTGTGGATCACAAAACCTTTATTGTAAGACCACGGCAAGTATGAAATTTTAATTTTGCCTGCCACTTCCCTGTGTCACAGCTTCATTTGCAGCAAAGCAGTTTTGCTTTCGCAGTGGGGGTTATTAATAATGGATGTAGCATTAACATTTCCAAATTGGGAGTTTACCCTCAGTCTCTGTTCCCACCCATCGCTTGGTAATTTGTCCTCCTGGGCTTCATGTTGGACTGACAACCTGAGACTGACAATATCTGCTCAGCCACCAAACACACATTGCATGGGCAAGAGTGACCTGAGCTCACTCCATTCACTGCTACAGGTCCCACCTGTAGGACTTCTCTGGTTGAAACCTCAAGCTGCTTTTTAATCTCTCTGCTAAGTCCTCCATTGCATGCCAATAGGGTCTGAGAACAACTGTCCAAAGGAAATGCACTGAACACCAGATGATCTCCACGGGCCATGAGGCATCCAGCAGATGGTGAGAACTTTCTGCCACAACTAATGCAGGGCAGATTTCAAGTGGAGGAGCAAAGCTCTCAGCTGCCAGTACTTACCACTTGGCATCTCCACTCTAAACCTTTAAAAACAAAAGGTATTTATGGATTTAAATAGGGAGAACTTTTTGCACCTTTATTTTATTTTATGCCCGTTGAGGAATGTAATTGTTGAAGGGTTGTAATGTTAAAACGGGTACACTAAATTATATACAGAGATGGAAGCGGCAATGTACAAATCCAATACTAACATCAGAGGTTACCCATGTCTCTTATAATGTGTTCACTGCATTTTTTAATAAAGCAAATTATTTCAACTACTACTCCTCTTTCTGTATTTGCTGAAATGCTGCAACATAATTAGCAAGGCACATTTCCTCTTTTCCATTTTCTAGCACATCTATTCAAGCGACTCACTCACATAATACACAGATTCTCTTTGCAACATTTACAGTTATTTGTATCCTGTCTTCTACAGTGACTCAATATTTCTATGGGAAACCAGCTCTTCTTACCTAGTAAATACTTGTTAAGTACAAAAACCAGGCATTCATCATGGACAAAAATGATCCTGCAAGATAGAGAGATATTTAAAAACACAATGGCACCAGTTGCTCAAATCAAAGAAATCCTGAGTAATACCAATACAATTAAATGCTGTATTAAACAGGTATCCCTTAAGGAGGAGATCTGAACTAACCTTCTGATGAAGAGTTGGAATCTGGATGGCAAATAAGCTCTGGATCTACAGCTGCTTGGCTTATCTGGCAAACGCCTGTCCAGTAGCAAGTTAAGACTCCAACACTAAGCTTTACATTAGATGGTGTTGATGAGCAGCAGAGCACAAAACACAGTCACGTCTCCATCCAAGTAGCAGTTAAAGGGAAATCAAGCAGAGCTTATGCCTAACAGAGGATAAAAGATGATCAGTGGGGTCTTTAAATCGTATGTTGACATATGGGAAGTCAATGTAAATTAGAATGAATCAAGCGTAACATGATCACGTTTCTTCTGACTAGGTCAGGGTGTGAGCTACAGCTCTGAAGTAGGGTGAAGCCAGGGCGATGTCCAGACAGGGGCTGCTCGCAAAGACTTTCATGGTCCCATTCAGCTCCCCAAGTAAGAAACCAATACCCCAAAAGTGCCCCTGGTTAATTCCACTGGGAAAAAGGATCCCAGATTTCCAGCTCTGCTCGGTATCCCATGGTCCCTTGTCTCTCCAGAAGCCAGGCTCCTTCTTTGCTACCCCACTGGCTAGTTACTGACACTGGCACTGACTAGTTACAGAGCTCCCTAGCCATTGCTTTGCTGAATCGATCTTCTCAAGGCCTGATGCTAGACATAGGATGTGTTCTGGCCATATCATAAAAATGATGAGATCAACAGTAGGGGATCCCTGCATATATCCCTATACATGTATGTAAGCCCACACATGCAGGAACATGCAGAAGTGTCGGTGTTACCAGTGTGAAACCCAAATATTGAATATGAAGGAAGAAAGAGGAAGATTTTGCAAGCAATGCCAGTACTTAAGAATTTGTCTAAAATTTTATTACTGATGTCTTTTAAAAAATGTTTACATTAAGTGGGGGGTTTTTAAACTAAAAAACCTGCATGGTACTTTATCTCTGAGGCTGGCTGAGAACTATTAACATTTACTTTCCAGAGCTTTGCATAAAATAGCCCTGAGGTTTAACCTGACAGTTTTCTGAGAGCTGAGAATCCTTCCAATGCTTCAGCAAAGAGTTGAACTGAGGTGGACTAATGGAGAATTGTATAAACATAATACCACCATGGCATCCTCCGCCCCATAATTTTAAAACACAATCCTATTTTAATCCTGTAACTGGAAGGCCAAATAACCAGTACTATAAACATGAACTAGAATCTTATATACAACATGCTTTTATCAGCTAGAGATCCCCAAGAGTGAATGAACATTAAAATCTACTCCACCTCAATTTTAACCACATAGCTGCATCAACCCAGACCTTAGTATGGGTAAGTATCCAAGTGCCTGCCTTCCTCCCCAGCTACACACCTAGCAATAGCCTAGTTAGCTAGGTTAAAAGGTAGCTTAGGCTCATGTATACACGTTGCAGTCACAGCAGAAACTTTAACCATTGCCAGACTTTAAGTTTCAGTTGAAATTCAAAACTCTTGTCCCCAAAACTACTTTGGGATTTGTCGATCTGTGACACAGAACTGAGCACCTGCACAGTGCTGTGATTAAAGTAAGAAACTGCTTTGGGATTTGGCAGTTTACAGCACAGTGCTGAGCACCTGCACAGTGCTTTGATTAAGGTTAATCTTAGATCAACCATTTCTGGATGGAGACAATCCTGAAACTCAGGCATTGCAGACCCCGCTCCTCAGGACAGTTCTGGACCGGATTACTCAGATGTCCTAAAATTTCAAGGCAGACCAAGTGAGATCATGCGTGGATCCCCAGCTTGAAATAAGTAGCCACCATGAAGGTATGCACCGTAAGTAAAACAACATGTACTTATGTACTTGCCACGGGCAACAATTTCAGCGATGCAGAAGTAGCTGGTTCCTGCAATTATCCTAGCAGCAGTAGGTAAGAACAGCTGCCAAATCTGAAATCTTCCAAGCCTCTGCATTAGAAATCTTCCCAGGTATGGGGATATCCACAAAAGCTGCTATTTCAGCAGTCGAGGACACCAAATGAAGCGGGCGCTAGTTAGGCCTCTGTCATGCAGGAGGTCAATGTAAGCAAAGAGAGCCTGCTTTCTCTTACTCCAAAAGAGCCCACAAATGCAAAAGCACCTTTATTTGTCAAAATCACAGAGTGCAGGAGACACAAATCCATCCCAGAAAGCTTGCACAGGGACCTCGTCACAATCTCTCCTGTGTCCCACATAAAGCCTGAATGTTCTGTGTGTAAGTTCGAGGCTGCCACGGCAATGAACCACTCTGTAAACACCCAGGCAGGGACATTCATGAAGAAGACGATGGATCCATCTAGAGATCAGCCAACATCACAGCAGGCTCTATCCCTCCACCTACCACTGCAATGTCTGAACAACCCAGCTCCAGCTTTACCTGGTTTGGAGAAGTTTTAAGTTCTCATTTCAGCATTATCCTTACCAGCTAAACACAGGTAGCCTTAGGAAGATGCCCTTGGGAAGTACATATCAGCAGAGTGACTGTGGTCTTTGTATGTAGCAAACTTCAAAGGATTCCTCTTTCATGACCTCCTCCAATCTCCTGTAAAACTGGACCCATTTTAGCATCCATAACATCCACTATTAATGAGCTCTACAGAGCTACTAGCCACTGCAGATGGCTACAGCCTCCTTTTGTACCAAAGAAGTTGGAATCTACCAACTTCTTTTGATGTCCTCCTAATTCTTGTACTGGAAGAGACAGTGAAGAGTGGAGCTCTCTGCCCCTTCTCTACATGCCAGTCATTTCTCACCATAGTTGTCCCTTTTTCCAGAGGTAAGAGTCCTAGTTTATTCAACCATTCCTTATATAAAATTAATCCAGACTTTTGACTGTCCCTGTTGCTCTCCTCTGAATCTTTACCAGTTCTCCTGTATCTTTTTTTAAGGTGGTGGAAGGCAAAGAACCAGAACTACACACAATATTCAGATTTATAAAACAATCTAGTCATGGCCTCTATTTTCTTCTGTTTGGCTTCCCTTATAATTTCTAGTATTTAATTTGGGTTTTTTAACTTCTACTGAGCCTTTTACTAACAATTTCGGCTCAATCACCCCACTGATGTTTTGGTTCCTACTGGTTTTCAAAAGTAGCCTTTCTTGTCCTTGAGAAATACAGAGCATCACCTGTGGGCAAACCACCACATGATATCCTGGGAAATTTCTGACAAGCTGCAGCATTACCTGCTCCATCAACAGGCTTCAGCGCCTTATGAAAAGGACAATGGGAAAGGGAACGTAAGATCGATAAATTGCTGTGTTTGGAACACTGAGCAATTTTAGGCAGTTTAAATGCAATAAATCAAAGTTCAGTAGCTTGGGAAAAAAATCTAGTGCTTGGGAGAAGGTCATATAAACCTGAGAACCTCAGGCAGGAAAAACTTTATACCTACAGCCCAGGCACACTGACAGGGCAACAAGCACAACCCAGGACAGAATGAAAGCAGGAGGTCAGGAACAGGAGGTATCCTTCAAAGCCTTCGTGATGAAACTTCTGACTCTCTAAGGCTGGAAGAAAATGAAATAGTACTTCAAAGAAGAACCAATTATGACAACAATGGGAGCTGAGGTTATCTCACAGCATCACTGTTGGCACCCCTCCCAGTGCACTGCTTGCACCCTAACTTCTAATCCCCATGATCATCAGCTGCTGACACCCTTTTACTCCCCACTTAGTTTTATCTAGGGAGTGCACAAAATGGAGCTGGCAGCAGGACAGTCTTTCCTATCAACAACATACAATTATTGAAGTGCCTACACCAGGCAGATTACTATCTTCTGCATGTATTTCAGAAGCTCATAAAATACCATTGAAAGGAGAAAGAAGTCCCACATATTTATGTGTCAGTGGGATATAAAGTTTGAAACAGCAACTGCAAAAATGCAGGCGAAGACTGTATAATCATGACTGGTATCCCTCGTGGGCCAGGAAAAGCAGTAAAGCCCCTGCCTCCTTGGTGAAGTGCTGCACAATAGGCTGTGTTTCTGGGGGTTTGCAGCCAGAAAGGCAGAGTCATACCCTTCAGCAGACAGCTGCTGACTGACTTCAGATGTCCTAGCAAAAGAAGGGACTAAGAACTGTCCTGCCAAGGTGCCAGCCTGCTTCATGTGATACTCTGGAGATATAAAGGCCAAATCATCCCAGAGATCACCCAGACACATGAGCAAGAACTATCTGTAAGAATGAGCAGTAAGTACTGGGGATCATGGAAGCACCCAACACAACATGACTCAGATCTTGATGGGAGCCTCCAGATGCCACTGTAATACGAATAATAAAGAATAACCCATGAGTAATCAGCCACTGCTGAAAAGAGGATCTCTTACTAGCTCAGGCTGTCTCTGCAACGTAGTGCATGCATCCTTTTGCCTAAATACCATAGGTGCATTAACCCATGAGAAAACCAACAGGAAGAAATCCTACTCACTGTCACTTACCACGGAAAGCTACCTTCCAAGGCAAGAGGATGCCCAGGAAAGAGCAGCAAACCTGAGTAGGAGGCTGGAGGAAAGGATTTAAGAGAGGAGACAGAAATACTTCCTAGCTTTTACAATGTAATATTTGATCTGCTGTCCACAGAAATGGCTACTTGAAGCTGAGGACATTGGGACGAGTGAGGATAAAGAGCTGCTTGCCCACAGAGCACAGGAGATGGCATTTAGGTCCTGTACCTCACCTCCGGCCCAAGGACTAGCAAAAACTGCATTTCTAGCATCCTGGACCAGTAAATCTGGGAACTACACAACGGCCCTAACAGGGTACACGGCCCACACATCACAGTACAAAGAGTTAAACATATTCAGCAAGGCTGAACAGTAGCTAAGGAAGGAATGCAACCGACACAGAGGTTTGGAAGATGTAACACTAGGCAAGGAGGGTAATCTACTGAGCTACACCAGGATTAAAAAGAATAATTAAGAGAGGAAATTTAATAGACCATCCTGGAAGAACCCTGGGGCAGGGAGATGGGTTGAACTGGGGATGTATGTCTTGAGAAATAATAGAAATCTCCTTGGTTGGAACAGTTCAAGCCAGACTGCCCTGGCACTAGTAAATAAACAGTACACAAAGCCACTTATGCAAAGGTTGATCTTTTTTTACCACAGAATACAGGAGATTAGATACGGCTGGACTTTTCTCACTCGGTTCCACTCCAAACAGCCATACACACCTTGTTTGATAGTTATCGCAAATCATATTTCAGAGACGTTGGACAGCAAAAATTTCCTGGAGTTTATCTGGCTGCATCATTAAGGAGATTGTTACCAGATAATCATAATCTTTTGCTCAGCTTTAGGAAAGTACACAATGGATCACCTTCCGTCACCCCAGAGAAACAGACGCTTCTGGGTTATGGGAAGGGAAATACTCACAGGAATGCTGAAAATAATCTCACTTCAACCTCCCCATCATACTATCACCAAGTGACAACCTCTATCCAACCACTGGCCATGGCTTTAAGATTAACAGCCACATCAGGACCATGGCATCTGATCAGCTGTGGTCCTGGAGGACTTCTGTTTCCACTGAGTTTAGTCTTCCCTGTCCCCAAACCAGCCAAAGCCTGCAGGCACAACTGTGACACCAAAATCTGGATTAACAATCACATAACATGTGATTAACATGACATACTGCTTTGGAATAGGTAATTCCAAGGTGCTTGTGTCCAGCAGTTTCTAGTGAACAGCAGTGTGAAGTCCTTTTATAAAGGGCTGGACATACTAGATTTTAAGGTACTGTCCTACTTTGAAAGCAACTCTAAAAATCATCAGCCCAGGATTCCAGGTTTACTGTTGCAGGCAACTTCAGTAAAGACCTGCCTATTTCAGCTACTTGGTTTTAAAACTGCAGCCAAAGCCTGTGAATCGAGTTGGGTGCTTTCCTTTTTATGCACAACCATCAAAAGCAAAGCAAGCATTCTGCCAGCCATGCCAGTCTTTAATGATGTTTCTGTGTTACGCCTTCAATACCACCAAAAGCATCACATGGTCTTCAGAAGATTTATTTAACTAAAATGACCATTTTTAGCAGGACTAACAGAAAGGTATAAAAATTTTCAGTACATGTGGGCAATCTCTCTACTATGTACAGAGGTCTTATTTCTTATATAGCTGAGATGAACTTGTAAGGTTCAGGGACTGACTTCAGAGTCCCCAGGCCACCTTAGGAAACTTAATGCCATCACAGCTTCTTCTTTAGCAAGAATGAGCCTAAATCACCCTGGCACCAGGTTAGGAAGAAGCTGTCGCAAAAGGAAAGTACTAGATGGTGGCCAAATATCAAAGTTTGGTATCCCTAACGCTGAGACAGACACTGAGGGAAGAACAACTGGGGACCTTCAATTAAAATACACTTTACAAAATGTTAAATGGCAGATACATAACAAAACTGTGTGACATTCATACTTTTGCTGCTATGCCTCCAGACCATTTTACAGGAACCTGTCAGATGCAATCAGACTTGTTTATTCTGCATTTAAATGTAGGACCTGAGGCGGTCTGGTTTCAAAAAAGACAGAAGAGGCACATATTGTCCCTGGCAGTTGCTTGGTTTTTACAACAAAGACAATGCCTTGTTAACTCTTTACTCCAAATCAAAATTATTTCAGTGCTCTGCTACATTACAGACTTGAGAACATTTCTGCTTGCTGCCTCAGCACGGGTAGAAGTTTAATTAAAATGGAAATCAAAGGAAGAAAGAAAGAAACAAAGTGCCATTAACATATACCCCACACCCCCCAAAAATCAAGTGATTCATACAGAGCATCTTCAAAATCTCACATAAGCCACTGATAATGGATTAAGTGGCAGTGTCCCTTCTGGCTCCAGTTTATAAATTCTTATCTGCTTAAGGTTGCTCCAGAAAGATTTCCAGCTGACAGCATGATTCTTAAGAGACAAATCCTCCCTGGCAGTTTGCAATTGCATACCAACTACTACAGCATCGTGTGTGCCTTCATGTTTGCATTGAGGGAGGATGATGGTTCACCATTTAGGGTTCAGCATCCCCCTCCTTGCGAGTCTAATCTTAAGCACAGCCACTGTCTGGGCTGTTTCTGACTGACTTTGTCCATGACAGAGCAGTAAGCATTCATAATGTCTCCTTGCATGGCCATTAAAAAAGCCATGATATAATCACCCTCAGTTCATGCAGCTGTTCCAAATCATACAAGTACTGAGGAAGGGAGCAGAGAGGTGTAACAGAAGAATAATGCAAGTATCAGAATATCTTTCAGTATAACAACCAGTTGCCCAGCTCATCATTAACCATTTCCACTCCCTTAGAGCATGCCAAAGAAGTATCTAAAAAGCTCAGTAAAAATGAGGGTGAACAGCAACGTTCCTATTTTCCATGCTGGTGGCTGCAAATTCTGCAACACACTGGGGAAGCTGCAACAAGTTTTGATCATCTGAAATGGCTGTGGGAGCAGCACCTTCCCTCACTCCCTGCTTACAGAGAGATAGATGTCTGACATCTTCTACCCCCATTATTCAGCGCTTTGGCTGTGAAAATGCTTAGTGAAGAGGTATGCTGGTAGCGTTGAATATGGTGTGTACTGCTGCCCAAGAAAATGTCTTTCAAGAACGACAGGTTATTTTCCACTACCACCCTCCCAGCTTACAGCGAAAGGGGGCAAAAAAGGGCAGGGACAGAGGGAGACCTTGGGCAGTCCCTCCTGGTCGCCTTAACAGGAGTCATCCCCATCCGATTTGGTCCCAGCACTGCCCCAGGACTTCAGAAAAGGCATTTCATCATTATGAGGAACAGAACAGCCACATAAGGTGGACAAGGAGCCCCAAATACCCCCTGCCCTCCTCCAGACAGGACTGACAGTCCCACGCACACAGACCCATTCCTGAAGCACCCAGAAAAGACGCCAAAGCAAAGCATTCGTTCACTGAGAAACACTTGGGGACTCTTTGGTGGTCCAACTCCTCCAGCACGTTGTCCCCTTGCTTTCCCGGGGTGCCCTCTGCCCGGGCAGACCTGTGCACTGATCAGCCAGCCACCCATGGGGCACTGCTGGGGCAGAAGCGGCAGGGCTGGGAGCAGGGCAGGGGGCCCACAGCGCCAGAGGGCACGGGGGGGCCGGGCACGGAGCCATCCCCCCCCCGGGGTGCCCGGAGAGCCCAGCCTGTCCCAAGGCACCCGGGGTGCCTGTCCGGCGTGGGGTGCTCAGGCTGCTATGCGAGCCTAGGGAATCTCACCCCAGTTTGGGGTCCCCGGGGTGCCCAAGGTTTGTGTTCTGCCTGGGTGGCCATCCCACCTCGGGGGGGCCCAGGAGCGCCCATCCCGCTCCGGGCTGCATGTGTGCTTCGGGTGCCCCGGGGTACCACGAGCGCTCGGGGTGCCGGGGGTGCCCGTCCCGCCGGGGGTGCCCGTCCCGCCGGGGGTGCCAGCCGAGCCGTACCTTTGAGGTGGTGGTGGCGGGCGCGGTGCAGGCGGCCCTGGCCGCCGCGGGGCAGCGCCGGGATGCTGGAGAAGCGGCTCCCCATGGCGGCATCCGAGCCGGGCCGGGCCGGGCGGCACCGCGCAGGGTCTCTCCCCGGGGATGGCGGCGGGGAGTGGGGG
>JANZLQ010000100.1:28410879-28430978 GCA_026212715.1 Elanus axillaris | reverse complement strand
GCCCCCCCAGCTCGGACCGGGGCACACGGACCGCGGCCCCGCGGGGAGGGCGGCGGCACCGCCCGGTCCCGGCTCCCCGGGTCCTCGGCAGCAAACACGGCCAGCCTCGCCTTCCCCCCCCCCCAGCACCGTGCAGCTGGGGCTTGCCTTTAAACCCCACGGGTGCCCGGGACGACACACCCCGAGGGGCAGCCGCAGGGTCGGGGGCATTATTCCCCTCCCCAGCCCACGAGGAAAGCACCTGGTGGAGCAGCGCGGCATCACCTCCCTGGGAGGATGCTAGGCTTGACCTCCCTTCCACCTGCGGGCCCGAAACCCACTTCCCCAGGGCCAGCCCAGCGCCCTCCCAGCAAGGAAATTTGCGGCTGACCCCAGAAACCAGGCCCCTCAAAGAAGGTGCGCCATGCATGAGCATCCACCCAAGCAGACATGCTGTGCTGGGATGCAACCGTCCTAAAGCAGTGAGGATTCTCATGGATGCGGGTGTGTCAGAACAGCACTCAGGAAGGCAAAGCAGATGGGCAAGCAGCTCCTTCTCCAGCCCTGGGGCTGGTGGACAAGAAGGCAGATAGTCAGGGGGTGAGTAGGTCCCTTACTGGTCCCCAACCCACCCAGCAAGGTGGGTGGGTGCCTGCACCTGCTGCTTTACTTGCCCTGGCGGCTCAAAGCAGTGAGGAGCTCCAGCCAAGCTCAGGGAGGTGGGGTAGGGTAGAAATGGGGTGAAGGGAAACACTTCACCTGCAGGTCTTCTATGAAGGGTCAGGAGCTTGTACTGGTGAAGTGCTGGCATGGGGCACTACCTGCACGTATGGCTTCTGAAATCTGCTGCAGTATAACCGCATCCCAGATGAACTAGGACTACCCAGTGTGGCCAGAGCCCTCTGTGCAGAGATGAGCCTCTGTATTGCTGCACATTCATGAGCATCCGTGCTGTACAAAAACTGACCCATACCTGCACAAGCCATGCCCACATGGCTCGCTCTCTTGCCATGAAGGAGAAGGTCCTGTGTTAGTACCATGCCTGTCCACCACCAGACGTGGGGCTCCTCTCTGCCTTGGCCACTATGGAGCCAGCTGGGCCAGTGAACTGCTCCACGAAAGAAGGAAGGACCATACAGCGTGGTGAGGTTCCCCTTGTCCTCACTCCAGCAGCACCTTGGCCATATGGGGATTTCTGCTGTGATGAGCACAACCCAGGACCTGGAGGAGTTCAGCTGGTACCACATTAAAATAAATCCACAACTGATGCTGGTCTACTGCATGTTTACACTACCTTTCTCTTTAAAGAGGACTGTAGGTTCTGAAGACACACACATTTGCAAGCTTCATCTGCAGTTTCAGCAAATGCTGAAGACTGAGGGAAGCTTCAGTTCAGCTGTGTCATGGCTGTAAAATGTCTTTTTCCTTCCTTCTGTTGAACAAAAAGTTAATGTTCAGCTTCCTTCCAAAAGGTGGTTTTGTCCCTCTATCCATCCACCTCCATCCCTCCTCCTAGTAAATGTAAGAAAAGCTCTTCATGGTCAGCGACCACACATGAACATTTTCACCTTGAAAACAGTTACTGTCATGATTTCCCCACCCAGAGAGCCAAAAGACCCACTGTAAGAACCACTCAAGTAAATAACTTTCAGAGAAGGAGAAGCCTTCTGAGGTTAAATGAGACTTGATAACAACATCAAAAATCTCTACCAAAATCTGATGCTGCAGTCAGGATAAGGATTTCTTTTGGGGTGTGTGATGCAGGACGCCAGGCTGAGGAACCATTACTTTCCTGCCCAGCCTTAGATTGCAATATGGGTGAGATGTGCACCATGATTTTGCATCCTTTCTCATTCTCTCAGAAGCTGAAAGGGATGACCATGCCAGTCAGAGTGCTGCTGTGGTAGTCTGGGGCTTGAACTCCTGCTCAAACACGAGCCTCTCTGTGTTCAGTGCTGCCAGTATATTGGGTCCTGCTCTGGTCCCATGGTAAGTCCTCCAGCTGCCTCCACAGGCAGGAAGCTTGTGAGCAGAGGCGAGACAGAGATTGAGTGAGACTGAGTCACATCTTTATTTATATCTTTTGTGAACACTGTATTTCCAGCCAGCTCATTACAGTGAGCCCATGAAGAAACATGGGATTGGAATGGCCAACTGGTTGGTGGGCTACTCCAGCTCCTCATCATACAATACCTTCCATCCTGCTAAACCTAACTGTCTGCAAACAACAACAACAACAAAAATCCATGTTCTTTCTCAATTCCTTTTTTCTAATCTCTCTCCATGCCTGCCTTTGAATTCTAAGAGGTCTTGAATAAGGACTGTTGCTTTTCTGGGAAGTTTCATGGTTTATGTGGCAGAAACAGGTGTCAGCATAAGGCAAATGATAATGGAAAGAGGCATCTTTCCATTGTATAAAAGAGATCTTGAAAAAGGAAAAGTACCAGGGTTTTGGACTGGAAGCATAGGGGAGAGCCATATAATAGCACAGGGAACACTGCTGTGCAGTCATCCATTAAATTACAGGCACTCACGCTTGCATCATGCGTGCTGCGACCTATGACTTGTGAGATAGCTCACTGCATGGTAGACCCACTCCCAGAAGGACCAAGTGCTTTCTGCTTCCACCAAATCCACTCTGAGTTTTAGACACCAGGAACCAATTTAATCTTGGTACAGTAGTATGAATATTAAACTATACCCCGCATGGCTGATGTGCTCAATGAGCTCTCTTTTCACCTTGGAGAACTGAGGTAAAGCACAGTTACCTCAGTGAAAGGAGGAAGCCATATAGATCTGCCTTAGCAACATGTTCAGCTTCTGTGAGGGATGGGCTTCGCTTTGCTTGACACCGCGGCCTGCAGTGAACACCATGGGGAGGAATGCAAAACAGCACCAGGGTTTTGCTGTGATGTTGTCTTGGTTCACTTTATCAAAGAGTCTTTGAATTTGCTGCTGACACTGGTTGGAGAAGGAGTGAGAAGGAGGGGCTGCTTGCTGTCCTTGCCAACTTATGTCAGCTTTTCCCGCAGAAAATGTTGAGCAGGGTGAGAAATATGCTCTGTGATCACAGGGGCTCTTGATAGACAAAACAGGATCACACTGATTCCGGGTTTTTGCCTTTTTCCTGTGCTGTAGCAACACAGAGCAGTGAAACAGCTTGCCAAAACTGCAGGGCTTTCATTCCAATAAGTCAGAACATTCCTTGTTTCTTAGTATTAGTGGTATCAATTGAATTGGTTAATTAGGGACACACAATTTCTTGGTATCAATCCTGTCAGGTAGTGGGGCTCTGGTGAAGAGAGCATGCTGTGTGATAGAGCAGGATGAGTCTGCACTGAATTAGAATTCCTCTCCACCTTCTGTACTTGTGCGTGGGCAGCTGACCACCAATTTGTAATTTGTGCTTAGAAGTTGATGGAGACAGTGCAGCCAGTCCATCTTCATCTGAAATGAGCATCAGCTCCAGGAAAGGTGCTAACATCATTATGAACATTATGACTATCATTATGAACAAACACAAGCAGAAAGGCACTGCACAGTCACATCTGCTCACGGAACAACGTCTACTGCCTTAAGTCTCAACAACACCCATGAATTCTCTATCTGAAAGCCGGGTGCAAGGATGAGCTCCAGCTGTTCAGCTCAGGCATATGTGAAAGAGGAGAGTCAGGATGTGAAGGAGGATTCATGAGATGGCTGGAGTGTAGCATCTACATGCAAAAATTGCTCACTGGAGAAGGATGGCTGGACAGACTGCTAGATTTTGTACACAGCGATGCTTTCAGGCTGTGAAGGGGGCAAGATCAGATGAGTGCATTTGCATCTAAGGACTCCAGGTATTTTGCAAAGATCTCTAACTCTGAAGTGCTATGCAGCAGTGAAGAAAACACAGTTAAAAATTCCCTTTGCAAAGACTGCATTTGTGCCTTCTAGGCACATCATCCCTCAAGGGATTACAAAAGAAACCAGGCAACCACAAACAAGTTGTAATTATGAAGAATCACAAGAACAGGGGTACATGTGAAGCCTAAGCCACCATTGCCAGAGACTTGGGCAAACATATCAGAATTTACACCCTGAGAGGATGCTCAGAGTAGGAGGCGTGACCCAGGGAATGAGTGTCACAGAATAAAACACAGAGCAGTGAGTGGACTCTGCCCAGGTCCTTTTGACTTTGAAATTCATGGGGTCCAGCAGCCTGGATCACTCACTGGCACAGGTGAGTGGGGGTGCTAAGAAATTGGACATATGATGGCTTGACCACCTTTTACACACATTGGAAACATTAATCTCAACAATAATCCAAAGGAGTGAATGCTTTCCTCATTCTTCCTGTCTTCCTCCATCTCCAGATGGAGAAACTGAGACGACAACGCCAACTGATTCAGCGTATGTGGTGCTTAAAGCAGCAAAGGAGCTGAGGGTGGGGATATGCCATACGTCCCTTCCAGAGCAAGGTTTGTTACACTGACCCTGTTGATTTCACACACCCATTAATCTAATTCTTTGCCTTATATATTGAAGAAGAATCTGCAAAAGAAATAAGCTGTTGATCGATTTGCTGTAATTAAATGCCTGGCATCAGGACTTCAACAGATGTGGAAGAAAAAGCCACACCTATCCATGAAATGCACGCTGCAGGGAGAAAAGATCACTTGGGAGATGTTCAGCACACCTAATTGTTGGGCTAATCTCCTAATTTATGTATTTTTAATTGCATGAATGACAGTTGGCCAATGGCATTCTTGATGTGGCATGCATCACCCCCAAATGAAATGCCCTGCAGCTCCTACATCA
This sequence comes from Elanus axillaris, assembly GCA_026212715.1. Taxonomy (NCBI): domain Eukaryota; kingdom Metazoa; phylum Chordata; class Aves; order Accipitriformes; family Accipitridae; genus Elanus; species Elanus axillaris. Next base: position 28,426,199 of record JANZLQ010000100.1, on the reverse strand, counting down.
AGAAGGTTTGCCCCCCATTGCTGTCACCTCTGAAACCGATATGGAGTTGGATGTAAGGCCCAGGTGGGACAGAAGCAAATTCAGTATTATGAATTAAAATAGGACAGGATGATGAGAGTTTGCTCTCAGTCATAGGCAAACAACGTCTTGCCTGTGGGCTCCTGTGCCTAACAGGACACCAGATTTCACAGCAGCAGCCAGCACAGTCTGTGAAGATAATTCTAGAAATATTAGCTTAAAGTGAAGAAGGGGAACAGATCTGTGGATGTAAAGCCTCATCAACATTTATAAAATGCTTAGTCTCAGACAGCAGTCAACAAAAAGTCATCATGACAGGTGATCATCCAATTTGGTGTCGTCCCCTGAGAAAGCTAAATCCTAGGTCACCTCTTTTGTAAGAAATGTAGGTACTTGTTTTCTATGAGTGGGATAGGAAAGAAGGGTCCATCTTTCATGACACACAGGCTCTACAGTGTGCAGACTCTGAAAACATGTTTTGTACAGCCAGCTTGATGCTTCAGATTAATTCTGTTTATTTTCTGACCTTTATATTAGCAGTTCTCCCATTCATCAGCACAGAATCTGCACAAGAGCAGAAGCTGCTGCGTCACCTTCAAGGCAGAACCATAGTAGAACTTACATGGCACTTTGGTGCCTCATATATACACAGACATCCATCCTGTTCTCCTGGACTGATGCTTGTGCAGCCCAGCAGGGTCCTCTTCCTGATGGCATCAAGCTACTAGGCTTGCTTTTCTAAGCTTTTCAGAGCCCCAGCTTGCATCCTGCAGGACAACAGGGTTGAATCCTGTCTTTAGTTAACCCTGGTTGCCAGAATCCATCAGCCTGTCATTGTGTCCCCTTCTCCTTTCCTGTAGAAATAAGCCCATGCTCATGCACACACTCCATCCAGCCCACTCATACACCCTGAACCTCTGGCCTATTTCCAGCCCCGCACCCACGGTATGCAATTCATACTCTTTCTTGCCCCTGACAATGCCTGTCCTAGCCCTGCTTGGCTCTCATCCCTATGGGTTGTTCAAAGTCAACATTTTATTTCACACTTGCCAGAAAGGGAAAACTTTCAGAAGAGGGAGAAAGGTGCAGAAAGACTGCATGGACTTTTCTTAGGGTTTCTTATTCCTCCAGTCCTCCTACATTCCTCCCTCTCATGCTCTGCAGTTGCTAGGTGGAGATCTCACCCTGTATCAACCACTTATTAAATTTTCCATCAAGCAGCTTCATGGAGGGCAGCTCTTCCATGCTGCCCGCCCTTCCTGTTTAGAAGACACTTTCCATAAAAGCAAGAAAAGCCATTTCATTTATCTGCCTCAAAAACTAACAAACTCCTCTACCGCAGTGCCCTGCGAGCCTTCCCCAGCAGCCAGTGTGCCTGTGCAGAGACCACCACTGACTACGACATCCAACATCCCAACAGCATCTCACTCTGGTGCAACAGGGAGCACAAAATTCCACACCATGATTCCTGCCACAGCAGTAAGTCTGGGGCTCATCCACAGCAGCATTTTCAGGAAGATGTGCACTGCAACTTGAAAGCACCATGCAATAGCAGAGGTCTTATACTCAAGAGAACTTAATGCAACAATTGACCTCACAGTTAAAAATGTGTGCATACCGTCCCACTGTAAGTTTGCTAACTTGAACCTCCATGTCTTGCACCATGTGGTGTCTTCATCTGACAGTTGAAGAAGTCCTGTCCTCTTACAGGTTTTCCAGAACCAGATCCAGCTGTAGACATGCCTTCATATTATAAACTTTTGACTTCCCACTTCTTTCACTTGGTTGCTACAGTCTCTCTGAAGCTGCTTGTGTGAAATACATACAAATCCAATAACTGCACTATATGAAAAAGCAAGAAAAAGAGCAAAAGTAAGATAATCACTTCCTTTGGATATCGATTCCTTTGGGAAGTTCCATTTTAATGAACAAAGTCAGTCTGTTCATGCAACGGAGGTCATAGTAAGGGTCTGACCCCCTGTACTGACAAGCAGAAGCTAGATAGCTTTTACATTTCTTAGCAGTCATTTTGCAAAGTGCTACTTACGTATTCGTTATGAACTATGCTCAAAGTCAATAATATGAAAAAAGTTATTAATAGAGGAGAATAAATAGGGTGTTTCGAAAATATCAATTTCTCCCACACATACTGGTCACATTTGTTGAGCTCTGGCATGCAAATATCATTTATGCTCTTGCAATACTTAGGTGAGGAGGGTTTAAGTCGCTTTTGATTCAAGCCTATTGTGGTCCCCACACTGGAGAACTTGGTGAGGCCCGCTGAGCCCCAGCTGCATGTTAGAGCAACCCCAAGGTTGATTCCTTCCACAGCAGAAATCTTCAAGAGGTGTATTTGTGCCATATCCCACAGGCTCAGATCTCACCACTAAGCTGGGGCTTACATGAAAGGCCAGTACTGAGCAGAGGATATTTCCAGGAGAAACAGCTCCTCCCTATTTAAAGGGTCCTTTGATCTACAAGAGAAATCTAATAGGAATTTAGCACAGCTAGTAGTCAAGCCTTTGATCTTCCCTTCAGAGTTTCACTGTCTCTCAGCCAGCCTGAACCCCTACTTCCAGCAATACGAGACAGAGATTCCTCCCCAGCACATTACTAGACTGACCAGTGTTGCAGGAGTTTTTGCTCCCATTCACCTTACTTTTGGGTAATTTCTCCCTTGGAACATTTCCTTGGACAATGGACCTTCCCTTCAGTTTCACTTTCACATCTCTGTCAAGATGGTGGATATTTCTACTGAGGTGGCAGTCAGACCATTGTGGCAGAACATAGAGTCTGAGAGATACTTGCCTTCTAAAGAAGATCCTACATTCTTTGCAGATCTAAACAGGTTTCTGTTAAAGCAGGTACAAAGCAAGGCTTTGATGACAGATGCCAGTGCTGACCTTATATCCTATTTCTGCATCCAAATATTTGTTTTTAATTAAATTTACTGCCCAAATTAACAGTGGAGGTACTCAGATTTCTAACTGGGTCATTACAAGCCAACTTTACATCATGCCGAGAAGAAGCAACCTCAAGGAATATTGGGGAAAACCCCAAACTTTTAGTAAATATGGTCAGTTAGAGAAAGGGGAAGTGAGTTAAGGGCTGTTAGTCTGTACCTCTAAATATGTTTGACATCCTCCGTAACTAAAATGGTGGTTGAGATTATCACAGAGAAGGCACCCAACAGCTTTGGTATACTAGTCAGTAGTCAAGTGTCAAGGCATTAAGCACGTCTTGACCCTACATGTTTTTTTACCTACAGGTGGAGTTATTTTGCAGTAGCGCTTCCCAACCATATTGCACATGAGGACTGGTTATGTTTTAACACCTTTTTGGCCCAGCTCCTTTTCCCCCTCAACTGGAAGGGCTGCTGACAGCCTCTGGCCCCACTGCAAGCATGGTGATGGTCCGACCTAATCCTATTCCTATCCAGACCCCTCAACCTTTCCCTATCTGGTTCCAGGATGGCAGTGCAGGTTCAAGATTTACAAACTCTAAATAAACTTAAAGCAATAAGAAAAGTCTGGGGCTTGAGTTCCCAGCCCTCCACAGCCTGCAAAGCCCCCAGACAGCAAACAAACATCCCCCAACAACACCATGCAGAATGACAAAAGCAGTACTGAAGAGCTAGCCAAGCAAGACAGACTCAACCTTAGACTGGTTGTAGAAACAGGAAATATCCAGTACTTGCCCTCCTGACAAGCTCCCATCCAAGCTGGCCAACCCCTGTGTCGTTCCTGAAGCTGAACACCACCTTCAGAGGTCACCAGACAGGCTGTCCAGGCTGCTCATTAATTCCCTCCTGGTCTCCGTGAAGAGTCCCAAGCAGATTGCACTGAAGTTGGCTGTATCTCAAAAAGATGACCTGGAAACAACAGCAATAACCTTCTCTTCCTAGTCTACAGATCACTGCTGGTGGCACTGGATGTGCAGCCTGCTGGTAGCATCTGAAGTCACCGTTTCTCTTTGCTCTTTGACTCAGATAGTGGGAGCCAGCCAGAAACTCAGAAATGTCAAGTTTAATATCATAAAGCCCCATTGATGTTCAAAGACAATTTGTAGTGCATTCATGATGGGAAGCACTTCTCACCAGGAGAAGATCAGGGACTGCTGAATTCAGTAAAACAAATGCAACTATTTCTTTTTCCAAGAGTACAGTCCTGTCCCAGCAGTGAGGACTAACCCCACAGGCAAATACCAGGCTTAATTTTGGCTTAACAACCAGGATCAGCCAGCATGCATTTCAAAACTGTACTCTTGAAATGCACAACTAAACCAGGGAGGAACAGAGGCGAGCACAAGTCCTCAACAGGGCTTATTTGAATAATCTTGCTGACAGATCTGTTCTTTTCTCAAAATTTCCAGTCTGCACAACAGATCACAATATGAAATCAGATACTGTCACTGGGCTCCGATAAATGTGAACATAGGACTACACACTCCCCCCTCCCCCATATGAATAAATACTCCAATTCAAACTGCACCACTCATATTGTTCATGCTGTCACTAAAATCCTGCAAGCGGCATTAGAGCCTAGTAACTGAGCATCACCCATCATTACTCACTTCACCAACAGATATAGATTTTCAGCTCTCACTTACTGTCTAACATATTCCTGACATTATTATCTCTTCTAAAAGCTTCTGCATGAGTTATGCCTACTGGATTCAAAAGGAAATTTTGCTTCTCTGCCTATGAATTAATGACGAGATTTTCAGTGTCTCCAAGACATTTAGAAAACAAATTCCCCTTTAATTTTAAAATTGCAAGCAAAGAAGCAGCTACTACACTATTGAGCTAATTTTTGCCTGTTAAAAACTTGCAGCTCCCTTCCAATCTGAATTTGCTGACTCGCAAGTTCCATGTCAGCAGAGCTAGTTAGATATTTTTCTGTTTGATCCAACAGGCAAAGTAGATACTTATGAATAGTGGTTCCATCATTCAACCTTCTTTTCCACAGGTTGAACAGGTCAAGGCCCTAGTTACAGCCTTACTAGTAGTTAAGGCCAATTGCCAAGGCAGGGGTTTTGCTTTTATATAATTCTTACAGTTCTTATCTTCAGCCTTGCTGTGGATTAAGCCCAGCCGGCAACAAAGCACCATGAGGCCACTTGCTCAGTCCTCCCCTCCAGCGCAATGGGGAGAAGAAATTATAAAGAAAAGCTCGTGGGTCAAGACAAAGAAAGGGAAGGATCACACACCAGTTATGGTCACAGGCAAAAAACAGACTCAGCTTGGGGAAGAAACAAAAAGAGTTTAATTTGCTACCAATCAAATCAGAACACGTTAATGAGAAATAAAAACAAATCTTAGAAATACCTTTCCCCCAACACCTCCCTTCTTCCCAGGCTCAACTCCACTCCCAGTTTTCTCTACCTCCTTCCCTGCAGTGGTGCAGGGGGACAGGGAATGGGATTGTGGTCAGTTCATCACATGTTGTCTCTGCCGCTCCTTCCTCCACAGGGGCAGGACCCTTCACTCCTCCCCTGCTCCAGCATGGGGTCCTTCCCACAGGAGACAGTTCTCCATGAACTTCTCCAACACCAGTCCTTCCCACGGGCTGCAGTTCTTCACAAACTGCTCCAGCGTGGGTCCTTTCTGCAGGCTGCCGTCCTTCAGGCACAGATTGCTCCAGTGCAGGCTCTCCCATGGAGTCATGGCCTTCTTCAGGGGCATCCCCCTGCTCTGGCGTGGGCTCCTCCACGGGCTGCAGGTGGGCATCTGCTCCACTGTTCACCTCCATGGGCTGGGGGGGGACAGCCTGCCGTCTGCCCACGGGCTGCCGGGGCATCCCCTCCTCTGGCATCCCTCCTCCCCTCTTTCCTCACTGACCTCGGTGTCTGCATTGGTGTCCTCTCATATCCCAATCCCCCACTCACTGCAGGTTCCCCTTCTTAAATCTGTTCTCCCAGAGGCACTACCACCATCGCTGATGGGCTCGGCCTGGGCCAGAGGCGGATCTGACTTGGAGCCAGGGAAGCTTCTAGCAGCTTCTCACAGGAGCCACCCCTGCAGCCCCTCCCCCACTACCAAAACCCCACCACGCAAACCCAATGCAACCCTCTCCATCTTTGCAGTAGTCAAAAGTCTTTAGGGTGGAATCTAGCCTCATTTTGGGAAAGAATTCAATAGCAAGAGCTGGGTTTGCAATGCTTCTGTCCACTTCCAGAGCACACTTCTAGCTAAAAGAGGACACAGGCAATAAAACAATGATTATGCCAGATGCAGAGATTGAGAATTTGATAATCTGAAATAACCCAAAATACAAGTCCTGCCTTGCACTTATATGGCTTAATCATTCTGATCCGCTGCTCAGGTCAGAAAGCCATGGCTGGAAGCCAGCAAACATCTGAGTGAAGTCAGCTCTGGGCACTGCTTGTAACCAGCAGCATTGAAGCCGGTTTGTGGTTGTTTTGTGGCCACTGTGTGCTGGCTTGGTTCCCCCCAAAATCAGCTTCAGTCACGCAGATTATTTACTCCTAATGAGCAAGGGTAGTTCTTGGCAATGAATCTGGGGAGGCTAGATGAAAAGCAGAGGGCTGGGAAAGTGGAGGTGAATACCAGAAATGGTGCAGAGGCACCAACCTGAACTGAAGGTGCTGCTTCATGGCTGGGGAATTAGCTGCAAGGAACCTGCTCAGCCATTAACTGCTGAGGACCCTGGTTGAGACCAAGCTGTGAAGGCATCAGTTCCGACCCTCCTCACCTGTGCTGTCACTCCATCATTTTTTCTGACATGGACCTCAAATGTTTTCTGCAGTGCCCCTCAGAGTCACTACAGCACATTGTTTTGCATAGATGGACTGCCATCAGCTAAACAAAAGGGGAAATTTAATGAGGTTTAAAGACACGAAATGACTCAAAGGGACATGATCCCATTATAGAGAAGGGAGGGGAAGAGGTGGAGGGGGACAAGGGGGTCTGCCTATGAAAGGTCTTGATGAAGGGACAGGGAGTAATTTACGACAGCACATTTAATGCTGCATGTGGTACCAAAGTTAAGACACCAAGTTCCCCAGGAGGTTTAACACAGAACAGTTCAGGGGCATTCAGAGCTCTTGGAAAAGGCCCATACCCAAAGCCTTGTTACTGCAGACAAAACCTAAAGGAGCATAGGGGTGGCTGTTACAGCACCACGGGATCCTATCACCCCACACGATGTAATTCCAGCTTTTTGCTTTGGAAAGGCAGGAGTGGCTAGACAGAGATGGGATGTTACCAAAGGCAGTGAGAAGTTGATTATCCTCTGCAGGACACAGTAGGTAATCATCACCTGTGGGACCGCAAAGATTTAGCTTGGGACAGAGAATATGGAAAATTGCAATGTGTCTTGAAAGACCATTTCTGCTGAGTCCATGATTGTTAGTGTTAAGTAAAACTAATAAATTGCAGTCCATTAGACTGTCTTCCAAAGGTATTTTGTGCTCTGCACTGAGGACCAGGACTAAGAGTGCAGAGTTTGTTTTGTGAAGAACCATCTGTCTCTGATGATGGCATGTTTTTGTCCTTAACTCTCTACAAGAGCTTGAGGGGGTGGGAGGATTCTGGGATGGTTAGTTGGTTTTAGCATACTGTTTCTGTAAGATTACTGCTGCTTTGGATGAAATTAATTGCATTCTTGGGATTGTGTCTTCTAAAAACATGCATGAATTACTCCTCATGATTATGTACCTGGGGACAGCGAGCAGAAACATGCCAGAGACCAGCCACACAGCAGTAAACCCACAGCAACCTGCAGCCACCTCTTCCTCCCATCTTTCCTCTGATAAGGTGTTAGGGCTCAAGCTCTGAAGCTTTTAAGCTCAGAGACAAGCTCCAAAGTCAGAACGTGTGAGGGAGAAGAAATAAGAGTTGGACAGAGAAAGGAAAACTGTACCTTCAAGTCTGAACATCCTGAGATTCCTAGGATTTGTTGGTTTCCTGTTTATCATAGTCAAGCATTGACAAAATCTGCCACAGGGATCATTCACGAGTCACTTGTCATCACAGAGACTATCTGCTGCTGGTGAAAGAAAGGGACCTCCATGAGAACATTAAGGCAGGCTGGTATTTTCCTGGGAGAAAGATAGAATGGCCACAATAAGACAACTGCATTTGTGTTTACAGCATTCTGGAGACATTCAACACCATATAAATATCATAAATATAAACAGAGAAGATTAACGATGTGAGGAGGTCGGTCATGCACACAGATAGTCAAGAGCTAGATGACAAGACAACTTTGTGAAACAGGACTCTAATTTTGCTGGAAAATGAATTGCAGCTACTGTGAAGCACCAAGTTTTAAATGCTTCAGGGACTGTGTTTTAGGTCAGGTGGCCCTAGCACTAGGAGGAGAATGAAACAGTGTTTTCATATCATAACATGGATTTTATTTAGGATCAGAGGTCCCCTATTATCTGCAGAGGATCTGATGACCAGACAGCAATGTGTGTGTATACACATATGCTGGGTAACAAGCTCTCACAACTTCCATAATATTTAAGCTGTTATATGAGCCCCAGATACTTGGAAAAGCTCCTTCTTTGCAGCAGATAAGAAGAGCTAGGAGGGAAAATTTTGCCTGGATGATTAAGATGTCCTCTTCACAGTTTCTAAACAATCCTGTCATTGCTACTTTTGGACGAACTGCCTAAAAAAGATAGTCGTTCTCCAGCTGAGCTACTCTGAACCAGAGGAGTCAGTAAAAACAAGACAGATTTTTATCTGGAAGAAAAGGCTTTTAGAAAAGCAGCAGCAGCTAGGGGTAGAGAGATGTCAGAGGCACTCAGCGCTTCCCACACGGGCTCCATCCCGGGTGACAGCGGCTGCAGTAGCTGCAGCTGCTGCCCATGCAGGGCCCTGTCTGCTCGGATGAGGAGCGGCTGAGCCTTCATCCCTGCGACTGCGCCGCTGGCGGCCAGGGTGGTTAGCAAAAGGGACTGTCAAAGGACGTGGCTAAAGGCTTCTGATGAGAAAAAGCTGCTGTTTTGGGGGTTTTTGTGTTGTTTTTTTCTCTGCAGAGAAATGCCACAGAGAAATGAGCTGAGTTTTCTGTCTGTGACTCCCTCTGAGGCAAGGTTGGATGAGCACTGGTGCCTAAAGGAAACCTGAGACAAACTCGAACAGGGTTAAATACTGCCCTGTGTGATGGTTTACACCTTTGCAGAGAAGACATCATGCCTTGCTGCATGCACATCTTCCTCTCACAGAGGCAGGGCTTTTTAACCATCACATTATACAAGAGTAAATAACTCCACAAGGCACTGGGAGAGTAAATCTCCACCTTGCAGCACCAAGGAAAGTGGAGACAAGATGAATTTTAACTCCTGTGGAGAAAGATTAGCTTTTCTTGTAACAAGAAAACATCTGTAGTGTTTTGGTTTTGACATTTTGATGCATACCTCACTTTTCTTGGGAAACTCTGCTTCATGGTTCACAGCACAGAGGAGCGGACCCTTACCACCACCCAGCCCTGCCAGTGGGATTGCTTCACTCTCAGTTACCAGTACAACCTCTGGAGTTTATTTGCAGTGCATAGAAAGAGTTAACATTGCTCTACGACACTTTTAGCCCAGAAAATGCCTGATGTCTCTTAAAACATTATAAAGGTTTGTAGTTGAAATACATACATGAAATCACCCCGCGTGTCCTGAATGACAACAGCGCTTGTGCTTCACCCTCCAGCATTACACCGGTGCTGCAGAATTCCCGACAGCTCTGTCACTGAGCAACACCACAGCAGGACTGGCAGCGCTGATTTGCCCGGCACCACTTCCAGGGATGCTCAGCACTCCTGAAAAATCTCCCGCTTGCTGCTGGTACGATCGCCCGCCGGGGAGAAGCGGGAGCGCAGGAGCCGCAGCACCGCTCCGTGGTGACGGGTCCCTCTGCAAGTTAAGCACAAGGACGCAGGCTAGCTCTTTATAAATGCAGCCTTTAAGACCTGTGCATCACCCTGTGTTGCAGCAAGAAAAGGTGTTTCCGCACGGTTTAGAGGCTTCGCTCTGCTCCCTCCCCTCCCCCCAGCTCTAGTCCCTCTGGGTGCAAACAGCCAGGGCTCCCCATTTTTAAAGCCCCTGCTCTGCTGCACCAGAGTGTGACGTGGTGATGCTTCTTCATAACGCTATGCCTGACTCGAAAACACAGTCACTTTTGCTCAGGTAAAAAAAAAAAAAAAATTCTTGGGGAAAAAAATTGTGAAATTTCCTACTAAATTTCTCTTTCTGTCTTTACAAACTTCTGCTCCTGACATGCAAATTAGAGAAATATAGGATCACTCCTTACAAAAGATCTGTGACATTAATCAGTTTGTCTCTATGGAACTCATGCGTCATTGTGCATCCTTGAAGTACTAAATTCAACCACGATCACAGTCACTGCAGGTAGATTCATGTTATAACAACATATCTGTAGTGTTTTAAGAAATCTGTGCTATGGATTACATCTTTAAAATGCAAGAGTCCTTATCTAGTACCCCAAATGGTTACTGCCTAAATTGCTGGTAAGAGTCAACAGAAAATTGAGTTTGTATATGATGTGTTCATGACTGTCAACATGAAACAACTTGTAATGAGATACAGAGACAGAATCAGAAGGTTCTTTTATAAAGCCATATATCCTATGGTTATATCAAACAAGATTTTACTATCTTATGGTCATTTCAAAATAAAAGACAGAAGAAGAGTGACAGTAAACCAACCTGTGCATGGGATTTGAGCACTGGCAACCAACAAGTGCAACTCAAGTGCTTGTGCCCCTGCTAACCAAGAGCATCTCTGGGCAGTGGCAAAAAATAGGAGGCAGAATCAGCTTTTAGCTGTGACTTACCTGAGGGTCTTTGGTGAATCAGCAACACAGTACAAACAGAAGTTTGGGCTTAAAAGCCATGAATCCAGCTATTGAAGGACTTGGTCTGCTTCCTGGAGTAGTCATACCAGACAAGGACCATGTCAGCCCCAAACCCCAATGGCTGCAGAGGCCCAGGGTGACACCACTGAGATGTGCTTCATCACTCAACCACATTTCTTTTTAAACACCTAAATAGTTTCTGTGACATCTCTGCAAACTAAGACAAACCAATATCAAAAGAAAAGTTTGTTATCAGTGATTTTCAGCCTGTGAACTGTGGAATCCCCAGGGCTGGAGCTGGATTCTAAGAGTCTGAGAAAAGTAACAGGAAAAGCTATTTAAATGTCAGCAGCCTTTAAATCTGCTATCTGGGACCTGCACCTCTGCTGGAATATATGCAGGCATTAGCAAATCAGAAAAAGTCTGAAAATCACTGAGCCAGGATATTAAGAGATCAGCCTGATTCCCTAATTCTCCACCTTATTCCCTAATTCACTTTCAAGATGAGAAGAGACTCCATGACAAATGATCTCACTACAGCATCAGCTCCAAGCCAAGCAGATAAATGGCCTTGCAAAAATCTCTCTCAGTCAGAAACGGTGTGAATTAGGTCAAGGTTGGGATAATGCAGAGATCAGGAAACAGACCCTCCACATAAGCCAAAAAGCTAAGTGCTAATGGCCAGGAAAGCAATATATAATGAGCTCTTAAGAAGAACAATGTATAACTAAGCCATGTATTTCCTCACTGGCAGTCAGCTGCATGGTGGTGCTTTAATGAAGTTACAAGTATCTAATCTCCAGAGAATGTTATTAGTGAAGACAAATTACATTTCACAATGCTGCCATTATTTTTGCTAGCATCTCATTAACCATTTAATGGTCATTACTCATTAATTGCTCAGTGTGGGCATTGTACTCAGCTATGCAAAAATACTCAGATACAGGTGGTCCCTGCCCCACAGAGCCAACAGTGCTTTAATTTGTCTCTGCTGCCAGTGACCATCAGGAGTTTGTATAGTGTTTGGAGCGAGGAAATACTGCCTATGTCCTTCTTCATGGGGAGTTGAAATGGAAGGTGACTTCTGCTGTGATAAATTGAAGATGCTGAAAGATTTCCAGGCAGTGAGGGGTAAAATCCTCTGCCAGCTTTGCAGAGAAAGAAGACAATGATGCTGCCCTGCTGATCTTGGATACCAGTGGAAGTCTGCTCCCCAAACTGTCTGAAAAAGGTAACAGAAAATAAAGCTCAGTTGCAACCCGCTGGTCAAGTACAGACAGGCTCTTAGAGGTGTCTACCTGTGTGCCCAAGGGTTAGCAACCGGCCCACCTGAACTACAGAGGAACAAGATATTAGTCTGCAGGCACTGATGCTGGTAAAGGTGATTTATGGTGTTAATGGCCTTCACTTAAACACAAGATGACATATTTCTTCTAAGCCTTGAAAAAGCATTAGCCCTTGTCCTCTGAATAAACATGGCCAGGTGGAAGGGGTTTTCTGATTCACCAGCTGAGAGGTACTGAAGACAGAAACTGGACCACAGTCCCCCCACGGTGACCTTGGAGAACGTAGCTGCTCTCATGCCACACAGATGCAGTGTTTCACCAGTGACTTACTCGTTGTCCCAGCACCCGGTATGGGGATCCATCTGGATCCACACTTAACCCCATAAAGGGGAACTGAGGTGAGGAACACGCATTGCTCAGTACCTGCTCCTTGTGGCCATACAGTGCTCGTTTTAACCAAACACCACATGGTGGGGGGCATCCCTTTGTGGCAGTTAATGAGCCAAGAAATTAGGAAGGAAGAGACATTCAGAACTAAATTAATTTCATAGCTATCTCCTGCAGTCTGAGAATGTGCTGGGCTAGTTCTACATCCCAGTTTGTCCCAGGATAACTTCATGGCTGGCAACAGAGGCACAAAAAGGACCAGGGCAATAACTCAGCCTCCTGTGGTGCTGGTGGGGGGACCCTGGCTGCAGCCCCCACTCAGAGAGGGACAGTCACCACTATGACCTCGAGACAGGTGTCAGAGTTGCTGTGCCTTTGCAGATCAATTGCACAGCGCCCCGTTTTTAACAGGGGAAAAGAAGTCCTTTTTTTCTGCCCTTACATCATCCCAGGAGCAGCTGACCAACCCATGTAACAGTTTTCTAAAAATATTTTGCCTGAGGTAGACGTTCAGGGCAGAAAAAAAATCAGTCTGGGTAATTAAATAATTTGTCAAATTTATAAACAACTGCAAACAGTTCCTAATGAGGTAACCCATCATCTCCCATGCCATGGGCCAGGAATGATCCTGCCAGAGCCCTGTGGGCCCTTCCCCACTGGTGGGACAAGTGCTTGTGGCAATGGCCTGTTTCTAGCAAAGCAAGCTTCAGGATGGGTGAAATGTCTGCTCCTGGACACTGGCTCTCCTGGGGAAAGAGGGTCCAGTCCCAGCATAGAAAAGGGAGACCAAAGTGTGACAAAGCAACTCACCCCCAGCAACTCACTCATTGCTGAGATTTGGGAGAGGCCAGGGAGCAAGCAGGGTTACTGGCACAGGCACAGTGCTCCTGCCTCTGTCTTTTGAGGACCGAGCCAACAGCGAGCATGGAGCTGGTGGCACAGACCGAGGGCGCAGCCCCAGACACACTGCACCTCTCTGCTCCCCACCTAAATATAGGTATAAGGGCTTGCTTTGGATATGCACAGACCCCGAAGGTATGCATGCTGCATTCACAGCATCAGGGCTGCTCCAGCATCACAGGCTCATGCACAAAACTGACCACACCATTCTTCTTAATTTGTCCTATTTTAAAAGACCAACTCAAATTTTGGTGATGAAATCATCCTTTTCCCCAAAGCAAGAGGGACTGATGGCTGTGCTGCACCAAAAGGGCTCTCACCTATAGGGTGAGGGTTTCCTGCACCTGTACCCACCACCCTCTCCATCATCCCAGGCAAAAAGCCTACAGCTAGTATTTTACTCCCATAAAGGAGCAGGGAAGGGTGTCCCTCCACCCAATCCCTGTGTTCCACAGTGCTGAAGCAAAAACAAGGGTTGTCCAACCTGGATGTCCAAAAGATGCGCTAAGGAACACCAGCTTCCAGCGTGGTTTTGGAGATTTGCTGCCAAGGAGCAGCTACCTTCTTCTGAGGTCGGTGCCCCTATCCAACAGCCCTGGAGAGCTGCAGGCAGCCTCCCAGCAGGCTCAGAAAGGTGACTACCCTGGGGACATGGGGCAGGTCCCCTTGCTGGAGGAGACAGATAGTTTTAGTCCTTGTTTCCTCTTTGTTTCACCCTAAGACCTGAGTATTCAAATGTGCTTACTTTTGAGAATAATTTTGAAGATTTGCCCATGTCTAGCAATTTACTTACCTCAAGGGTCCTTTCTCTCTCTCCCCAGGAAGCTCCCAATGTCTTCTGCTGCAAATTAAGGAATATTCCCTTTCTATGATTCAACAACTCCATGTCTCAGCTCTGACTTACTGGTGAGATCCCAGATCACAACAGAATGCAGTGAATACCCTGAGGCATCCTTTACAGACCTCTAACATCCAGGTCAGACGATTGTATTTGGGAGACGTAAAGTTCCCTTGTAGCTTGTGCTGTCCAGAGGATGCTTCTTACTCTTTTTACATCTTATTTTCCTGAGCTGTGAGGAACTATTTAGCTTTTACTATGTTTTTGCCCAGGAGAGCTGGAAAGGCAAAATGATTTCTCTAAAGTAATTGTTCTACAGAGAGTGCACAACATTTTCTGAACCTGAGTCAGCACATAAATGCAAGCCATTAAATGAGAAACACAACAAGCATTAAAGCAGTTAGGAACTGAGACAGGCTGCACTCTGGCAAAAAATCACCTGTGGAGTTCAGCCAGGGGTCCTTATGCCCTGTAACAGCAAAATGGAGTGGGGTGGGGGGGTGGGGGGCTCCCCGGGAGCGCCGAGGCCGGGCAGGGGCAGCGGCCACGGGCAGCGACCACCGAGCACCCTCCGCCATTTTGCCCCGACCCCGCCATCGACAGCGCCACGCGCGCGAAGAGGCGGGGCCTCGGCCAGAAAGGGGGCGCGGTCACATCGCCCACCGCCCAATCTTTGCACGGGGGCGGGGCTGTTCCCGAAGGTCGCGAGGCCGGGCCGGGGGGGTGGCCCGGAGTTCCGGGCGCGCGGAGATGGGGCGGGGCCGGCGGGTGGTGATTGGCTGCGCGCTGGCGTGCGTGCGTGCCGGGTCCCGCCCCTCCGCTGCCACGTCCGTGCGGCGCCTGCGGCGGAGCCGGTGCGGGCGGCGGTTGGCGCCGCGGCCTCGTGCGCGGGTGAGTGCGGGCGGGGCGGGACCCCCCCCGAGGGGCCGGGGCTGAGGTGAGGGGCTGCGGGGACCCCCCCCCGTGGGGCCGGGGCTGAGGTGAGGGGCTGCGGAGACACCCTCCCCCCCCCCCCGCGGGGCGGGGGAGCCCCCCCCGGGGGCGGGGGCGGGGG
>JANZLQ010000100.1:28342464-28393674 GCA_026212715.1 Elanus axillaris | reverse complement strand
CCCGCCCCGACCCCTGTCTCTCCCAGACAGGCACCATAACCACCAAGCAGAGGAAGGGTAACGACACCCCCCCCCCAAAAAATGGCATACTCCCCTTTGCCAGCTCCTTTTATTTTTGTTTTGCCGGTTGCCAGACACCGTCAGGAAGGTCACAAGGCCTTGTTTATCAGGGCTATTTGCTGATAACTCTAATAACAGGGGTTTGAACCCCATGCAGTAGAACAAGTTTGCAGTTTTAGCGTCTGGCTGCAAACGTGGTATACCACAAAGCGCGGCAGCTGGAGATGGAGGCCTGGCTCTCCATCACATGGCTGCAGTTTTTGGCTGATCTGTCTCCTTTGCTGAGGGATTTTTGCATACAGAAAACTGGGAAGATGCAGAAAGACATTAAGGGCTGCTTGTGTTTGAACTCAGCAACGTCACAGTGTGATTTTAAAGGGATTGCCATGGGTTAGACACAGCTGGGAGCTGAGGCTAAATTTTTGCCCCCATTCCCCTCTGCTACCCCATGGAAAAGGGGGTAAACCAGGATTTGCTGGGGCTGCAGATGAACATAAGCACAGTAGTGATTTAAAGCACAGTGCATGAGCAAGCCCTGTATAACAGACCACAAGGAATAAGGTACCTTTGTCTCCTCTGCATGAATGTCCCTGCAGCCTTTTCCCCGCAGCTGGGGCTGGCCCAAGGAAGCCTTGCTCCATGCATGCCAGCTGGGAGATACCGGCATCAGGGCAGATTTTGGGCAGCCCTGTTGTGGGTCAGGGCTCCTCATGAGCCCTGGATGTGCGCCCATGCTGCTGGCACTGTGCAAGGTGCCAGAGACGGTTAATTGAGTGCCTAGGTCTTTCCTGTCTTGAGCAAACCCCAGTGACAGCAGTTCCCCTGAGACCAGAGGGTTTTGTCACATGGGCGAGGGTTCCCAGACCTACCAAGGTGCTTGGGGCTTCCTGAGATGAAACCGTGTGGGGAAGCAGCGGAGACGGAAAGTCAACTAAGAAATTAATTAAATGCAACTTGCAAGTGGCATGGGGGAATGGGCATCACTGGAGAGGATATGGATTTCCCTATTATTTCCCTGTCCTTCAAAAAAATCAGGGCACATGCTTTCCCCTGCTTGGTCCTGAGTGCCTGCAGTCCACACAGCCCAGCCCTGTTGGTGGGGTGGGCATCCCATGTAACCACTGTTGTACTGTGAAAAGGGGCTGGGGGAAGCCACACAGGTGAAGAGCAGTAAAGTGCATCTCTGGCACTGAGGTGTGCAGGTCGAGGGGCTCAATTTCAGGCCAGCAGCGAGAGGCTGAGCCAGGACTACAGGCCAGGACAGGGAGTACGGTTATGTCAACCAAATGTGGGAGAGAAGATCATCCTGCCACACCTAATCCTAGCAAAACCTCCTACATAATTGTTGACCCAGCTCTATTGGCATTTGGTGTTTGTATCCTGGATCATCAAGATAAGCTTTCTCACAGAACGTAACTTCTCTTGCTGGTAGCAACAGCTCCTGAGCACCTCCTCACCCCTGTCTGTGGAGGCTGCTCCTGCCTGGTCCTCCCATGCCACATCTCTCTGTGCCCAAACCTGCTGGGCCATCTCGCAGCACCTCTTGCTGCCTCCCTGACATACCTTTCCCTATTACTAAATATTAACTCATCACGTCTAAAGAGGGAGGTAAAAGCCACACACAGCACCTTCAAGGCAGCATGGCACCAGCATGCACATGCTGCACGCGCCTGGGCTAGTGTGAGTCAGTGGCCGGGCTGGGGGACACATCCTAGTGCTAGTGCTGCGATCCAGTTTTCCCAGTAACACGGCATCCTCCTTCGTTGTAGGCTTGGGACATCATCGAGTGTCTGGCAGTGACGCTGACAGTAATCACCTCTGCGGGAGGTGACTAAAACCAAAGAGAAGGAAAGACAACGTATGTGCAAATGACACGGGCAGAAACAGCTGTCCCGTTGGTAACCTTCACTGTAGAGATGCTTTTGGAGAGCTTAGTGGGAAACTGAAATGACTGAGGTTTCACACATTGCTTAGGCTGAATCCCTCTTCGGCCCCTTTCGAAGTACCCCTGGTATCAGCAACCAGCTCCAGAGGCTGGGACACCAGGCAGAAGGAAGGGACAGCAGTGAAGGTGTCGTGCTTCTGGAGCAGCTTCTTGCACATCAGGCAGCCCAAGGCCATTTCACCCTTCATTGGCGTGTCCCTCGGTGCTGGGAGGTGGACCAGCACGGCCCCCCACTGCAGTACGAGCCTCCTCTTGCTCCCAGGACGAGATGGCTGCCCTCATCGCTGAGAACTTCCGCTTCCTCTCCTTGTTCTTCAAGAGCAAAGATGTGATGATCTTCAATGGTTTGGTGGCCCTGGGCACGGTGGGGAGTGAGGAGCTCTTCTCAGTTGTTGCCTTCAACTGTCCCTGCTCCCCTGCCCGCAACTACATCTACGGGCTGGCCGCCATCGGCGTCCCGGCCCTGGCCCTGTTCCTCATTGGCGTCATCTGGAACAACCACACATGGAACCTGGTGGCCGAGTGCCACAAGCGTGGCACCAAGAACTTCTCTGCTGCCGCCACCTTCCTCCTCTTCGGCTCCATCATGGGCCGGGCAGCTGTGGCACCCGTCACCTGGTCAGTCATCTCGCTGCTGCGTGGGGAGGCTTACATCTGTGCCCTCAGTGAGTTTGTCAGGCCATCCTCCCTGGACAAGTTCCCGGCTGAATATGGGGCTGAGGTGCTGGCCAGGTTCCCCTGTAAAGATGTGCCAGCGAACCTCACCAAGTTCAGGGATGAGGTGACACGGAGGCTGAGATATGAGTCCCAGGTAGGCACACTGGGGAGGAAGCCACATGAAGTGGGTAAGACCACCTTGCCGTGTCCTAATGCAGTGCCTCTCTTCTCTCTCAGCTATTCGGCTGGCTGCTCATCGGCATCGTTGCGGTCCTGGTTTTCCTCACCAAGTGCCTGAAGCACTGCTGCTCACCGCTGAGCTACCGGCAGGAGGCTTACTGGGCCCAATACCGCTCCAATGAGGACAAGCTCTTCCGACGCACAGCCGAGGTCCACTCCAGGATCCTGGCAGCCACGAACGTGAAACACTTCTTCGGCTTTGTGGCGCTGGACAAGGAGGAGAAAGAGCTGGTGCAGGAGTTCCCGGTGGAGGGTGTCCAGCCAAGCCCCCAGTGGAATGCCATCACAGGTGTCTACATCTACCGGGAGAACAAGGGCTTCCCCCTCTACAGCCGGCTCCACAAATGGGCCAAAGGGGTGGAAGGGAATGGGCCAAGCCCAGAAGGCCATGAAATGCTCTTTTTGGCTTCTTAAAACAGATGGGTGCTGGCAGCAGTTCCCCAGACCACCTGGCAGGCCTACCAGTATCGGTGCATGGCCAAGGGATTCACTGGGAATATTCCTCCAGGCAGGACTATGTCTCTCAGCAGGTAAATAGGGATCAACAGCCTCAAGGTAGAGACTGATAAGCAATACACTGAGTTGGGGAACCCCTCTCTTGGACACAACCGTTTTGCTCCTGCTCCCAGAGGGACAAGGGGAGCAAAGAGCAGGTGCACACCTTACCTCCAGGTTGCCAGTGTACCCTGCTGTCTAATGCACCAGCAGAAGCCTTGGGGAGCAAGAGGTGGCCATGACATTTCTAACTGTGACTCCTGCAGTCCCACTTGTCTCTCCAAGGGCAGGGTTAGCCCCAGCCATCCCACACACCTACTTGTTTTATTGACATTGGTATCTTCTTACGCAGTTGTGCAGTGCCTGTTACACAGGCAGGTCTCTGAGCACTTTACAGACTTTACAGCGCAGGGAAAAGAGGGAAGCAGTGGGTAAATTCCTGTGGCAAGAGGGATACAACAGCACCTGGGAAGGAATGGGTCAGTAACACAGCAACACGCTGAATAACTGAGAGACTAAGGCAGGAGGAATCACCAATATTCCCAGTATTCACAAAGAGACTCTGTAATTACCAAGTTGGAATTTGGGTAGGACACCAAACTCCCTTTGTTCTTACTACACTGCCTGGCAATCTCTAATGAGCCCAAGTGGCTGCAACCATAAGTTTATAAACCCAGAAGATAGCACCAGCAGCAGAATAGCTTTTGGGCAAGGTAGCTCGGTGGAGGCTGAGAGGAAGCAGTCCTCTGTCTGCAGCTCATTGCATCAACCAACCATCAGATGAGAGCCCTGCTTGTTTGGGTTGCCAGTTGCAGCAAGACCTTAACCAGAATTAGATTTACATATATGCATATATACACATATGCATATATACATATATAGTGTAGATACTATGTAATTGTAGTTAGTTAGCTGTATTAATGGAGCATCTTTCTTCAAGGGAAATGGGATGAGGAAGTTGCCAGCCGAAAGACCACATTACATGCACCCACCTGCTGCACTGGGACTGCAGCCCTGGAGTGATGAGGGACAGTAGGAAGGGGATGATGGGAGCAGCCCTCTCCCTATCCTCCTACCACTGGATTTTCTTAAGCTCTTTCCACTGGTCTCTTTTATGGATTTGGCCATATACTCTGAGAAAGTAAAGCCAGAAAGGTGTAAAATTATTGCCCTCACCATGACACTGTGCTGACTATGGTTTCAAGGCTGCTCTTCTGGCACTGCACAGTCCCTTTTCCTCCGAGGGTCAGCCCTTCATACCCAACACAGTTTCAAGAGCTGGAAAGACAATGAAGTTTGTTTTTCCTATTTGTACTGTTTCTTTATAGGTACACCTTCCTTTTATACTGTGCCATTTACCGAAAAGCCTTAAGTTGTTGAAAAAATGGCTTAAACCCACAGAACTCAGAGGGGCTTACACACAAGGAGATTTGAAATAAATTATTAAATTAGAGGCCTTCTGAGTTCTTTTTCAGGGGGGCACAAAAGACATAATTTAACATTCTCTTTGAACTCAAGGACTGGGAACTTATTTTTTTCTTTCTATTAAACATTCAGATCCTCTCCTACCCAGATGACCGCAGAATGTGAAGCTTTAAAGTATTACCACATATTACAAGTTAGTAACACTGGTTTTTAGTTACTCTTGCAGTGAGTAGCACAAATCTTGTACATCAGGATACACAACTGCAGCAAAGGATAGAAACCTTTTTACAAATATGTCCCCTTGCAATAAAGAGCTGAAGGGTATTCCCTCACATAAAGAGGCTGGAACACTGCTTAATGGGCGAGGCATCCCATGATCCCTGTTAGGCTTCTCTACAGATTTGCCTTGCATTTGTGGGAAGGCTTGGCTCCCAGCCTCACCATTAACTAATCTGCAGGAATGATCAGATGCAAGTTAAATGAAATTACATTAACTTGAGATGAAAGAGAGTTCATTTGCATTCCTTCTCATTGGCCCTCCAGTGTGAACATGCAGACACGTATGCCACCCCCACACACAGGTCACCCCATGCAAGGTAACTTGCTGAAACAAAGCAGCCTTCGTTTTACTTCCTTTACTTCCCTAGCCTTCCCCCTTGATAGTCCTATTTGTTCCTTTGAACCACCAACACTCCAGTTCCTTCTCCTCCCCTTCCCTCCTTTGAAGGAAAGGAGCAAAACACGTAATGCTTGGGAACAGATTTGTTTATCCCAAGAATACACCAGGAACACAAACCAGCTTTCGCTCTGTTTACCTCCCTTCTCCATTAACTCCAGCCACTTTTCCTGTGCTAGGATGGGCTAGAGTCTTGTCCAGCTTGTCTGTTTTCCCTCCCTCTTGTTGGAGAAGCATGTTTGAGTGGACAGCTGACAGTGAGGAGTGGAGCAAGCCACTGCACTCACAAATACTTGTTTGCAATTGCAGGGATTTTTTTTTCCTCCTCCCCTTTGCTGCTCTGAGCATGTCCCCCACTGAGACAGCCCCAGGGCTTCTGGCCCTTGTAGCCCACCCACACCCTCATGAAAATCCCTGCTGTCCCTGTCGCTCATCCTCACCCAGTGATGATGCTGAGGTGAGGGACATTAACCCATGTGGCTGTACATACCAGCACAAGCAACCAGGCTAGGCTTCTCACTGAAATGCCAAGAGGGAAATCAAGTTGCCCATCTTCCTGGCATGCGAGCTCACACTCTGCTTTTCCTCCAGAGGCTGAAAACAAGCCCACCGCAGAGCAGCCTACAGGTTGCCAGTTAGGGCACAATTCCCAGCAGCAAGATGGGTTCAAACCAGGCTCCTCCAGTATGGAGAATCACACATACGTCTTTCATTTTCTGCTGATTACTGTAGAGACTGTAATAACCCCAGTAGTCAAGAAGAAACAATACCTCAAAGGGATCTTGGTTTCTATTGCAAGGCTTACTTACGTATTCTATTATGTAACTAATTAATCCAGAAGAAAAAGCCACCATCACCGCAGCTGTGTTCTTAAAAAAAGCAGCAGCTGCTACTGGATGTTGCAAGCAGCCTCTTCCTCTAGCAGAACATTAAGCAAAATCTGAGTACAGTACCCTGCACTCCCTGGGGGTAAGAAGTCAAATGACTTGTTTCTGGATCCCAATGGACTTGGGAATGAATTAAAGGCTGAATCACTCAGCCTTCCCAACACTGGGCATTCACAGAGGCAGAAGAGCTAGGTCCTGCAGAGCTCTGAGTTTGAGTTCAGAGTACCTACAATGACCAAGACTCTTCAAGTTTGGCATTTCAAAGCTGGGCACCCACTTGCAAGCGTCTACATTGGATAATCACACCTGTTTGCATACCCTGCTTTTCCCCTTCCCTTCAGTTCTTCATCTCTAAAACATGTGGATGAGCATATCCATGTTACTGGAGAGTTACAAAAAGATGGGTCATAAGGCACCAACACCAGTCATAGAGCCTACCTAAGTACCCAAGTACTTGGCTTTTTCGAGGCGGAAGGTTAGATTGGGATGACTCTTTTCAGCACAGAAAACACACCTTTTTTCTTTGACTTCACTGATTTCTCTTAAAAGACAACTAACGAAAATCACTATTTTTTCTGTTATCAATCCCTGGCAACTTGTTACAACAGGTAGTTGAGGTCAGGGAATCCATTGCAACTGGATGCTGTGGGTTTTAAAGGCATATGCCCTTTCAGCTGAAGAGGACAAGAGCATCCTGGGCTGCATTAGCAAGAGTATTACCAGCAGGTCAAGGAAGGACATCCTTCCTTGCAGTGGTGAGACATCTGGGGGTCATGTGTCAAATACCAGGCTCCCCAGTACAGGAAAGATATGGGCTTACTGGAGCAAGTCCAGCAGAGGGACAGGAAAAATTATTATGGGACTGGAGTATCCATCATACAAGGAGAGGCTGAGAGCTGCAGCTGCTCAGCCTGAGGAGAAAGCTCAAGGTGGATCTTATCCACATGTATAAACACCTAACATGAGGATGTAAAAAAAGTGGAACGAGACTCTTCTTAGCGGTGCTCAGTGACAGGACAAGAGAAAGTGGGCACAAACTGAAATACAAGAAATTCCATTTAAATGTAAGAAAACACTTCTTTTACTGTGAATGTGGTCAAACACTGGAACAGGTTGCCCAGAGAGGTTGTGAAGTCTCCATCCTTGGAGGAATCAAAACCAAATTGGAATGGTGCTGAGCAACCTAGTTCTAGCTGACCCCTGCTTTGAGCAGGGGTTTGAACCAGACGATCTCCAGAGATCCCTTCCAACCTCAACTATGCCACAATTCTATACTACTCTGCCAATTTCTAGGAGCACAAAGGCGCTTGAGAGAAATCTTTGAAAGTGTTAATTCAGCCAAAAGGCAAGAATCTTCTTTGCCATCTTGACAGAGAGAGAAATCAATTTATAAGACATCACTGTACTTAAAAAATAGTAGTCACAACTGCATGATTTCCCCAGGGAAGTAGAACAGGTATGGCTGATGTTTGTATTGATTATAAAATTGTCTATATTTAAAAACAGGTCTTCGAAAGTCATCAACAGACTAGGATTATTTGTAACATCTGGACAAAGCTGTAAATAGTTATCAAACCTTTTCCTTTGATTTCTTGTTCTTTCCAGTTTTGTTTGGTCATAGACCAATACTCTCCAGAAACTCAACTGTCCATGGACACTCAAGGCAGAACTCCACACCCCTCAGTTCCGACACTGCATGAATAGCTGACTCTCTCTGCTTTTACTTGCACTGTACTTAGGGATCAGCAAGGGAACTCTTGGTCTCCACATACTCAAGTGCTGCTCTTTTGACAGCAAGGACACTTTCTGCTGTACCAAATTTCTTCTCATAATCCAGGTAGCGTTTAAAGAAGAATTTCATCTTCTTTGGTGCCAAGCTCAGGTGTATGACCCTCTCAAAGATGTCCCTGCAAGAAACCAAAGTGATTCAGTTCACTGTGTCGGTGACAACACTCAATACAAGCCCTGCCTTTGAACAAAGAGCAGAA
This sequence comes from Elanus axillaris, assembly GCA_026212715.1. Taxonomy (NCBI): domain Eukaryota; kingdom Metazoa; phylum Chordata; class Aves; order Accipitriformes; family Accipitridae; genus Elanus; species Elanus axillaris. The sequence goes on along the minus strand of JANZLQ010000100.1, from coordinate 28,385,301 downwards.
AGGGGAGATGTTCAACCTGCTGCAAAGTGCTAGTGCTTGAAGAAAGAGATTCCTAACAACTGGCCAAAACCTTGAAGTAGAAGCCTTCTATTTGCTTGCAGAACTCTAAGGCTGCTGGTCAACTTAAGCTAAGATCCAGCCACTGTATTTGATCCTGTATTCATTAAGTGGATGTGGCTGGATCCACAGTGTGGGAAGCTGGACTTCCTTTTGTCAACTCTCAGAAAAGAAAAGGAAAAAAAAAAGTTTCTTCGTTTTTATGTTACAAGATACACAAGGGCTTCATCTCACCCTTCAGATACAGCAAGGCCATCCTTCCAGAGGGACAGCAGAACCTCAGTGCAAGCCCTCTAGTTTCTGTCATGCAGGCCACTACTTACAAAATCAGCCCCCTTCTGCCCTATGGATCTCCTTGGAGTCTCTTCAGTCCTAGCAAGGATAAGCACTTCCACACCCCCCATTTTCTTTCTCTAGGTGATAAATATTTCTTTTGCTCTGCTCTGGGAAACCCTATATAACCTTATGCTGCAGGGTACCTCTGATCTTTTCAGGTGTTGCTCCAAGCACTGTGCTCTGCCCCTTCCCAGCCTGCTGTAGCATAACTCACCGCACTTCCTTCTGGCTGCCATGTTTGATCATGATGTCCATGTAGATGGACCAGATGTCTGTCCGCTTGGGATAGCTGCTGAGGGTGCTCTCAAAGAGGGCCTTGGCATGTTCTGGGTCCCCAAAATGGAACTCCAGCTGTGCAAACCTTGAAATGACATCCACATCTGAAAAAAGTAATGACATGTTAGGGTACCACAGCATCTGTCTTCCCTATGAACAAACACAAGTGATAATTACACAGAACAGAGGTAGACACAGAGACAGCACCATCTCTACCCAGAAACAAAAGGCTCTATTGTAAAGTGGTTCTGTACCAAGGTGGGATCAGTGTGAGAGAGAGAAGGGTCCCAGTTCACTTCCTATTTCAGCTCTCTGCAGGAGACAGAAGTTTATTCTTATATTCAAAATGCATCTTGCAGCATCCACGGGCAGACCCACAAACCTGGGACTAGACCAACTGAACTTTTCTACAGGGCTGTAAGACTCAAAGTTGTCTTTGCTTTGGGTACTTTGCTTTTGCCCATCACAGCAAATTCTATTACAGGAATATTTAGCATTGATATCCAGGTTGAAATTTCCCTTCCTCTGAGAGTCAAGGACAGCACACTCAGCACCAACTGGTTGCACTTTTCACTTATTACAAACATGGTCACAGGCAGAGATACCAGAGAGCAGTCCATCTACTGGAGACCACATTAAGGATGGTGAAAAGTGTGCTTACGTTCTTTGGTGGGCAAAGCCTTGAGAGCACGCTCCAGAAGCCTGTGTGTAGCCTCAGTCTGGCCTTGCTTCAGGAGGAAAGAGGCGTATTTCAGCCACACAGATTTCTCCTGACGGAAACGCTTCAGCATTGTGTGGTACAATTCTTCTGCTTGCTGGAAGGGCAGAGTTGGGTTAGATCACACAGATTCCTAATAAAGCCTTGTAGCTTTAAAACTCTTACTCTTGGCCCAAGTATCTCCAAACACTTATGACAGAAAAGCAAGTATCAATAGTTCCTTGTCTGCTGTCAATCATAATTATTAATCTCAGTTAGGAACAGGATAGACCTAACATCTGACAGCTGGAAGCTTATACAGCCAGCATTGGCAGTTTACTGCCATGACTGAATGGGATAGGTGCCTGAGACCTGCTTGCACTATCTTACCTTGTACTTCTCAGAATTGGCATAGATGTCACACAGATGCTGGAAGACTTTCAGAGGTTCATTGTATTGAACAGCTCTCTCAAAGACCTTCATCAGTGTCTCCTCAGTACCATACATGTTCTCCAAGTTCAGCAGAGCTACCCAGACATTCAGCTTCTCCTGTTCTTCCCTTAAAGCAGATGTGAACAAGAATATTAGCCTTTTACAAGTCTTCATCAGCTTTTTGCAAACCACCCTACAAAGACTCACTGACTTGTAGCCTGCCTCCAGGACAAAGGAAGGAGGCACACTGCTCACTGAAACACCACTTCTAGAATAGAGCACAGCAGTTGTCTCACACTACAACTTTTGATCACTGTTGTTTGTAATTAAAAACCACAAGGATGATTCAAGAAAGCACAATATACTTAACCATGCTGTAGAGATGGTTTAATACACAAGGGTGCAGCCCCAAGAGTTTCACAGTTTGTTTCATGTTTTGAATTAAGGACAACATCACTGACAGCATAATGCTCTTCAAACCCTTCTAACTGCTTCTAACTGCACTGTCTGTGATACCTTGAGGAGTTACTGGACTCATGAGCTGCAGCAAGTCAGCTGCAGGCCAACTGTGGTGACTCAGGCCAGACCTTCAAAGGGCCAGCTGACAATTGCTACCATTTAATCCTTTTGAGCTCACTGAAACAGACTCTGCCGCTCCACACACACATGCATACACACTGATGATGCTACCAATGCTCTTTTCCCACCACAACTACCCCAGCATGATTTATTCTTAGGGGCAAAGAAAGGCAGAGCCCCATTATTACCTGAAGCAGATTGTTTTAAGCGCTCTCTCTGCCACAGCTCTGGCTTTCTCAATCTCAGTAGCCTGGAGGTGGAAAGCCATGTACTGTAGCCAGAGGATGGAGCTGTTGGGACTGCTCAGCACCAGGCGGTCAAAGTCATCTGCTGACTGGGGCTGTCGACTCGGGTCCATCAAAGCTGCCTCTAATTTGCAGAGCTCCTTCTCCTTCTTCTGCTTCTCTAGCTCCTTCTCCTTCTTTGTTTGTTTCTTCAGCTGAAAAAGCAAAAAAGGAGGACTGGGGAAAAGCAGGCACTTCATAGGCAGGCCCAGCTAAAGCACAGCCAGACCTCAATATGTCCAAAGTTAGGCAGTTTTCACAGATAGAGATGAGGCCAATTGTTTAAGAGAGGAGGTAAATGGTACACACACCCCACCCCTTCACACAGAGTTCACACCTCCAAGAAGAGCAGCAGTACATGAAATCTCATTACTTTTAATGAAATACATTGAGGGACTAAATATATTGCTAGTCTTGCACCCCAACTGTAGGATTCATGCTTCACCCCTCCCTCTCATTCTTCTATCTTTACTCTCTGGGCCAGTGCTCACCACCACCCTCCTCTCCATAAAAATCCAGGATACATGGAGAGAAATTGTGCAAGACTGAGGTATGTTGCTGGACTCAGGTCTAAATTGGGAACTGACGGTGCCATAGTCCTCTGCACAAGGCAGCTATACCTTGGGCAACAAAGCATTGCCCATCCGTGGCCTTTACAGAGGGGATGGGGGAAATCCTGAAGAGCAAACATGAAAGCAATTCATGAGCTTCTTTCCAATTTTGCTGAACTGCTCACACTGAAAAACTCTTCTAAAAACTTACAGCATAAAAGAATAATTTTTGGCATTTTTCTAAAAGGACTATAATTTGAAACGGTTTTTCATCTCCAGGTTTTCCTGTAAATTTACAACTCAGAAAAGTAAAAAACAGAGCTCAAATGAAACACAAAAATTTTGCTTTCATGAAAATGTTTGACCCTAAATAATCTTTTTTTAGCATGTCGACATAAGAAGCCCTATTCTCATGCAGCCATGCTAAAAACAGGGCCTTTTCTCCTCTGCTCCAGAGATATCTGCTGCTAAGCCCAGTGCTCAGAGTAGTTAAGGAAATTCTGTACTAGCTGTCAGAGATGTTCCCTTGGGTTAAAAGGCTTTGCTATGGTGCAGACAGACATGCAAATACTGCAACACCACCACCATGTGGTGTCTCCTGTGCAGACAACACTAGTGCACAGTACCTTCAACTGTAGATCCTCCTCCTCCTCACTCTCCGAGCTCTCTTCCTTCTGATTCAGCACAGGTATATCCATTGCATTCATGTCCTCATCCCAGGTGAAGCCCACAGAAACCTGCAGCCTGGGAGCTTCATCAGGTTTCCTTATCTGTTTGGACAGAGAATGCCCTGGGTTTTAATTTGAAGTTTTTATACTGAGATCAGACAACTGCTGTTTGCCTGTGGCTTCTCTCTGGTCAGTACTACTGACTTCTCACACTTGCAAACAGCCCACCAGCAAAAACATTAAACTGTGGCCACCTTTGCGGTAATTTAAACTCAATCCACCTCAAGCCATTTTCAGATGACACAAACACCAGTCTGTGTCATTCCTATCTGCAGCAATGATATTTAGTTGTGCAAGTCAAAACTGACATTTTCAACAGGGCTGGAAAGTCATTTCAGGTTCACGTTCTTCTCCAAACTTCTCACCTTATATTTCTTTTTAGCTGCCTCTTCCTCCTGGTCATCATCCTCCTCCTCCCGGTAATATATCTCAATTCCACTGTCATTTTCATCGGCTGGGCAGACCTTCCTCTTTTTTGGCTTCGCCTCCTGCAACAAGGGGAAATGAGTGGATGTTGGGTGGCAACAACTGGGATGAATCTTAAAGGCAATTCTGATCACAAAGCAAAGAGCCTGACAGCAGATGTGCCCTGGCACAGCATCCCCCACTATCCTCTTACATAACAGAGACAACAGAGAATAAACCCATGCTCACCTACATATGGTACCAAGGCCAACAGGACAGGCCACACAAGCAACACAGTTGGGTTGCTAATTCAGTTAGCTCCTACCCAAATGGAATAGTTTTTGATCTTTGCTAATCTCCAATGCAATTTAATCTTTTTTTCCTACTCTGTATAATTCCTCAGCCTGATCCTAGTGGATCTTCCTATTCCCTTCAGTATTTGGGCCAACCAAGTCCTTTTAGCATGTCCTGTGCAATCGCATCCATACCTGCTCACTTTCAGAGTTTTCTCTTCTCCATTTTGCCTTCAGCTTAAGCTCTTCTCTCTTTTTCCTATCATCTGCCTCTCTTTTCTCTTCCTCTGCATCATATCGTGGCAGGCCTAGGGATTCAGGCAAGACGTTTGGCATCCCGGTGTCCTCGGGCAGGAGAGAGAGCTCAATATGTTTTTCTTTCCCATTTACACTGTGGTGCATTGCCAGGAGTAGCAGAAGAGAAGAGGGAGGGGGGAAAAAAATCAGAGCATTTGCAATGACTGCAAGGCTATGAACTTCTTTCAAATCTTCCTGGCTGTTACCCTCCCTCTTTCCATCCTCTTGTCCTCCACCATCTCCTTTCCACTAACACATGGCCCCTTTTAAAGAACCTACCCAAGCACCTTGGCAGTGAGCAGCTTTCCTTCAGGCAGGTACTTTTCATACAAGGAGTGTTTCTGTACAAAGTAAGGGGAAACATTCTGGAACAGGATTCGGCCCAGAAGAGAAGTGGACAAGCTGAGAAGAGGAGGAAAACCAAAAATAAGTATTCCGCAGTGGGGGAAAAGAAAAATAAAAAAGTGCAGTGACTGTATCTGTGGCACCACCAGTTCTATATAGTGTCACACAAACTTTCACTACTTTAATTTCATAGGCTCAGGAAAGCAGCAATGACATCTTGATTCCCAGGAGGAAATTCATTTTGCAACATTGCATTATGCCAGAGGCCACCCCCAAACAAGATTCCAGAATCCTACATTCAAAATAAGTTCTCCAAGACCTCTCATTTCCCAGAATAATTTTCTTGTGCTACTCACCCAAAGAATACACCTGATGGACTAATTGACTTGACATAGCCTCTCACTAGCTGGCCTTTTTTAACATCCTTAATGCATGTTATTTCAACATCCTCCACTTTGCTGTTGCTCTTTGGGTTTAGCCTAAAAGAAGAGAGAGGTTAAAAGTTAAAGCACTTGTCTGAATAATCCACACTGTGCTCTGGATATCAAAAAAAGAAATCTGTGTTAACAACAGCTAGTACCTTCTGGGAAACATACCAGATCAGAGACAGCCTTCCGTTTATCCAAATGTACTAGTGGACTACCTGCATTTCTGCCAAGCTATACATAGCATTAGGGAATAGAGATGCTGCTGTAAACAAAGCCAAGCAAAACAGATCAGCCTGGCTTCCTCTGACACTAAGAAAACAAGGAGAGTAAAATGCTGTCTGAAATTCTGCACAGCAGTAGCTTGGGGTTTTTTCCCCCCATATTTCTAAGATATTTCATTCCACATGGTTTATGCATTTTTGTTCCATAGAGAAGACAAAGCAAGAGGCTCAGTTTTAAGAGATATTTAGGACTAAGTCTGCTATTTAATCAAAATAGTTAAAATGTAGCTGAACACTGAAAAATAACGTGTTTGTATTGCAAATTTAGTGGTGGATCTTTCCCTTTCTTTCCAAATAAACAAAAAAGTTAAGTTAGGTATAGAAACTATGATGAACAGAAATTAAATCTGAACCCACTTGATCAACTCTACATTGTCAGACATCTCCATGTTTGCTGATACACAGGAAAATCTTTCTGAAGTAGGAACAAATCTCATCCCTTAAAAAAAAATTTAGTCATTGTCCTTTTAGCACTTCACACTGATCTGCCCAAACCAGCAGTAACTGTATTTCACTATCCTCTTCTTCACTAGTAGATCAACAGACTGGAGGGATGACACATACCGGGATTGCCGGAGAGATAACTGGATTTTGCCATTCTCATTGGAGAGGATGCAACACCTGCATGGCAGAGTAAGGGGAGAAAACAGAAAGTTTTTTTGCCCATTAAAAAAAGCCATAGGTAGAAAATAGATATTTTCACTAGCAGAATGAAGCTCTAGAGGAAACAAACTACTCTGTCCCTTAGAGCACTTGCTGTGTAACACAAACCAGCATTACACAACAGTTCATGAAAGCAGCTAAAGGGCTTTTTGAAACCTATCTACTTCCTTTATCCAGTCTCTATTGCTAGTACAAAAGACTTAAGATTGTTACAGCTCAGTCACATGGCCTGTTGCACTCTCCAGCATTCCCAACAAGTCTGTGAAGTAGGGAAATGCAATTACTTGTGTATTACAAATGGAAGGACAACTGACTTGCCAAACAGCCCACAGAACCACAGCAGAGCTGGGATAAGTGGCTTCCCTCAGTCCCATCAGCACCTTAGCTAAGAGAGTAGCTACTCTCAAAACACAGTCCAAGAAGACAGCTGAAAAGGGGCTTCTTCACAGATGGAAAATAAAAGACTTTCACCCAAACACATGTAAGGTCTTAAGTCAGCATTACTTGTTAGCTATAGACTAAACCTTACAGGTCTGGCATTATCTTAAGGCAGCAAAAATCCTGTCACCAAAGAGGGATATTTCTAAGCCTTGCAGCTGGAGGGAAAGAGAATTACTGACCTGACGATCCTGCCAACTTTGAAGTCACCCAGAGGATTCTCCGTGTAAGTATCATTCAGGTGAAAGATGCTGACTTTGCCAGTCTTCCCACCCGGCAGCGCAATGGTCAAACCAATGTGTGGAGTCACCTTTGTTACCATGCCTACAGTGATGGTGCCCTTCTCCAGTGACTGAATTCCTGGTAAAAGTGAAGGAGGGAGAGAGCTTTGTAATACTCCAAAAGGATGCAATCAAAGCAACAGGGGTACTGAGTCAGTGAAAACTGATTTTAGTTGCCTAGTCACATATCAAACCCACCAACTTTTGTTAAGGTGCAGTCTATGCACTCTCATGTTCACAGCAACGTTTGTCTTGGTAGCCCAAACAAGGTCCCCTACTTACACAGTTCCAGGACCCAGAATGACAGACAAATGCTGGCAAATGTACCACCTCATGTCTGAGATCAGAAGGGAATCTAAGGGATCAGGGAAGGCTTCAGTCTGAGACAGCAGGAAAGCGATTCTTTAGTCTACAGGTCTGACCTCTCCTGCCTTGCATGCTGCTTCATCTGGGTCAGGGTGCCAAAGGTTAGTTCTGTCCTATAGGGAAGTACAGTTTGGCTCTGGAGTGTAACATCTTCACCTGAGGGGTCAGTGTAGACCTACCTCTAAATAAAGCATCATTTGCAGTGGGGTCCTGCTGTTAAAGCTCCACTATACCTGTGAGTGACAAGCAGAGGTTTCTTTCTGTGACATCTGTTCCAGTCACTGTAGCTGATACTGCCTGGCCATTTTTGAAGCTCTTTTCTGGATGTTTTAAGACCTGAAAGAAAAGACAAATTTCCATTTATTACCAGAAAAGGAGCTTTGCACAACTCTGACTGGTGATTCTCCTATGAAGCTTTACACTTTCTATACACATATTTGATGTGTATACTTGACTGATAGCTCATTGCTTCAATGGCTCTGCTATCCTCAGGCAAACTAGCTACTGGCATAGTACTTGCTTCTCAGGGAGAGGCAGTGACACCTAAAGGGCAGAGCACTGGCTTATGAGTTCACATGGATGTCAGAAGTGGCTGCAGTCATTACTTGCAGCCATGTGCACAGAAAAAAATTTTATAGCTTATCTGTAATGGCCTCTTACCTTGGTGTTCAGAGACAGCAGCAGATGAGGAACTCTTCCTCGAATGTCAGGAGCAACTTCTACCTCCAGCCAATTTTTGAGAATGTTATACTGAGAAGACACCAAATAACCAGAGAACACAGCATGAGACCTTGGGGAAAAAAAACCTTCCCTGGTGGATTCACTGATTTTTAAGGCTTGAAAGAACTACTCTAGCCTTGGCTCTTGCACCAAGCAAAAATGGTGATTTGGCTTCTACTCTTACAAGCATAACACTGCTGTGGTTCACAAGCAAGTGCACACAGAGGATCAGCACTGAGTGTACTTTGTGCTGGTGGCATATACAATTTCTCAAAGGCCATTTTGCTAGAGTGCAGGGTGGGAAGCGTCTGCTGGCAACAAACAGGCATGTCATGGAGGATGAGTCAGCTTGGCTCCATCAAGTATAGAAAATGTGACTTCCTTCTCCTACTCTCCCTGTAAGACACTGCACTTTGCATGGGTCACTCTCACAGTTAATGAAGACCACAGTAGTGTCAGTGTTTAGGTCTGAATTAAGGTCTTTGAGGTCACCACCACTTGCTGACTCCCCCAGCACACTTCTTAGGAAGATTCTGACCTCACCTTTTTCACAAAACAGGTGACTGTCTGTCCAACATTGTAGAGTCCAAGTTTCTTGAGGGCATTATCTTCTTTAAGGTTCAGCATTGCTTTGACCTTCCCTTCTATTTCACTGTTTGCAAACAAAGAAAGAGGACATCAGTAGGACAGCTTTGGTCCTAATGGTGAAGATAGCAGAAACCCAGGAGAGTATGGTGAGCCAGTACTACTGTGACAGTGCCTTTGTGACATTCAACCCCATCCCCTCCCCAGCTGCATCATTCTGCAGGGAATTAATTCTTCCTTGGGCTTAAGAAGGAATCCTTCTGACATGAATGGACATGCCAGAGTCCAGTCTGGCAGAACCTGAAGCCAAAAGGATGTTCAAAGGAAATCATGTGCTAGGAGAGCACTGTGATGTTTAACACAGCTCGCAGACCCAAGTTAGTGTGAAAGAGAGAGTAAGAGGCCTTGCCACACCGCATATAGGTGTGACCTTGCTCATGGCCAGCTCCTTCACAAATGGGAGGGAACCTACAAGGATACAAGGTCTGTGAAGCATCTGCAGACAGCACAGAGGCCAGCAATTACCTTGGTCGAATGCTGAGCTCTGGAATGGACCGTGTGAAGTGTGGATGGGTGATGGGCAGGTACCTAAAGAACAGGAAAAGGATCGAAGTTTCTCATGATCTCCCCAGGCCCCAGTCACCCACCTGTAATCCCTCTGCACAAAAAAAACCAGGTGTAAGCCCTCTAAAACCACCAAACCCCTCCAGATCCAGTTCTTCCTAGTAGTATTTCAGTAGCAATTTAGGTATCCAAAATACTCCAACAAATTTCGCCCTTGGGGTCAATCCTGCTTGTATTTAAGGCTTCCACTGGACCTTAAGAGTTTAGAAATCTTTTTTTCTTGCAATCTATACTCAAGACAAATACAGTGACACAGACAGAGAGCTAATTCACTGAAACCTGGATCTGGGATAAAATATAATCTCAGGCCTCAGCTACTCCAGCAAGGGTAGCTGTAACAGCATTTGGTGACAGAGGAAACAGCCTAGATCATCTGAATCAAGTTACTGTTTCACTCCTTGCATTGCCCAAGAAGTAATATTATGTGCATGTTTTCCCACCTGTGAGTATTCACATCTCTGCCTCCAATGACTCGAGCAGTCACCTTCTGTCCAGCTTTCAGAGTATACGTTGGGAAAGAGCCTATGGGCACTTCATCCAGAATCCGGGATGCATGGATTGAACCTGTCAGCTTGTCATCAATAGCAACTGTGACATGGGTTGGTTTGACGGATTTAACAGTACCAGTAACAGTATCTCCCAGGGAAAGTGAGTGTTTCACAGCAGGAAGCATCTCTTCAAATGCTGACTCAGATTCATTCCGGACCCTTACAAAAACTTTCTTCTTTGCTGCGTCTTGTACTGCTAACAAGACTCCATGGTCATTCACCTTCACCACTTTTAAGGTTACAGAGATTGTTTGTCCCACCTTCAGTTTTTCTGAGTCAAAGCGGAAGGTGTCATTGAAGTGAGATGCTATGGGGATAGCTGCCAGCTGGCCTGTCTCCAACAACGACACGACAGCAAAGTCTTCTGCTATATGCTGCACAATGGCAGAGTGCTGGGAGTTCTCTGTGAGCCGCTAGACAGAAATGGAGATAGTGATTTCTCCTGCTGAGATTTTGATTCCTTCCAATTTACCTCCCACAGTTCTAAAAGAGGAAACAGCCCCCCCTCAAAATTCATTAATCGCCTAGAGTTTGCTAGACAGACAGAAACACACAAATCCAAAAACTGAACACATACTTGCTTGGCTCTCTGTTTTAACAGTTCTTCCCGAAGAGAAACATAAACCTCGGAGGTAAGGGCATCCACATGGAGAACCAATGCCTTGGTTTTCTCACCGGGAACAATATTTTTGTCTACAAATGAGAATAAGGAGATTATTGCCTGCTGTTAGTGAAGAACTTTGAGCAACTGAGCTAGCGGCACATGACAGACAGGAAGTGTTGCTTGTGGTTCAGTTTAATTCCTGAACACCATAGTGATAAAAAGACTCCTTAATTACTAATTGTAACTAAGTTACTGTAACAAAGTCAACTTAGTACCAAATATATAGTAAGTCTCCTTAAGAAAAGAACAGATTCCTCCAACATTAATGGCAAGGAGAAAAAAAAGGCGGCTTTTTTATTTGGAAGAAGAGTCTGATGCTTTCATGGAAGAACGGTATTGATTTTATGAAGATGCAACTCTTAAATAATGCAGACAAGGCTGACTAAACACAAATGGAAGGTAATATAGATTTTAAAAAAGATTATGCTAACATTTGCACAAAACCATCATCACTCTGTCCCTGAGGAAACAAAGAAACTCTTCTGAACACAGAAGTGCCAGGGTATTACTCCTGCTGAAGTTAGCAGCTTATATTGGTTTCATTGGTTTATTCAATATCTCAGCATGTACTTGTTTGGTTCTGCATAATATGGCACTTTTCTGCTTTAATTTTTGAATTGCAAAGTACTGAAATTGCAGGCCTGTTCTAAAGTCACATTGATTTAAAAGAAAAATTAACAGCAATTTCAGGCAGAGCATACTCCAAGGAACATACTTCTAAAGTAAGAAGAAAAAAACTGATAAAGCTGGAGCTTGTATTAATAGTTTGTCTATATACAGTACACTTCAACTAAGGATCTCAGAGCACAAACTAGACCTTACAAGATGCCCAAGATATGAGGCAGGATAAGGTCTGGTTTACAGATGGCATAACAGAGGCACAAGTAGGTTTAAATTATATGTTTTGAATCACACAAATGGATCAGCAACATATTAGGAAACTAAACTACTCTTCAAGTCCATCCTTACTCTGATCAGACTCCTCCCATGTTAGTTCCTCAGCAGCAGAATTCATTTCAGGACAGAGGTCTCAAAGTACAAGAGAGAAAACCAAAGCAAGCAAAGACCCTCACCTCCCAAATGGTAGCAAGTGGCTGTTACAGTCAAGCCTGTGACACAGCTGCCGCTGAACAGTGCTGAGCCATCCTCCTTCACATCCTGCACAACCAGCTGCAGCTCCTTCCCAGGCACCAACTCACACAGGCCTTGGGCCATGCTGGGCTCCCCTAAACAAAGAGAAGAAGTGTGAAGTCAGTTTTACCTATGTTGTTTCTATGCAAACAAAGACAGCCTTCACATTTGCTCAAGAGTGCATTAACATGCATTTATATCCACCTTCATAATGGAAAACAAAGCTTAGGCTCCTGATCTGTAGAAATACAAAGTAAATTCTAAGAGTTAATCAAAATAGAAACACTTTTGTGGCATTAAGGTTCTGATGACTTTGGAGAGTACATTTTCCAATCTTACAGAAACACTGGCACACCGCATTGCATATAGAAGAAGGTGAAAGCAAAATAGATTAATACTAAAAACGCAAAACAGACCTGTCACTTCACAATTATAGGAAACAAAACATTAAATGCCACTGGATGTAAAAAGAACCTGAAAAGGAAAAGTTAGAATTTGATAAAAATCAACTGCAATACATACAGTATTCCTAACGCTAGAAAAACAGCATGTGAGAAAATCTTTGCTGGAGGACTCATTCAGCAAACCTGTAATACAAGTAGACAAATCTATTTGTACAAACTCATCCTCACGTGAGCACTAGGTTTGGGTTATCACAAGAACTTGAGTGCCAGCATAATTATCCTTGTACTTTCTAGATAAGCAGATCCTGGCTAAGGCTCAGGATGGTTGGAAAATCCCTCTGTGAAAGTCAAGCATCCCACGTGCAAATATCAACAATAAAGATGCAGATTTCTGTACTGTAAGAATAGTAAGAGCAGTTCTTGACTGCCTGTAAAAAACAATGCTAGTGTCCCTCACTGTCATAGTGAAAAAAAGCACTGTTAGATGAAGGTAGAAACAGTAATTTCTCATCAGCTATGAGTTACCAGCAAATACAGCATGCATACAAATAATACATAATTACTCTTGTCAATGATTCCTCTTTGTTTTGATGGACAAAGCTAGTCGTATTTGCTTAAACACAAGAGCATCTGCTGCCTGCAGTGTATAATAGGCAAGTAAGGTCTTCTTAAATCAAAGCCTTCTCCTTTATTATTTTAATCCTTCAAAAGCATCATTCACTTTAAGCAGATGTACCATTCTTCAAAAAGCACCAAGGGAAAAAAGACCATGGCTTTTCCATCAGACAGCTAACTTGCCCAGCCTTTTTAAAGTCACAGTAAGTGACACTGATGCGCTGTCTTCTGTTTTTCCATCACTTTTGAGTACAGAAAATTGACATGATGTCCATTCTGATTCTTATATGCCTATCACCCTAGTACCCAGGCCCCGGTGCTATTTCTCCTAAACTGAGTAACTAGCAGGGGTAGGTCTTAAGTGCCGGTTTCCAGTACATGAGTTTGCATGCAATGAGAGCTTCCCATATTGCTTATCATCATTCTCTTTCCAGGCATTTGGGGAAATTCAGGTTTGGGCATTGGGCAGCCTGTCTTGCTTCACTGGTGCATTGTGGCAATTCACTCAGGCACAGAAATAAACATCCAGAAATAAACTTCTGGACTTCCATGAGTCATTCTTCCACTTAAAAAAACCAAACAAACAAACCAACCAGAAAAACCATATGCCTACACCTCTGTTGACACATCAGATTTCACAGCTTGGCCCAATATCCCTTATATCTGTAAGCTCTTTGGAGTTTAAGATCTGTTTACTGAACAGAGAAATCAGGTCTACAGACTAAGGCTCTTAAAATACAAGAGCATGGAGTACTAAAAATTAACCATTGCCAGATTCAAAATAAACAAATAGAGACAATGCTTCATGTGACACATAACTAAACAGTGAAACTACTGCCACATGTCTTAGTTGATTAAGTTTTAGATTGGTTCATAAAGCAATTACAAATATTCACACCAAAAAAGCATCTCCAAGACTGGAGAAAAGCTTTGGTCCACAGAACATCCAATCTAACCCTGGCCTTTTTTATTTTCACCTTCACAGGCCCTTCAAAGAACCCATCCTTTTGTACCGTTGTATCTCCCTTCCTCTATTGGTATATGGACCTCACAGTTCATCTATTTATCCCCTTATTTTTAATTCTCTAAGCTTCGACCTGAAATAAATGTAAGGAGCCTAGCAGACTTCAGTGAAAAGAGTAGCTTCTTCAGCTTGTTCCAGCTGTAGCTCCAAAAACCCTTCTTTTCAATGGCAGACACTGCACACACATCCTTCTTCTAATAAGCTCCTTTTGGAAGCCAAGTCTTTGCTTGAACTGACCTTTCTTTCACTTCAAAGAAAATGTTTTTTCCCTTTTTGTTCCTCTGGATCCCCTTTTTTGTGATATGATCCCCTTTAGCAGAACATGTGCAAACTTTTACCTCTTCTTCTCAACAAGTTCCTGATTTCCTTCATCTCCTTGAAATATTGATTCAGCAGGGCAAAGCTTTCTGCAGCACAATCGCCTGAACTGCACTCTGACACCTTCAGACTGAGGAGCACACGCTGCTTCTCCTCATCAATGCTCATCACCTTCGCAATCACAGTCTGTCCCACCACAAAGTGGTCCTTGGTGTCAGTCACAAACTTGTCACTCATGCTCTATGCAAAGGAAACAAAGGGGCAAGGGTTACTGAGCACAAGTGCTAACTATCAACCACCTGCAGTGCTGTTCAGAAGGGTTTCAGTTAAGACTTCATGAAAATGCATAAGAGAAATTAACAAAAACTAACAAAAAGCCATCAATTAAAATGAATTACTGAAGTCACATGAAATCCTTGTTGAAGCTTAAGCTCACTTGAATAAAGTCCTTTGTTTCATTTTGGAAATAAATTTAAACACAAACCTAAAAGCAGCTTTCACCCTACTGGAGGAAACTGCAAATACAGGATTCACAGCCCTATTGTTCTGTCCTTGTTATTGTACCTTTGCTAAAAGCCATGTTTCAAGCATGCCTGATTACACACATGCTGTTTACTGAAGTGAATGCATTGCTTACCACTTTGGGTGCCAGTCCTGTCACACCGAAAGGGAACTCCACAAACACTCCAAAGGGCATCAGATTCCTCACATAACCAGTCAACAGCATCCCAGGCTGGATTTCAGAGAAACTTCTCACAATTTGTTCCTCCTGTACAGCAGAGATCACTGCAGACTTTCTGCTCAAGATCTGAACAACCAGTTAGGAAAAATGGGAAAAGACAAATGAAAAGAGTTTGATGCCAGGCAAATCTATTGGTGCTGCTAACCACTGGGCTAGAGCACTTTTTGCAGATTAGACAGTACAGAAGCTCAAAATCCCGTAATTCCAATTTCTGTCTTGATCTCTCTACACTAAAATTTAGCAACCAATGTCTCTTAAGCTGCTCAGCATTAAAGATGCATGCTTCACCCTAGCAGAAATGTCAACCTCCTAATATTTCAGTTCTGATTTTTCGTATAAAACCAGCAACATTTTTGCTAAGGTTGTGATATGATTAACAGCCCAGAGGCTGGTTGGGAACTTCAGTCAATTTGCAACCAAGTCCTGGTTCTGATGAGATTCTAGCAGCAGCTGAGCCTCACTTTTAACACAAGAAAGTTATGACTCTTTGAAACATCGCTAGCTTGACAGGCACTTCCATTTAAACATGCTAACTAGTGTATCTTCTGTTTGTTACAGATACCTTCAATTCCTGACAGGTATCTCCTTCCCTCCGTTTTGTTTGAGTGGTTGAAGTGGCAAAGGATACGGTATGCTCTCCCTTGTCACCCAGGCACATAACTCTAGGCAGGACATCTCCCTCTTGAAGACAATGCCACAGGAGCTTGCAGGTAGCAACAAAGTCAGAGAGGTGCACTGTGGGAATCAAGGCTATCACACTGCTTTCATCTTCTAAGATAGATACCTCTAGCCCACTATCTTTCTTCTTCAAGACTTTCACATCAACCATCTGAAAAAAGAACAAATACAGTGATGTAAAAATCCCAAGTGTCTTTGAAGTCATCCCTTTTGATGAATAGGGTACCAAATGCTGTGCTGCAGGGGCTCTGACATTGCCTCCCAGTTCTATATGGGAAGAACATCAACAGGGCTGAGCCTGAAAAGCATGCCAACATTGACAGTAAAATAAAAAGTAACTCTCAGCTCCCAGAGAAATCAAGAGCTAGAAACATTCTCTTGGTTGTTACTTTTTGTTTGAAGGGCAAAGGGAATAATTTAAACAAGATTAGAACTGTCCTGTTCCTGCATTGGCAGTATCTGCAGGGTGTTGGAAACTGTTCATCCCAAAGACAACAGGGAAGCATTTCAAAACTTTTCTCCAAAATTGCCTTTTTCAAGGGAGCAGAAGCAGCTGCTTTTGGAGTGAGAACAGCAGCATCCAGAAGAAAGAAGACTCCAAATAGGAGTAGGAGCACTAATTGGTACCTCCAAAGGACTGTCCTGGGACTCCTTTATCCTGACCTCTGACAACAGAGATCCTGGTTTTGATCCAGGAGGCCAACCACACAGTAAGAAATGCACATTTAATGCTAGTTCCTGACCATGAAGCAGGGTTGTTCAAAGCAATACCAAATCATTTGGAAAACACATAGGAAAAGGCGAAAATGGGAGCAGTCATTGAATTCAATACCTCTCCTATTTGATATTTCACTTCCTGTTTCTTCTTTGGAGTACGTTCCTTTTTGTCCTCCAGGGCAGGCTTGCTTGATAACCTGAAGGACAACAACAGTCTTTCCTGCTGGGGCTCGCATTTTAAGACCCTTACTTTAACAACCTGCAATCAAAAAAGATACAACAAAAGTTTAATTCAGCTGACCATCCTCCTCAGTGTGCTGCCACCTACAAGACGGGGAAATGCATACACAGTATACTTTACTCTCACACCTAAGGATAGCAGACCAGTGACTATAACTTAACAAGCTTAAACAGAGCCAAAATATCCTTCTGATCACACAGATGGAAAATGGAAGTACATAATCATTAAATGACTTGCTAGAAGTATGTAGCAGGTCTGTAGCAGAGTTGAGAATAAAATTCAGATCTCCAGATTTGCAGTCAGAAATCTCGACCAGAAAATTACCCTCCTCCTTAGCTAGCCAACAAACAGCAGGATTAAAGACAAACAAAAGCACCAGAAAAAATAATGAAGAGGGCTGAGATCTCTATAAGCTCGCCCACAACAAAGACCAGAACTTGGTGAACAGCATGGTTCCCAGAGCGCCTGGTTTAAGATGTGCAGGATTTGAAACAAACAGGAAAACCAGAATAATGCAAAGGCAGAAAACCTCATCCTTCTGATTCTGTAGGTAAGTTTTAACTTCCTTAGAAGAAACTGCAGCCTAGAACCCCAAGCTTCTACTAAGTTCTCAGTAACTCAACCAACTGTAGTCCCTGTATCACATACCATGGTGCCTCCTGCACACCAGAACAGAGAGAGCCTAGAAACAAAGACAAGTCCGTGAAAGGACATAAAAGTCTCTTGGTGTAGCTGGTTCCTCCAGGGGAAAACCCACACTGGAACCAACTCAACTGCCGATTTCTCTTTTGCATTCAAACACAAGGCATGGCATAGGTACATTGATTACCTGGCCTTCGTGGAAGACTTCATCTGGACAAGATATGGGTTCTGAGCTCAGTTCATTCTTGGGTACCAGACCTTTAACATCATTGTAGAACTTCACAATGCAGCCAAACTCCCTTGCACACACCACAAAGCCATGTGTGATCAGACCTGCTTTTGCATCTTCATAATTGGAGAGGACTGGAAGCTTTGACTGGACAAGACTTTTCTTCAGAGTAAGGATCAGCTTCCTTCCTGCAGGACTGCACTCTAGCACCTACAAGAATGAAGTACAAGAAGGTTCAAAAAGCATGTCTGCCATTGCCTGGCCAATCCAGCTGCTAAGTTCTCAGAACAAAAGATTACAAAGCAGCTAAAGACCCTGTCTGGCAGCTCTCACCCGACACCTGACTTCATCTCCTATGCTGTACTTCTTCTCAGGCTGCTTCAGGATCACATCAGCAAGATGCATGGACGGCACGAGCCCTTTAATCCCATCAGTCACTTTTACCTGCATCCCAATGGGTTTCAGAGCAAGCACTTTGCCCTAGAATCCAAAATAGGGAAAAGGATCAGTAAATTCAGCATGGAAAGCAGACTGTGCACAAGTAGGAAACAGCCGTCACCCATTACCACCAAATCTAATCCCCATCCAAAAACCAAAATTTTAGTCCAACCCACACTCCACCCAACCAATCTAACCCATTAACTTTTATACATTCTATAAGGTTGTTTTACCTCTTTTCCTTAAGCACAGGCTACTTCTGCAAGTTCCCTATTGACTCTGGCAACCTAGAATTGTTTCCAGAGACATATCCAATACAGTCATGATTCAGACATACGAATGATCATAACTGAGTAACATTCACCCCATCAGCTGATTGTGACGGTCCATACATGAACTTTTACTTTGAGCACAAGGTGAGTTTTAATTTCTTTCACTCAGGTCTTTCTAAAAATGTATTCATGGTCATAAATGACTGACAGTGGCTAAAATTTGATAGCCTTGATAGCATCATGAATAAAAACCTGAACAAAATGGGGAAAGAAAAGTACTGCATTCCATTAATTGAGTCTTGCAAGGAGAAGTTTTTCTCCTCACTTTCATCTCACTAGTCTGGGTCAGAAGTTGAACATACATATTAGGCACAGGAAATGCACATTAGCTAGATCGTTGTTCTTAGTATAACAGCCACACAGGACTGTGCAAGTCCTTCAGAAGCTCACCTGCACCACATCCCCTGTGCGGATATCTTGGTATTGCAGAAACCGTGCTTCAATAATCTGACTAGGAAAGAGACCCAGCAAGAGATGACCAATCAGTCAACTTGAAGGAAATCCAGGATAAGAGGAGACAGTACCCTCTTTGCTTGTCCCAAATATCCGTTATCCCCCACACACCCACCAATACTCTACAACTCCAGAGTTCTGTGTTTTACTCTAACAGACCCACCTCCCAAAACAGCTCTCTGGACATAAAGTTCAGGGAGGTTCACCAGGCTCCATTCCAGGTGACAGCCACAGTTATGGCCCACCAGCCATTGCTCCATGAAAGGAGAATCCATCATCTGTATTGCTTGAAGCCACATAGATGGAAATACTAAGAGGGAGGAGCAAAATGGGCTGGGACTTGGAAGATCAAGGTTCAATTTCCTGTTCAGCCAGTCTTCCAACATGACCTCGGCAGAAGTAATTTAGCTTCCCTGTGCCTGAGCTCACCAACTATATAGACTGTGTCCCAACTCCCTATAGGATAGAGAGGGTGTGGAAGATGCCCAGACGACCTGATGTGAGACAACAGAGATACAAGCCGAAAACCCCAAATGGCAACTTCCAGTCCAGCAAAGCAATGTAGCATTTTCCACTCTCAACCGCACCCTTCTAATCCTTCAATCAATTTTCTGGAAGAGTCTATGAAACTTACTATTTCAGAGATATAATACACATCTCATCCATCAGGCTGTAGTCAATGATCCGACATTTATGTTTGCACCCTGTCTTAAATGCCCCAGGTTTAAAGGATTTTCTGGTTTTTGAAAGATGTTTCAACTAGAAAAAAAACAATTAAAATTTAGTGTTTGGAAAATGGAAGCACTGATATAGACCCTAGGTTGAAGTGGTAGCATCTGACAAAATTGTTCCCCTAACATAGGCTCTCTGTGCAGCAGGTTTAACCAGTTCTTCCACAACAACCCTCCTATGTTCCAACTCAAACAAGGGGTATGTATGATTTGGCAAACACCTTCCACCCTTCCACATTGTCTTAATTTTGTTGTATTTGTCTCACAAAGAGCACAAAAGTAGAACAGGTAGAAAATAAAACCTCCTCCTAGCCTCCTTCCCCAGGAGGCTAAGACAGCTATGGAGGACTTGCCTCACCGCCCTGGTACTCACCCGTGCAAATGCAAGAGTGCCATCATCAAGCTCAAAGACAGCACCAAACTGCTTGTAGAAAGCTTTCACTGTCGACTCCTCCACCACTGCCCCTATTTGATCATTGGAGAGCTGGTTTGGAGATCCCCCAGGGTGGAGGAAGGCCTGCCGTAGAGTAAGCCGCACCACCTTGGAGGTGGGGTGGACAGAGAGGATGCAAGCTTTCATCTGGGAGAAGACAGCACAGTCATTAAACATAGATTTGTAAACGAAAGAGGAGAAAGGCACATTACTCATGTTTTTAGACATTATGCTTGGTACCTAAACTCTTTGTTCATGTAAAAGCACTTTCCAATATTACTACTAAGATATCACTTCAGTTCTAACAGCTTCAAAGATGAGGGGTTTTTGCTTTTGTCTGTTGTTTACAGACTAGACTGGTACTAATACAGTGAGGGGAACATGACTGCACAAGTCATTTTTCTATCCCTTGCAAGTATCTCATGCTTCCCAAATAAATCTTCCATTACCTCAGGAATGGCTTTGCTCTTTACAGCTCTAAAGCAGCCATGATAGTAATTCAAATAAAAGATGAGAAAGACAGCTATCGTCAGTAAGATTTCAGAGATTATTCCACAGAAACATTGGAGATGATAAGAGATGCTGTAACCAACATGCCAACTCCAGCCATCCTTCACTCTCCTTACCACTTGATCTGGAGAATAGTTCATGGATTTCTCTGGGTCCATGTGCATGAAATCCACAATGCCAGTGAAGGAAGACAGAAAGCTCAGTTTCATCCCAAGTGGGGCCACCTAGAAAGGGGAAGAAGAAGATGCCAAAAAAAATTTGCACTCAGTTTTCATGCAGCTCAGAGAGCAATTCACATATTTCACAAAAAGGCACTGTCAGTGCTGATCAACAAGCACGTCACAAGAGACAGGAAAACCACTAACAATTCTGCTTTCTACATTGTTTTGCAAAAACAATCCTTTAGTTTTTTGAAAATGCTGTGCATACTCTGAAGACTACTGCTAACCTGTTGAATACTTTATCTAGGTAAAGGCCAGAGAAGCACAAAATGGATCCTGTTCCGCTTCAAGCATCATCACCAACTTCAGGCTGAAGCCTTTATACTCGTGGCATCACAACCAGTACAGAGATCAGACTTTAGGTGAATGAAGTGGAGGGAGGTTCTAGCAGGTAACAGTGTTTGCTACTGCAAAGTAGCTGAGCCCCAGCACAAAATTTTCCTGGGCATAAACTTCCACCTCTACTTCACCTGTCTCCCTGCCTTCAGCAAGGCTCACAAGAAAAAAAAACAAACCCAACAAAACAAACCCAAAACAGATTTTACCTTCTGCACTCGAGCTTTCACCACCAGCCCTGGCAATAAATTGGAGAGCGTCCAGTTCTGTCGTTCTGTTGCAAGGGATGCAGCAACCTCTGATCGATCAATGGACAAACGGACCACTCTTCCCTCGTTCTTTACTTCCACAATGATACAGTTCAGGTTCTGGCCTATTTTCAAGTCAGGCCCTACAAAGACAAGTCACAGCATAAAACCTCCACCAGGAACACTCAGGGATTTCCTTCTGATCTTTCCAAAACTTTTACAGAAAGCAGGCTGAAATCCAACAGCTTGTTTCAGACCAGCCACAAAACTGCTGTTTTCAGCAACTCACAAGGACTCCACTTTGATCCAATCTCACTGAGGTGCACTAACACCACAGATACAAGCTTTAATCTCTTTTATTCTCCACCTCTATTTTAACCCCAGCAGCTCCTCCTGCACTACTTCTTACCTCTCTTGACTGCTTTGATGTAATTTTGGGCTTTCTGACGAGGCAGGAAAGCATGAGTCCCACTGACTCCAATATCAATGAGGTAGCCATGGTCCTCCACACTAGACACAAAGCCAGAGAGCAGCTGTTGGGAGGGAAGCACTGCAATTCAGTAACGTGATGAAACTGCTGGGTCTTCAAAGAATGCACATCTGGTAAGATTCCCCACCCAAGTACTCGTTTCATAAGGACAGAGCACTGAGTTTTCCAGAGCAGCAGAAAGAACACTACATTCTTTCTTATTACACAGCTCATCTGGCAGTGAGGTCTCAACTCTACCCTTATCCAACTATACATGTATAAAGTTCAAAAACTGGTAGATAAAAAAAATTGGGATGCTCAAAAATAGCAGGTACTCTAATTGCAGGCACATGCCTACAATCATACAGCTGGAAACATGAAAGCTAAACAACTAAGCACCTCTGCAAGGCATGTTAAATATTATTCTCTGCATAAATAACAAAGAAACCTACCCAGAAAGAAATCATTAAATAACTTGCCCATATCAAAACAGAATCAGGCGAATAGATTTCATGAGTGACAACCTGGAGCCAAGACCCAATACTGCCCTCTCCTCCCAGGTCTCTTCCATGGTGGGAGCAGCTCCATATTCTGCTCTGAACCCATGCAAAGACAAACTGAAATGTTCTCCCAGGCACTGTGCAAGAGGCACCTCCCAAAGCCTACAGAGGCTGTGACAGACCCAGAACACATACCATGCCTGATGCTAGTGCTGAAGCATTTAGACCCTTATTGACCTTCTTGGGGTCAATTGATAATTTGATACTCCGACGTCCATCAGCACTTTTCTCAACACTGGTCACAATGCACCTGACCAGCATCCCTGGAGAATACATGTCCGGGAGCGAATTCAAGTCCTGCCCAGCAAGATGATCAAGAGAGAAACATACAAATTTTACAATATTAAATGATATAAGGAGGCCAGAATTTGTTACTGAAGTAGCTTTTGAAATCAAAATCCCATAGTAAAGTCCTGTTTCTCTGTCAAACCTACAATAAAAGGCAGGAAATGCCACAAACACCAGGATCTCAGTACAGAGGCAGGGATGACACTATGCAATGTTAGCTAGCAAGACTGGTAGGCTTTGCTTAAAAAGGAATACTGCGTGGGCTGGAGTCAGGAGGTGGCAGCTGAGGAAACATGTACAGAGACAACAGTGACCCTAACCTCACCTCCCTCTTTAGCAGAGAAAAACACCACCACCAAAAGGCTACTGTACCTGGCAGGTCCCATACTCCACACCACCTTGGGAAAACTTTTGGAGTGCTGACACCAGAGAGACGGGGTAACAGGTTACTCCATCCTCTTTCTTTCAAGCAATCAGCATTATCAGCAAATTGCAAAGTTTGCTCAAAAAGCCAGTTCCAAACCAATGTCAGTCTACATTACCACTATGCAGTAGCACGTTGCATATGTCAACACACAATTAAACTGCAAGGACTTTGCTACTCCCCACGCCCCTGAAAAACACTTGCACCCTCACATCGTTTTCCAACCACTTCCCTAACTTCCTGCCATCATTGCCTACAGCCAGAGATAATTATTTAGCTTCAGCAGCAAATAGGCAACACAAATCTCTTCATGTTCAACAGGCTGTCTACAAAGTTCAAGGATTATTTAGCCAAAGCTAAGGCACTGCAGGTTATCAAATTCAAGTCAGCTGCGAGATACTAGTAACCAGGCTCCTAAGCAAGACCTTAGGGTTGGTTCTGAGGTATGATGAACTAGCTTCCAGGCACAAATCACAGCCCCAGTCCAAAGTCTCACCTCCAGGAGTTCTCCTTGGGCCACCTCTTTGCTCAGCAGTTTGCTGTAGGCATCACTGATCTGTGTGACCGGCACAAATCCAGAAAGTCCATTGGGCAAGCTGATGACTAGCTCGTAGTCACTGACCTCTTTTATACAACCAAGGAGCAGCATCCCCTCACAGAGTGCCTGGGAAAGCAGGAAGAATAGCATACCATGAATATTTTAGCAAGTCAGTGATAACAGTGGTAAACACATTTTTGTCCCCAATCACTGATGTATTTTACAGGTTTAGTGAGGAAGAACATGCCATTTTGTGGTAGGTTGACCCTGGCTAGGTGCCAGGTGCCCACCAAAGCTGCTCTATCACTCCCCCTCCTCAGCTGGACAAGGGGGAGAAAATATAACAACAGGCTTTTGGGTCAAGATAAGGACAGTTTAATAAAGCAAAAGCAAAGATCACACATGAAAGCAAAGAGAAATAAATGATGTTATTCTCTACTTCCCATCAGCAGGCAATGTCTGGCCACTTCCTGGGAAACAGGGCTTCAGCATGCATAGTGGTTGCTCTGGAAGATGGAAAATGTCCGCCCTTCCATCTCCCTTTACTTAGCTTTTATATCTGAGCTGACGTCATATGGTATGGAATATCTGTTTGGTTAGTTTAGGTCAGCTGTCCTGGTTATTCCCCTCCCAAGATCTTGCCCAGCCCCAGCCTGCCACTGAGGGGGACAAAAATGTTGGAGACACAGCCTTGATGCTGTGCCAGCACTGCTCAGCAGTAGCCAAAACACTAGTGTGTTATCAACACCTTTCTAGCTACCAATGCAGAACACAGCACTATGATGGCTGCTATGGGGAGAATTAACTCCATCTCAGCCAGACCCAATACACATTTTTACACAGCCCAGAAGAGAGATGCACTCAAAATCAAACCTCAATTGTGAGTGGTTCAATAGTCACAACATTGTCTTTAGCAGTGGCTGTGTTGTCTGCCTTGAACTTCTTCTGCTTTCCTTGAACACTCTGGCTCCTTTTTCTTTTCTGGGATTGTTCTTCATGGTGAACCTAAAGCAGATTATAAGCAGAGAAGGTAAAAATTAAAAGTGGATAAAGAGAGGAACTTTGCACTAAGGCAGAACTCTGTTGCCAGAAATAAAATTAGAAAAAAATACTAGGATCAGAGAAAAAAAGGAAACAACCTTGCTAACTGCTATATGTCTACATGCAAGTCTTCCAAAATATCTCCTTTGGACTGAGGCTAATGACTGATAAAACTATGAATCTTGGGAATGGAAAAGAATGGCGCAAGTGATTTGCACCACATTCTACTAACAGAAAAAGAAAGACCAAACTTAGTCTATATCCACTAACACCAGCCTCACTACATGAGGACCTTCGGAATAAGATGCTTGTGGGAAATTTAAAAGCTAAAAAGCCTGATCAATAATTTTGATGGAACTTTTTCTGTCATCACATGCAACGTGCATCAGACATCAGAGATCTTTAAGAAATCAGGATAAAGATGGATGTCGGCAGTTACCTCTTCCTGGAAGTCCCTTCTACAGTTTACTATAGAAGTAAAGGATAGGAATGACTGCAGGTCATATTCTGACAGTGGAAGAACTCTGAGAACAGATAATCAAGAACAGGCAAACAACATACATCAAACAAGTTGTCCCGCTCTAACTTTGGGTTGGGTGGTTTTCCCTCTGTGGGTTTTTTCTGGATGCCCCCTCGAGGAAAGTTTTCTTCCAGGGATGCCATACTTGGACTTCTATAGGACAAATGACAAAACAGAGATTAAATGTGCAGTTGTTACACTTGTTGCTCACAAACACTGGAGACATAAAAATGAACTACCCCCAAACTAAGAAATCTTTCAGACAGCTACTTTACAGTTAGTCAGTGACAAAACAAAAACTCATGTCCAAATGTATTTAACATTTGACTACACTGAAGTGTTGCAATGATACATCTAAATATGTGCATCCTTAACACTTTTTACTATTGCCCAATTCTACTAGAGTAATAATTTTTAAGGCATTTAGATGCACCGCATAGATACTCATAAAACTGCTTTAACCATAAGTTACCTGAACAGATCTTTATTATATTCAGTAGACAAGCTGAAATTACCTGCCTCAGTCATCAAGGAGAAAGTTGTGAGTGAAATGGTAAGTAAGCTTGGTCTGCATGTTTACTTTTTGGATAGCACCCTTAACGGTTAGCATAATTTGATACATCTTTGTGTAAGCTGCGCCTATCTATATATATTTAATAAATATGTTTAACATTCCTACATTTCAATCAGTAAATACCACCCTAGTTATTAGGCCACAATTCCCATGCTATTTCTTACTTTAGTCAACGGTCCTTTTACAGAAATTAGCACAGAAACACTACCTTGTCAAATTTACAGCAGTCTGTTAAGACATATAAAACTCCTTTAAATGTGAAAGCACATAGGAAAATTAAAGTTCATCAAGACACGCGTCCTCAAAGGCCTCGCTGAGCAAGAGACGCCTTCCACGGCCGGCAACTGAGCCAGGCAAGGCGGGAGCTCTGCCCGCAGGGGCCTTACCTCCCCCTGGTGCTGTCGCTCTGGCCCCCGCAGCCCCTCCCTCGCTGCCGCCGGGCCCCGGGCCGCTGCCGGGATGGGGGAGCCCGGGACTGGGGAGCGGGACCGGCAACCGCACGCGTGCAGCAGGACCAGCCAGCCGGAAGCAGTACACCAGGCAAAGGGGAAAGGGCAAGGGGAAGAGGCAAGACTGCTTCTCAGCCAACCAGAAGGAAAGGGGCGGAGAGAGCCCGCCCCCTGGGAGAGGAAGTGCACCAATCCGCGCGGCCTGTGGTGGCTGCGCGCGGCGCTCGGCGGCCGCCATTTTGTGGGAGGGCGCTGGCGAAGGGCAGAGAGCGGCGGCGGGACGGTGGTGGCTGAGGTAACCCTGGGCGCCCGCGGGAGAGGGTGCTGGCCCCAGCCGCAGACCCTTGCCCGCGCGTCCTCCTGTAGGGCTGCGCCGCCGGGTGGGAGAGCGGCTCTCTGCGGGGCCGAGCTGCGTCTGTCCTCTGCAGCGCCCGCGACCTTCAGCCGCGGCATCGCTCCCCTTCGAGTACCAGGCGCCGCTGCTTCCCTTTCCCCGGCCCGACGCGAGCTGAGGAGAGGGAACGCCGGGGCCGCGGCTGTCTGCGCCGGCGAGATGGGCCCGGCTTTTGTGCGGGGCTGGGGCGAGCGCGGCAGCCGGCGGTGCCCGGTGTCAGACCAGGCGGCGGGGCGGGCCGCGCCTGACAAGGACACCGGGCTCTTCCGAAAAGAAAAGTTATGTTGTGGTGCCTGGGTTCTGAGCCAAGGACGCAGCAACTCTTCTTTTGCATCGGTCAGGCATGAGAAAAGACCACCTTAGCTTTGCAGGTCGCATATGGCAGATGTTCAGGGGGTTTGTTAAGATTTCTAAATATTGCATAGTCAATCCAGTTACAGGCACACCTACTGGATTATATACCAGAGAGATACGTTACTGGATTGGGTTTGTATAAAAGCTGTGTTGGAGAACATAGCACCTGCTGCAGCAGCTTCCTGTATCCTTCCTCTTCTGGGGTGCTGGTGGCTGCAGCATCTGCCTGGTTTGGTAGGTAACCGTATGGCACGTGTGCCTCTTCTGGAGTGAGTTACAAGCTAAACAACAAATGTTTGTGCTAAACATAAAACCCTCTTAAACACCAGAAAAATATATCTCTAAACATTAAAAAGAAAAGCCCTTTCATTGTAAGGCTGATCAAATACTTGAACAGGCTCACCAGAGCAGTTGTGGAGTCTCCCTCTCTGAACATACTAAAAAGCTGATTGGACATGTTCCTGAGTGACCTGCTGTAGCTGCCCCTGCTTTGAGCAGGTTGGGGTTGGACTATGATCTCCAGAGGTGCCAAACTGAACCATTCAGGGAATCTGCAAGTGTGCTACTGTAGCTATGCCAGGGTTTTGTGTTAATGAACTTTTTAGAGTAGATCTGAAACTTTGGTCCAGACACAATACAAAAGTGTGCCCTCGTGTACTTAGTGTTTTTGTTGTTCCTGTGAAAGCACTTCTGAAGCTTTGTAGCTGGCTCAAGTAACTTGGTGATCTAGTTGAAAAATAAGTGGGGAAAAAAGCGTATTTTTATCTAGACCTGTGAATACTAGGCTGGACAAGTAAGATGCAATAGAGCCATGCAATTGAGAGCAGGGCAGTTGTTAATAAGAACTTGCACTCTAATGTGGTATAAAAGTTGTAAAGTGGCATTTTGAATCACAAAACAGAGTAGTAGTCTAGTCTGAACCTTGTCGCCAAGTTTTTGAGTATGTAATTGAAGCTGCTTCTTGGCTGAACTACTGAAGATTTATCTTAATTAGGTATTGCAGATTCCTGAACAATTGGTATAAATTTGCCTGTGTTGAAATGTTGTGTAGGCAGGACTGACAGGTCTCTTCTTTATAAGTGCTTTGAGGAATTTTCTCTTTTATTATCATAATCCTGTTTGTTTTTTTCATGTTTAACAGAGTTGAATGAACTTTGAAAATCATAAATGTTTTTCCCTTCAGAACCCCTCATTTGCTTATCTGCTTGTGTCACCTGTTTTGTACCTTAAGATAGAGTGCTCTGAATGCATCTGCTCCTTCTGTATGTTGAATGTCCAACTGTCTGTTGAATGTGCTGAAAGTGGATTTAATAGCCGACAATGGAATTAAGTTCAGTGTAAACATTAGTTTGATTTTTCTATTGATCCTGTCCAGCTCACTTTAAATTTGTTATCTGCCCTGTATTGCTTGTTAGGACAAGCAGCCATGGCTGGCCATGACTCAGGATCTCAACACCAGTTCACTGGATTTCAGAAGTACTTCAATTCCTATACCATCACAGGCAGGAGGAATGTATGTATTACATATTTTAGCTTTTGTAGTCTGGTATAATGGTGTTTTCTGAGTTTTAGACTGAAACTAAATGTAACTTTTATGTTTTCCAGTATGTACTAGCAACATACACCAGTATTGCAATGCTCATCTTGTATTTCAAGCTTAGACCTAAAAAGAAAACTCCTGCTGTGGCAGATAAGTAAATGGTAAGTGGCTGGTGTTCTTCTGTGACCAAAATGCTTCAATGCCAGCCCAGGAAGAAAGAGTGACAAAGGACAAATTGCTAATAATACAGTGTAATTAGAGAGAAATGCAGGCATGTGAACATTGTATTTATCATTTGAAATCTCAACTAAACTATAGCATCAGCTTATTTGGGGGCATTCTGAATGAAGTATGTTGTTAAAAGTGGGATGCAGAATGTATGGGATACCAGTATTCTGTTTGTTCTTCTGACATGGTAAATGGGACTAGGGACAGCATGCAGGGAGGAAGAGTAAGCAAGGAGGGAGGAATGGAAGGATGTTGCAGCTAGGTACCTCAAGCTTTGCCTACAACTATTAGGTGCCTCTGGTCTGTCTTTCTGCTGTAAAATAGGGATAACTGTTGTTTTGTAGGTTATTGAAATAATAAAGTAGTACTTGGTTGTCAAGCACAGATCAATGTAGTCTGTTAAAACCTTCCTTTGAACAGAGTAAAGGAGCACCACCATACAGTGGAACTGTATATATTGCACCCCTGATTATGCAAGGTCTCTATAGGAGTGATGGGACTTGTTCTCGTATAGCAACCACCAAGTGTTAAAAAATTCTAGAGTCGCTTTCAAATACAAAATTT
Organism: Elanus axillaris; assembly: GCA_026212715.1. Lineage (NCBI taxonomy): Eukaryota > Metazoa > Chordata > Aves > Accipitriformes > Accipitridae > Elanus > Elanus axillaris. The sequence continues at coordinate 28,356,037 of JANZLQ010000100.1, read as the reverse complement.
CTGCTGAAATGGTGTTTTGAAATAACCTATGGGCTGTCCTTATAGTCTACAAAAAGGTGTAGAAAACAAAAACTTGAGCATCGTTGTGTGTTAAAGGGACATCAGTCATTTCTTCCTGGGTGTACTGAAATGTGCCTGCTTGTAACTAAAACTGTTTGGGCTTGGGGAAGGGGGATGCTCAGTTACTAGTACCACTGTGCAAGACTTGCTATGTTTGATCTCTCTTCTCTTGGCAGGTTGCTGGCATGTCTAAACCTCCAGTCTGTGTCAGTGTAATGCAAGCTGATGACCTGTTGTGGCTAATAAAATATAAATGATTACTTGTTTTATTGGAAATATGAAATGGTGCAAAACAGCATAAATGTTGCACTTGGCTTTTTTTTTTTCCTCTGTCACAGTAGTTAGTTGTAATGGAGATGGGAGTAGCTGATTCCTGTCATTACTATCTTAACTAAACTTCTAACACATCCTAAAGTGTTCTGAGCACCTGGTAGTAACCTAGGAAAGACCCCAGCAGCATGACGATAATACTGGCACAGAGCTTACAGCTGATCAAAGCATCTCCACACTTCCATGTCGTAGTGTGTAACAACAGTAAGCTTACATGGTTTGCAATTACCTGGTTGCTCTGATTTTTTTGCATTCCAAGCTAGTAGCTTACATGGAAACAGTGACTTCTTCACTATTATTAATACAATGCAGATTATAACTTCAGTCTCTGTTGTCCATATTTTGCATAGAATGTGTTTGGTTTTGATGGAAAACCTCCCAAAATAGACTGATCAAATTATCTGACCTTTTTCTGCTACTGACCTCTCTTGCAGAGGTAACTGCCAGAAAGAAAATGGCTTGCTTTGTTGGTGTTTTTACAACTCTGCATGTTCATAAACAGCAACTTAAGTAGTTCAGTGCTTATTTTTCCTGGACATAGCCTCTTAAAAAATGAGGTATTCCTACAATTAGATATATGCAGCTCCCTCTGCCCAATGCTAAAACTTGTCTATCATGTCCTTCAGCGTGTCTTTCTATATCTCAGTTAAAACTCAGTACCTTCCTTAAAACGTTAGTGCTAATGTATGAATGTGATTATATGGCACAGCCCTTCTTAGAAGGGTGCCAGCAGCAGGAGTTGAACCTGGAATTTCTGAATGCTAATGCATGCAAACATAATTCCCAAACAGAGGGCAGCCGGAGGTAGGCATGGTGGCTGTAAAAAACGGAGAGAGAAATTACAGGGTCTTTGTGCTCTCTTACTGGAGCCTATGTATTCTTCAAGACATTTGTACATGCTGGGCCTTCCGAATAAATCCAGCAGTCTTCCTCTCCTATGAGTTTGTTTGCATAATGGCCTCTGCTGTATGCAACTTGCCAGATGAATAATGGTTGTTGTAACAGTGTAATAGATCTAACTAGCTGGAACCCATCCCCTACTGTTAGAATGAGATTTACATGAAATGGCTCCTCATCAACTTAACCCTTTTTGAATTACTTCCTTTCTCTTAGCAGAGTGCTCACAGCTACAAGCACTGGTCTTGTTTCCATTGCAGCCATCAAGGGAAGGAAATACCTTCTTGTAACATACAAACACAAGCTGCGTGGTTTTTAGTATTTATTATAATATCAAAAGTATAAAACTGTACAAAATACAAAGGCAGAATGTGGCAGTGTTTTCTTTAAGCTGTACATGCTTTGTTTTAGGTAACTTGTTTGATTCACCATAATTGTACTTAAATCCAACTGGTCACATTGAGAGCTAGGAAATGTTGTTGAGGTACCATTACACAATGTAGTTTTAACTTTTTTTCTTAAAATTTCCAGGTATGCTTCCTAATAACTTTTCCACCCTTTATTTTCATGCATAATGCTTGTAATATGCCTTTATTTTAAGAGTCAGAGAAGGGATGAGAAGGGAGGTAGTTCTCTATTTACTTTGCCTTAGAAATGTCAAGTTTTGTTTTTATTTTCACTAAAGAGCCACCAGAATGTTCAAGTGTCCAAGCCCTTGCTGGAAAGTAATGAGGAACACAAAACAGATTTCCCTGTATACAACTTGTAACACAATTGGGGAGAAAAAAAACAAAACAAAAACAACCCACACAACCAAAAAAAAAAAAAAAAAAAGACACAAAAAAAACTTAAAACAAAACAAAAACAAATGCAAAAACCACACTGAACTGGGCCTGTCCTATAGTGGTGGTGTTTTCTGTTCAAAGACCCAGAGAGAAGTTATACTTCCCAGTGTTTTGCGTATTTTACTCTTCCTTAGAAATAAAGCACTGAGCTTTATTGGTTGTCCAGGAGGACGTACTAGGGTACAGTGTTTTTGTGGGTGGAAATTGTCATTTCAGCAGACAAGCTGGCCTTTCAAAAGCAAACTGATAATACACTTAGGACTGCATAATCCTTTTACTTTGCAATAGTATTTCAGTTTCTTGGCTAGTTTTAAGTTTTGATGCATTAAGCCTTATGCAGAAAGGATGCAGGTTTTAAAAGTTCTTTCAGATCTAACACAACATAAAAGGCTTTAAGTCCACTTTTTTAATAATGGGTATTTCAGTTGTGCCTCAGTCCTTTTTTTTCTTCATACAATACAGTATTTTGCACTTCTGGTTGCTTATCACACTTACAGCATTGGCTACCTGTGAAAACAGAGTAACAAGAGCTGCATTTCCAGTACCTCAGAAGAGCACAGGAGTTTGAAATCTTTTCAGGACTTAGTACTTGGATGCATAAAACCCGCACACCTAACTTCATGGCAGTTCCCCACAATCCTCTCTGCCTGTTGGACCTACTCTTTCAATGCCCTGTTTGTTGCTGTGATACTCTCACCATACCTGTTGCTCAGCCCAGGCTATAGTGAATTAAACTACATTCTTTTCCAAAGCTGAACAGTTTTTTTGCTTGTGTTTGAGATTGATTAAACATTTTCTAACCATAAATTAAGTGCTTTAAAAAAAAAATCATTTGAGAACACATACCAAGGCTGTTAACTTTCCACAAGTTTCAGCAGAGCTCAATACCATCTCTGAGAGGAGACAGCCATTTTCATATACATATATATAATTTTATCAAAAGCACCATGAACAATTCTTTTATAGCCACGATGTCTTGTCGATCTCCAGCATTTTCAAACTGTGGATAAATATGAAATAGCAGAACTGAAAAAAGCTGCTTGCATTAGTTTACATAGTTCATTTGTCCTGCAACAGACTAGTGGGATCCACCTGTACAAGACACTCCTCCTCATCTCACTTATGAGGTCACTACTGCAGTGACTTGGCACAGTCAGTCGTACAGCTTCCCAATTTACTGTGAACTGTAGGCTCCTGCAGCCAGTAGCAAGTTTCTGCGTGTAAAATGGAGGTGTACAACCGGGGTTGATTTGGTCATGTATGTACCTAGTAACAAGTCCTGTGAGTTTTCAGGCAAGTTTATATGTCCAGTGGCTGTAGTAAAGTCATCAGTTTCTAAATCTTCAAATGCCTTCACAGCATCCCACAGACGAACTGTGTTATCCATTGAACCTAAAAAGAACAACAGTTTAAAGTCTTTTGTTAATAAAAAAGGTATATAAAAAAGTTACTGGGGAGCAAGTTAACAGAAATTAAAGCTTAAAAAGCAGGTAGACTTATGCCCTCATCCTGCAAGGAAACAGACTTCAACAAGCCTCAAACACTCTTAAAAAGTTACCAGGATTTCAGCTTTCCTGTAACCTAACTTGAATGCCCTGTACCTAAAGCACAACGAACTACTCTCTTGAAACACTTGGGTGTGGATTTCATCACCTAGCACTGAAAAAGCAGGACCATCCTGTGGGCTAGATGCCAATTTCAGTAAATGTTTATGATCCTAAATCACATCACAGTTTGTTTGATACAGGGAAGACAGGAGAATTTTGCAGGCCCAGTGGCCTGTGCTTTCACTGGAGCATTGGTAGATAAATTGAAGTAACCACCAAGCAGGCTGGATCAAACCTGTACCCTGTCTGTTAGCTTTCACTCCTGCAGTACTGGGGTTTACTGAGGATTCTCACTGCACTGCATTTAGGAACATACTACTAAATAAATCTAGAACATTCTTAGCCTGGTTTCATGAGGAAATTACCCTGAATCAGTGACCATCGCTCCTTCTGTCAGTAACTTGAACTTACTGGCTAATTTCAACCATTTGACAGAACAGAACAAGTTTCAAATTCATTAAATTCCTATACATTTTAAGAAAAGAGTTCACTAAACCTGGAGAGACAAAAATTTGTGCCTCCATGAAGGGAAAATCTGGCCAAGGAGCTCTGCTGTATTAGACACCAGAGAATCCATGTGGACAGGCAGGAAAAATGAAGCAGGCTTCACAAGTTCTGCTGTTCATAGACCTGATGGTTATTCTATACCAGAAATCTACCATGAAGAAATAGTAAGGGTGTGGATAACTCATCTTCCTTTCTGTCCCTTCCTCTCTCTTTAGTCCTGCTGTATGTCCCACTCCCATTCTAGTATCCTGCACTTCTCTAGTCCAGCTGCTTCTTGTTTGCCCTACAGTTATTTCTAACTTCAGATTCCACCCCCAACACTACGCAGACCCCAGCCTTTGCTATCATCTAACTGCATAACACCTTTCCTTCAGTTCCTGGAAGAGTGAGGGGTCACACTTCACAGTCCAGCAAAGTACTCGCAGCAAAGTACTCGCAGTTTGAAGTTGCTGCTTTTGCTAAGCAAGTGATTCTACTTTGTCTTCCTCAATTTAAAGAACCAATTATATCATTCCTCTTCAGACTTACAGAACACAACAGGAATTTCACTGTTTCCAGTGAATTTTACCTGATGCTAAAATTTCCCCATCTCTACTGAATCTGAGCGCGTAGATAGTGTCAGTGTGCCCTTTCAATTCTCCAACCATCAAGCCATGTCCAATATCCCACAGTAGAACTCTTCCATCTGTTGCTCCAGTAGCCAGGAATCGTCCATTAGGAGAAAATGCCAATGAATGAATTGGTCCCTAAAACAGACATTTGGGGGGGACCAAACGTTAAGTCTACTCACATTCAATCAGTCAAGCCTTATTAATTCTGAACACTACTCTTAAGAATCTCATCACAGAAATAAAACCACTTTCACACCATGAGTGATATGCCTTTACCTTATGTCCAGTGAATATTCTTACACAATTCCCATTCAAAACATCCCAGAGCCGAATAGTCCTGTCTGCAGAGCCCGTGGCAATATAGTTGGAGTTTGGATGAAATCGGGTACACGTCACATCAGCAAGATGACCAGCAAATATCCGTAAAGGCTGGTAGTGATCCGTTGCCCACAGACTGAAAAGAAAAGCTTTATTAATAAAAGAACCCAAATGAAGTTCAGTATCTGTACCTACTGGAGCAGGTCCAGAGGAGGGGCACAAAAATCAACCGAGGGATGGAACACCCCTCCTATGAAGAAAGGCTGAGAGAGTTGGTGTTGTTCAGCCTGGAGAAGAGAAGGCTCTAGGGAGACCTTATTGCAACCTTTCAGTACTTAAAGGGGGCTTATAAGAAAGACAGGGACAAACTTTCTAGCAAGGCCTGTTGCAGTAGGACAAGGGATAATGGTTTTAAACTTTTAAAAGAGGTTAGGTTTAGACTGGATATAAGGAATTTTTTTTTACAACGAGGGTGGTGAAACACTGGAACAGGTTGCCCAGAGAGGTGGTAGATGCCCCATCCCTGGGAACATTCAAGGTCAGGTTGGACGGGGCTCTGAGCAACCTGATCTAGTTGAAAGATGTCCCTGCTCATTGCAGGGGGGTTGGACTAGATGATCTTTGGAGGTCCCTTCCAACCCAAACCATTCTATGATTCTATGATCTATCTGTTGCACCATGAGGAATAAAAGGAAGTAATTATGCAGTGGTTTCTTACTGGTCAGTTTATTGAATTAGCAGGATCTGTTTTGGAAAAGTATACTTTTCAGAAGGAAAAAATAAAGACTATCCTGTCAAGTTGCTAAACAACTGGAAAAGAACACTTCCAATCAGATCATCACATAAGAGGACACCATCTCTTTAGTTCATCAGATAATCTGATGTGTGTTGAAAAGGAAAAAAAAAATTAAAACATTTGTCCAGTATTTTAATTAACATGAAATAAAATTTATTTCCAGTAATAGGGTAGGCTACAGTCTGTCAGCTAATCACTTTCAGGGTTAATCCACCACAAACTGACCCAGACAAGTAAAAAACCCATCCAGTTTCTTACCGAGCCACTCTGTCGTGTCCCCCTGACACAAAGTAATAACCATAAGGGGAGAATTGTGTATCCCATACTGGATAGTTGTGTCCTTTATATCCCACCAAACATGTGAATGTTTGGAGACTCCACAATCTGACAGTGCCATCCTCAGAACAGGACAACAGATAGTTCCTGTCACAGGAGAAAGTATAGCGTATTATGTATCAAACTTACACATGGACTGTATAACCATTGCATAAACACTGTGAGATGTCTATGGTAAGAAAAACTGTCCACTGAACAGCATCTGTTTAGCATGTCACATATAAATCAGCATTTTGGTGGGGTAAGCAACAATAACCAATTCAAGCAGAATCCAGTCCTGGGCCCTTATGGAAAAAAAAAAGAGACAACTGGATGTTGTTGACTAATTCTGATGATACCTAGAGCAATACCAAGGAGAGGAAAAAAAACAACCCAATACACAAGAAAATCCCACAGAGCTGGTCTTTACTCATGAATTCCAGCTACATGAAAAAATTACTAATAAATTGCTATGCTACATTACTTGGGGGAAAAGATAAAGTCTTTTTAATATAAGTCTATAAACAAAATTTGAGTATTCCCTGAAAGAGAATTCATATCATGTTCACATTCTCAATCCATAAACGTTCCACACAAAATTTACTTCTCAGCTGCGTTTCCGTAATGGTTGCTTCCTAACTAGATGCATGCAAAAGCAAAACATGAGACATTTAAAGCTCCTTGCTACTGTCCAGACTCTCATAATTACATAAGGGTTTAAATCTCTTATTTCAAAGACACTATTCCATACATTTTCAAAATAAAGTCTCAACAGAGTATGAGAATCCTGAAGGAGTGCGATGATACACTCCTCAGTCTGGTTTTATGTTTTGCAGTACTATAAGTGAAATCAACACTGCAGTATTTTCCTCCCTGCAATTCAGTTAAAACCCAGTTTAAACTACAGCTTACAAAAAAGATGGCCTATTTTGCCATCTAAGTCCTGAACCTCAGAAAAGCTGCTGGCATCCTCAGCACCAGTTGATTTCAGCAATAGCTGACAGTGCCCAACAACCTGAGTATAAGGAGCATTTATGTTTGCACACAGTTTCTTGTAAGCTGCATAAACAACTGCTTTAACCTTCTGGAAAAAGCTACATTAAGAACATGTTTGCATTCAGTAAGTAGCATGCAATTAAAACTCAAGACAAGCAAACTAGTTAGCTTGTAAACTTATTTTACCTATCGGGACTGAAGCTGGTGCCATAGACAGGTCCACTGTGACCATATAAAATCTTCAACTCACTTGCTGTTTTCTCATCCATGATCCTCTCCAAGACATCATCTGATTCTTTGTCGATGAGACTGAGATCTGCAATATTTCAAAGTTCATGTATTAAAATAACTGTTAGAAGTTTGAAGATAAATGCCATGAACAGGAAAATCAGTAATATTCTCTCTAAAAGAGGCAAGTATGATGTGAACATGACAAAGTACCTCGGAATTGCTAGGTTTGAAATATACAATGGCATTTAAAATATTTTTTACCATTGTAAAAGGTGAAAACAACGCTTTACATAAATAGTCACTCTTTAAGTCTTCACTGAGCCAAAATAAATTAAACCTGATGTGTTTTATTTTTCATACATATGTTGTTTAGCCTCCAAACACAATAACATCTTCTTGATAGGGATGCCAAATTTTCATGCCTTTTCCCAGGAAGTTAATATGCCACAAACATGCTTTATGGACATGTTTTGATGGCTGCGCACTACACACAACTTAAAATAACTTTTAGTGTGTAGGTTACCGTTTGCTGAACATCATGACGTCTCAGTTAAGTATCAAGATAAAGAAATGTTTGCATGGTATCCAGCTGCAACCACAACACATTGTTACATAAACAGCAGAATTAAAGAAGCCTGGTTTCCATGAATTTGCCTCAGTGTTGAGCCACAGGACATTCTCCTCCATCCTTCTAGAGTTCAGTCCTATAATTTCCCCCAGGGTACCTCTAGTCTCTCCCCTAGATCACCTAAACCCAACTGTCTACTACACCTTGTAGTTACCATCCAGTTAAGAAGCAAGATGGCTAGTTCCACGCAAGTTATGGCTAGTTCCAAGCTCCATGCACTGACCACCTCACAGCAGGTGTACACAAACATATTTCTCATTCCTTTAAAAATGTTTCTAACAGTAGTATATAGAATGGGTAGTATATAGGATGCAATCATACATCTGTGCACATATTGTTTCTTCAAAGTGAAAGCATCTAACTGCTGAAGACAACTCTCCTGCCACAGACATCTTTCTCTGTGCACAACACAAGTAATGCATGCTCATATTAAGTGTTATTGTCTTAATTACCTGCTGCTGTTTTCACACTACGTAGCTTTTTTGGAGTCACAGACCACACTCTGACAGTAGAGTCAGCAAAGCCTCCTACAATCATGCTAGAGTCATCTGTAATATCCACTGCAGTCAGACCCTAGACACAAAATATCCATTTATATTGTTTGTATCTTTCATGATGCATTTCAAATATTACAAAATCCTAAGTATTAATGAGAAAATTAATTTGACTTACTTACAAAAATAAGACAGAATTATTCTAGGATAAACACACATCAATTCTCACACCATTAAAAATAAAGCTATATGAATGAAGAGCAGTCAATAGTGACAAAACAGTACTGTTTTCCAGTATTTTGGTGCAAAACATCTATAGCATTCTGTAGAATACACTTAGGGCCCCACAGGAAAACAAAAGAAGGAATTATGGCAAAATCAGAGCAAAACCAAGGAACATGGGAATTTTAGAGTTTAAGGAGAATTTTGAACATTTTGGAACATAAACTTTGCAACGCTTATTCCAAGTAGTCCAATAACCCTTGCCAATGCTGTTAAGTCTTCTTTCCTTATTAAGAGTGATGTTTATAATTTTGATTTCCCTTTCCATATTATCCAAACTCTTCTTTTACTAACCTGGTAAGCATTAAGGAACGTGTAGAAACAGATGGAGGGCAGGCACTCTGGGCCAAGACGCACACGCCTTGCAGCTTCCTTCATATTCATTACTTTATCCAGCTTGTCAGAGTCTTTCAGCTCAGGCAGAGGAATTCTACAAGAAGCACAGATTTTTACAAACTAAAAGCACTTTCCATGTCATTAATCCAAACAAAGAAAGCAAAACCTTTGCATGCAACTCTATACTTCCAAGTACAAAACAGGAATTAGAAAAAAAAAAAAAAAAAAAAGAAAGACTGTGTAGATTAAGTGATGAGAAAAAGAGCCAGCTTTAAGAATTTCAGACAGGCAGTGGAGTAAGATATATAACTGAGTACGACCTGAAAACATTAGTGGGTAACTGAGTAAAATTTTATCAAGGAAAATCTAGATTGACTTGAAAGGCAAAGACAGAGGGTTATACACTAAGCTTTCCATTACCTCCCTTAGAAGTCTTACAGCTAAAGCTGTGTACAGCTGAAATGGCCAAAATGCTAAAAACGTCATGTGAACAGCGATGCAGATTTGGCATGACAAGACTGGATTTAACAAGACTTCTCTACACATTGTTTCCTTGGTACCTGTTTTGGGGAGGAGCATTAGGGTCTTGTTTTTTACTTTTTGACCCTACACTATCTTTTTTAGGTTTTTTCTTCTTTGGCTTTCCTTCCTCATTTTCCCCTTCTTCATCTTCATCATCCAAAGGCACATCAAACTCTGGTTCTTTCAGTAAGCCAAAGAAAACCTGCAAGTCGATGAAACACACACAAGACAAAACAGTAATTACTGTTCTTACTAAAAACTAATTTTTTTAATGGAATCTTTTCAACATAATAGGCCAAGCAATACAGCTGCCCCTTTAAAACTGCCATGTTTAATATTGCTACATACATTACTGGTTAGCCCATAACAAAGGTAGTACATATGCTGCTGTTTTACCCAGCAACTGATCTGGACAACTGTAAGTTCTACCACCATCTCTGAGCACTTCCTTAAAGCAGAATCCCTACAGCTTACATAATTTATCTGTATAGTACTGTGGTACTACAGAATCAGGATCTACACAAACAGCCCTTGCAATAACAACTGGCAGTTAAGTAAGAATTCCATCTGTTGTACAAAAGACGAAGCCGAACAGTCAGGTGTCCATTTTAAAACAACAGAGTAATTAATGAGCTAGTTTAAGTTTAGTTCAGTGGGCTGAATACAAGGTTGTGTCTCAAAGGGGTTCAACAGTTTCTTCTACCAGACAGTGACACATCTTGATCTCTCTACTCCTGCCAACACCTATTTGTACAGTTCTCTTGCTTTGTTCTGTTCATGCTGTCCTTTAAGATCTCAAGTGACAACTGTCAGTCTATACTAAGGTATGTCGCTGAAAAACTAGGAAGAATTGTTCAATTACAAAAGTGCAACAATCTTTGCCTCCTACCTTTGCTTTATTAGCTTCTCGTTTTGCCTCCCCAGCCAAGCTTCCAACCATAGCATCTATCTGTTGTTTACTGCGAGGCATTCCGTCAAAGATATCAATGTAAAGATGTTCCTGAACAATGTTCCAGATCTGGTTGTTCTGCTTTTCCTGAAGATGCCTCTTCAAGAGTTGGTAAGAGTCACGGGAAATACGCAGCACAAACTTGCTTGTTCGGAAATCCAGCATGGTCTCATTACCTTTCATATGTTCTTTTTTGGTTAAGCTAGATAATACACGCAGGTCATCCTGGTAATAGCACTCCTGATCCCCATGAAATCTATTAAAAAAATATAAAATATGATAAAAGACTTACTACAAAAACATTATCTCCTCAGTGCACACCTATTTACATTACTTTAACATGAAGCATATACATAAGGACCTTTTGGAAGCTACTGACTACATAAAGGATTATTTTTCTGCTGAAAAATACCCTGGGGAAAATATGTCAGTGACTTACTGTATACAGTAAGAGCATTCAACAGTTAAAAAACAAGATGAAAAGAACATACAATGGAACCTCAGAATTTCATAGACATAAAGGGTTCTTGCTGAAGTAAATAGTTACACTAACATGTTAATTTACAGAAATGAAACCCCAATTTGTGGTACCATAAAGTATGGTGCATTTTTTATTACACAAGACTACTTGGATGTATTTATATCTGATTCATTATATGAATAGGCACATTTCACAGTGTCTGTTTTTCACTCTCCACTTGCATTATCTAATACCTAACATATGTCTAGTTTTCCATTTTTACTCAAACCATGCTATAAAATAGTTGTGGCAGGGAACATTTTAACTATTTACAGGAACGTTTTTGCTAACCATATTGGAGACAGACCAAGTTATCCTTTTGTATTGAAATATTTCATAATTGGGCTGAATCCAGAAAACAAATTAAATTTAATTTTCTTCTCAAGTGATAAGGAAGTAAAACATAGTAAGAGCACAGAAAATTACAGATTAGCCATAAATTAATTCCTTTAATCTCATCTGAATTTCAGTATACATTCTACAACATTAGCAAATATTTATAGCATACATTACTTTGGCATCTCAGTGCAATTTTCCAGTGCTAAAACTTGACCCCATCTTCCCCTAAAGAAACATAATCTCTTCATTAATACTTTTGCAGCAAAGAGACCATCAGCTCACCATAAAGATGGGTCAAAATCTGCCCATGGACAGCTCAAAAGCATGTAGTTTGAACATCTTTCTAACATAGGAGTTTGGAAAAGGGTTCAAGAACTATTACTGTAATCCATGGCACCATTACTTCAGATTCCAAATCTCTTCAACAGTAAAGAAAAATAATACATACCTCTATATACATATAAACCTATGCTACTATAGCTTGCAGATTTAATCAAAGTAGCGAACAAAAAACAATGCAAATGCACAATGAAAATAAATTACCTTTCAAAAAAAGATTTTGCTTCACTCTCATGTTGATTGTAGACCAATTCCAAGTACATGTGCACAAAGAGAGGATAAAACAGCTGGGACAATTCTGCTCGATGACAGTCCAGGGAACACTCAATGAAGTGTTTTAATCCACTGTAGTATTCCTCATACAGCGTCGGGTCCCCCTGTTGATTGTAGGCAGACAATACTGCACTCACATCTGGCTGATCTTCCACAACAACGCCTCCTCCAACTGCAAAAGCATTATCGTTTAACAAGAGCTTGTAAGTCAGCCTGAGAGAGTTGGCAAATATACAGTGGATAACATCTCTGCTGGTACAGTGAGACACTCTGAGCAAGACATGGTATCAAGTCTCGTGCTTTTTCAGCACTAAGTAATACAAGTGAGAGGATGGTAGCACATTATAGTCCAGCAGTCAATTCTCCTAGCACCTTCAGCCTTTTTTTGTGCCTTCCCAGCCAAGAGTTGCCTACAAGGTATTTAACGTAGAGCCTAATTCAGCTAGTATTATAAGTGTAAAGGAAGAAGCCACCAACATCACCAAAATGTTATCTTTACTGCTAAGTCTAGAAACTCTCAAATGAGGAGCAGAATCTTTTTAAGCCTGTAAGATATACCCACTATAATTATTTTGCTTCCAGTAAACAAGCAAATTAAGTTCATCAAATGAACAATTCACCAAGACCACTACACAACCATTACAGGGCGGTGACTTTTTGTCACTTGCTAACACTCCGAGAGCTCTGTTCTATGTAGCAGTCATTAAACATTTTCATTGTTTTGTCTTCTATATAAAAACGATTCTGTTGGGCGACAGCAGGAACAAGCTGACTTTATACTATACATTCACTGGAACTCAAGACATTCCTGAAATTCCGTAACACTATTCTGTAAAGCTGCCGCACAGAACACCTTGATTAAAAATACTTAAGACTTGAGTTATCCAAAGGACATCTCAAGTACCTAGCAACTCGATCGAGAAATGTATAAAGCCTCCTCTACAAGCATCCTATGGCTCTTTCCTCAAAATGCACCCAAGTCTACCAGGCCTCTGTTCTCATCCCTGCAGCCACATCTCAGACCATCACTTCTAACCACAGAGGAAACCTTCAGCCTCCTGTTAAGCTGCTAGTCAAGATGGGACACAAAGGCGAAGCACCTCTCACTTTGAAACTACTCCCTGCAAGTGTGACAGAAACCCCACCTCTGCTCCCTCGCTCCGAGGAGGAGCACCCCCAGGTGATGCTGATCTCTTCTCAAGTCGTATGGAGGGAACAACACACCCAGGGCTCCCCCTAAAAGGCCAAGGTACACTCTCGCTTCCCACCCCAGGAGGTCCAGCCCAAGGGAGGCACGACCTGACACACCAGCCCTCGTGTCCCAGCATCACGGAGAGCCCCCACACCTGCGAAAGGCACAAGACACGCCCCTCCCCCC
>JANZLQ010000100.1:28319641-28334838 GCA_026212715.1 Elanus axillaris | reverse complement strand
CCATATACAGTTTTATATGTTAGTGATTGAGAGAGGGTAATTGAGAAAGGATTGAAAGCTGTAACTACTCTGCTAGCACCACACCGTGCAGGGCATCAATTCTGTGTGGGAAGCAGCTTGACCTTTGTGCAGCTCTTACCCCTCTACCCAGATTGTGCCTGCTTTTGGCCTGACTGTCTGAACAAAATGTTCAGAGAACTCTGCTACATAATTGTAGCAAACTAATACACAATGATGTAAAACCAAGCCCTCAGAAATTGGGAAATTCTAGCAGCAAAGAATACCATCTTGATTCAGCCTCACTCTTTGTAGATCTTGTGTCCTAGTCCTTTTATGTTATGTTCAGTGTCTCCACTGCATCCCACTTTATTCAGAGTACAGAACAAATTTCCTCCATGGGTAAATTTTGGTCAGGTGGGTGATGGTGTGTGGTTTTTTGGTTTGTTGGCTTTATTGTTGTTGCCTATCATGTGGCTTTATTTCTTTAAATGGATAAGGAGTGGGACTGCAGGAAGAAAAGGTCTTGGAGCTAAACCTCTAGGGAACAATACCTGACTGTGCTATAGAATGTCCTTGTGAATCCACATACCTGACTTAATTTCAGTGTTCATTTTCTTTATGCCTGACTTGCAGAAGTGCTGAATGCTCGCAAGCACAGCTGAAAGCAGGGGGAGTCATGACTAAAACTGTAGTATCAAGTGTTCTGCAGACAAACCCAATTTTGGATATCTCAAATTTGGCATTTGAAGTTCTTGGATACCTTTCAGCGGAGTCTGTCTCAGGTTCCTGTATTTAAACAAGGTGTTATGCTGCCATTCTGTTGAGTAGGATGGTATGGAAATACATTCATGTGTTGAAGAAATGAGACCAAGGAAATTAATGCTTTTGCATTAAGAGCAGGGTTGTCATAAGTAAAGCCAAGAGCCATGTGTTGTACAGGGGAGGAAAGCAAAGACTATATGACTGTTCAGCATGTGACCATTGTGTATTGTACATTTTAAACTTAATTTAAATATATTTTTTAATTGTACCTATAAAGGCTTTTTCCCTTTAATGAATATGGTATAAAACACATGATGTAATTAGTACAGGGTCCCAGTGACTGGGTGCTCAGGAATGCTTTGTACCCCATTGGGTAAACTGTGATTGAATGGATATATACAGACATAAGGTAAAAAGCTTTGACTAAAATAAGTCAGAAGAAAAGTAGAAGACTTTTCCAGTAGAAAAAAGTAAATCTAAAGCCACTTGCCCTACATTTATGTTGGGTTAGGAATTTATATGCTGTTATTTTATTGCCTTGGCTGTGACTGTATCTTATGAAGTTATTATCTAGGTATGAGTGTGAAGGATGCCCATTCTGGGACCTATGATGGGTACCAGCCACTGCTCTGCTGGCCCAGCAGGTGGCAGAGGGAGCATGCTTTTATACCAACAGCCCCGCATCTTTCTCAATGATAATTTCACTGTAAAATTACTTTAGAAAAAGGCAATTAGATTTTAGTTCCAAGGATGTCCCTTTCAAGTTGGAATACTTGGTGACTCTGTAGAAAAGGTTCCTTAGATTGTCTTGACTGCTGGATTAGATACAGTTTGAACTCACTGTAGTGAAAGTACTTTGGTTTTGATCTCCACTGTGAAAGTCTCCTGGTTACTTCCCCCCTCCTGTGATTCTCAGCAGGTATGTTTTTGTTTTTGCAAAGCAAGAAGATGATGTCAGGCAACTTAGACCTCAAAATTAGTAAACAGGTATCTGCCTGTCTGTGAAACAAGATGATTTTCGAGGCTGTGTTGTTGTATTTGTTTTTCTGGTAGTTTTATTTCAAGCTTCCACTCCAGTGTTGGCAGCAAAGCAGGTAATATTGTGCAAATACTATCTATACTATGTGAAACTTTCCACTGTGGTTTTGTTACTTATATGGAGGGAAGCACAGAGTATTTCTAACAAAAAAAAAGTATGATGGCCTAAGAGCATTTTCTTTGCACTTTATTTTAGTGAATTCTTTAACCTTTCATCTTCTTTTACGCTTTATGAGTTTAAAGGATAGTATGTTTTCCTCTTCAACACTCAAAGTGAAAAGAAGAGTTTGTCTTGGTGATGAGAGATTAAGAAAGCATTTTGGATAAAGAAAACTTAGAATAGATTGGACCAGCCAGCAGAAATGGTTACTGTGAAAGTCTGACTGTCTGCATCATGTCTTTAGAGTGTATTCTGTAGTCATCTGTTGCTGTGGAACTGTATCAAAGAAAATGACAGCTGTAGTAGAAAAGCTTTTCTATGTTTGTTGCTTAGTAACTTTAAATTTCATTTCAGTGGCAGAATTTGATGATAGTTTTACTTCACTCTGAGAGCTGGTCCATATTTAGAGTTGGAGATACTCAATTACGGTAACTTGAAGTGCCATGCTAATGTGTGGTCTGCACAAACATTACAAATACATTTGTTTGCTGTATCAAATTGTCAGTAGAAGTGTAGTCAATTTACAGTGGTTTGATTTTTACTCTCTCCAGTGCAAAGAAATAGTGCATTTTTAACTCTCATGTGCATACTTCCTAATGAAATGCAAGAATAGTGAAATGTCATTAATTGGGCTGAATTAATTGGTAAATTTATACATTGCACTAAAGGATGGAGGTGTGGAGTATAGGTGATCAGTAGCAGATCACATGCTCAGACTGTGCAAATCAATGAACCTGTGTTGAAGACAGCTGGGAATTTGGTCCCTTGCCACCTTTGTGTGTATTTCTCCAGAGGAACACCTGCTGCTTTCCTGAGTGTCTAGATAGCATCAGCATGAATCCTGTAATATAAATAGTCTGGAAAGCCTATAACCAGACCAGAAAGCCTCTTTGGTGGTTAGGCATGTTCTGTTAGCAACTTCTTAGGTACTGTCTGTTAAAGTTCTAAGTATCAAGCATAATGAAGTATGGATGTTTAAGCAGCATTACAACCTACTCCTATGAAAATTAACATTACATTGTGTTTAAAAATGGCTTTAGGCTGTGTTGGTTTTTTTCCATTTCATGTAGACAAACCTTAAAATCATAAATAGCTGAATTCACAAGAAAAATGGTGTACCAAATAAAGGGTAGGAGAATAAGATACATAAATTCAGTCTAATATTATTTCAAGTATTAGAATTTAATGAAAGGAAGAGCCTGATTAAGCTTGATATGCGAGACTACTAAATCAATATGTCACTATTATAATAAAGAGCTTGAGAGTGTTAATAACTGTTAACCTTAGCAATATTGATTGTGTTTACTCTTCTCTTGTTTTTCAGAGCTAATGAAGGCACAGGGAATTTTAAGGTACAAATGTAATTTGAGTTTTTCTCTTACAATTTACTTCAGAAATATGTATAACCTGAATGTATTTAATTTAGTTTGGTTTTTTTCTTGCACTGAGTGCAGCTTGAACTTTAATCAGCATAGTAATAACCAACCTTGGATTACAGTGTACCTTCAAACCTATTATTATATAGCATCACAGCATAGGAAAAGAATGCTTCAGTGGCTACATAATTAAAGTTTTGGTGGGAGTATGGGAATGATACTGATGAAATTTCGCCTAGGTGATTCTAGCTTGTTATTCTTGCATCTCTCTCCAAAGGGTGCACTACCATGGCTTTTAATAGAATCCTAAACAAAGGTGTAGATGTCGTCTAAAATACTGGTTTTTGAAGAAGATTCTCTAACTGTAGTGGAAAGCTTGCATAGGTTATTCACAGGAAGCATAGCCTGAGGTGTAACAATAGTATAATAAATTGCTATGTGCTTAAACATATAACAAAACAAAAAACCAAATTGTCTAGACAGCACAATACACTTCCTTAGAGAGCAGAAAGCTTATTCTCCATCCCTTCACAAAGTGTATGAACAGTGGCTATTCTGCTAAACAAGAAATAGCGTTCCTGATCCTTGCTAAAAAATATGGCTGCTCTTCCAATACAGATGATGTATATTCCAATACATAATGAGCTGCTTTAGTACGAATTCATAGAGGAAGTGCAAGTTGTTTGTTGCCTTCATGATTTCATATGCTGTAGTTAGAGATGCTTAGAGTGTATCATTTCACTATTTTGGCTAAACATTTAGAAAACAAGACTATTCAAGGGCAAGAAGGACATGTAATTTAAAATTACTCGGCACATGTTGCATTTAATCTTTCATTGTATTGGAATTGTAGGACTCAAAAGATGGAATGGCACAGAATAATCAAATACGAGACACCTAACTGGTACAGTTAGGAAGATTTTACTGTTGAAGAATTTGAGAATAAAGCTTATTAGTAGCTTAAATATGATTCTGAACTGTTCATTTTGATTGCAGTTATTTATACTATTTTTAATAGTTATATTTGTTATGGCAGAGCTTAGGAGGCAATTTCAAACTTTCAAATACAGAAATAAGTATTTTCAAAGAGTTGAAATGTGAGTATAGTTTCATAGAACAAAGTTAATCTGTAGAAGGGGGCAATGTTCCTGAGAATGTCTGCAGTCAATTTCCTTCATCTGTTACATCTCCACACCTACTCAGCATTTTTTCTTCTTTTTACCCTTACATTTCATGCTATTTTTTTTCATCTGCTTGCCCTTGTATCACCTCCCATCCTTTGTGTCTCATATTTGCCCTTCTTTCTGCTTTGTTTTTTATCCAGTTCATCTTGGGCCACGTAAGAATGACTGTACGGCAGTTCAACCATTTTATTAACTAATGTGTTGTAATACTAAAATTTGTATCAAAACCTTATTTCATCTGAAACATGCCATTCCAGTGCAAATAGTTTTGCCTTTTAAAAAATATACTTGGCTCAAACATCATTAAGGAGTGTTTGTGATTCAGGAAAGGGGGGGGGTTGTCTGTGGTTTTGGGGGGTTTGGGGTTTTTTTTCCGCCTCTTAAACCAGAAATATTCCTGCTCACTTTAACTCTAGTGTTCTGAGGATGTTGAAGATGAAAGGCTGCCCAACCATGACTCACAGTGAATAGTTCTGTGCTGTAAATAATCCTACTATCCATAGACTAAAGTGCTACTCAGCTTATGTGCATATTTAGACTTCTGTATCATCTATGTGAGTTTTAAGAAATACCACATCTTTTAACTGGTATTTTTCTACAGCATTTTCAAATTCCTTGCTGTATGTTAACCCTCTGCTTCAGTCTATCTCTTCTTCCTTTCTATCCTTATTTTCTTTACTACACTTCATATCTTCATGCTTTTTTATTCAACTTCATGACCAAGAGGTTTACTCATCAACCTTCAGAATCATCTTTTTTGTCCACTTCTCAGAAAACATACCCTGATCCATTTTTAGCATTGCTCTGTCCTCAGTTACTTGTTTTTCTGTCTTATTTTTTCTGAACTAGATGTTGAACTTCATATATGAAGCAATTTCAACCTTTTTTTTTTTTTAAGTGGCAATCACGGGGAGAGAACAGGTTACAAGGTCTGAGGCTATAAACTTTGATTTATACATGCAGCAAGCATAAATTCAGCATCATCGAGCTTGCAGGAGCATGGTTCCCTAGATCAGGTCTGACTGTCATTTCTAGCTCTGGTACCCGAATAAATCAAACTATTGTTCCAAAACCATGGTTATCGTGGATACATATTTAAATTCATGATTGAATTCAAGGGCAATCCATGACCCTCTGACCCTTCTTTCAAATTGAATGAATATGATGAACCTGGATAGTAAATCACAGCTGTTCAGAAGTCAACATAAAAATCCAATTAATTGACACAAAGGTAATCCATTTATCACACTGAATGCAGGCATCTGCTCTGCCTTTGTGCCTCTTTGCTTAGCTGCCCATATCACCAGTCAGCTGTTTAAAATATTATCTGTAGAAGAGAAACTCATTAAAATTTTTGAGGCTGGCATAACAAATGTCTTGTCGTTGCAGTCCTTGCTGTGAAAGTATTCAGAAATGATGCAAAAAGATTTCAGACCAGTCTTGCCCTTGTGTTCTGCATAGTAGTATATTTTAATTGATTATGGAATTTCATGGACTATTAAGTTGATTGCAGCCCGATCCATAATACTTCTAGAATGATAAAGGACTTAAGCTCCTTGCATTATAAAATGACATGGTTTAATTATCTGAATCGTGTTTGGTACGCAAGCCTGATTTGGGGAAAACTTAAGGAACTCTGGTACTTCAATATTGAAATAGGACTGAAGTCAGTAGCTGGTTATTTTTAAATGTTGTTTTAAACAGCTGGAAGTTTGAAGTTGGAGGCTTAATACATGTTTAGTCCTTTCCCTATGAGGTAATCTGGAAGTAAATCAGAAAAAGGTCCAGAAATTTAAGCTGTCTCCTCCTGTTACTGAGTTTGGGGTTTATGAGAGGTGATGGCTAAAAATGTACATTGTCTTAATATCTTACATTTATTCTTTGCAGCCTTTGGAAAAGAAGTTTGTGCGTGTTTCAGGGGAGGCAACAATTGGACATGTTGAGAAATTCCTCAGAAGAAAAATGGATCTGGACCCTACTTGTCAGGTATGCCACTTGTAGTGGCACTTAAGTTCACTGAATCAATGTAATGCCTGCACTTCAGAGAGAACACTTCTATTGTTCATTAGGGTCTAGAAGTAATGTTAGGGGTTTTTTTTAATGCAGTAAGGATTAAAAAATGAAATGTTTGAAATGGGAGAGTCATTCCTTGTGGATCACAACAACTCATTTGCAACATGTTTAAATTTTCATTATAATACTTTACTATTTGTATAGAGTTTCTAAAGTGCCATGTTTTTCAGCAGATGAAATTCAAAACCAAAAGATACCACTGTTTCAAAGATAAAGCTGAGTATATAGACAGGAAGGTTGGTGAGTGTGGGAGGATATGAAGGCAGAGACAGGTAGGAGCTGCGTAACAGTAAAATTTAACTGAATGTTGAAGGAGCAAACAAGGACTTAGAAAGAATGATACTGTGGATGGATGTGTTGAAAGGTATGAATTCAAATGTAGGCCTGTACCTCCAAATAAGAATTTAAAGGAGCAGAATATGGTAACTTCATATTTCTCAACCATGTTGATAGGAATTGCATGTCAAAAGCAGTTTTCAATTCTTCAACATATTTCTGCAGCCATTCATTTGAGAAGGTGTAGGAGTTCTGTAATGTGTGAACAATTCTTAAAGCAATTCTTAAAGCTGTCAATTACTGGTAAGTCAAGCTGATATTGGTGTGAATCGGCAAATGGTGGAAGTTAAGTGCTGTCTTTGGAGTTAAGGCTGTGTTACCGTACAGCAGTAACTGTCTGAGACAGTACAGCATGACTCTGTGCCTCAGTAATGGGTACTTATTCATGCCACTTACCTTTTCAGTGGTGACAAAGCAAATCAGATCTAAATTATTCATCATTCTGAGGAAGTAATGCATTTTCATTTGCTGGTTTTGTCAGTGAGAGTCTTTGTAGCTTTCAGGTGGTGATGACTTAATACTCTGTATCAAGTCAAAAGTATCGTCAAAATGAGGCTAGAGAAAGTTCTTGCATTAATTTAGTTGTTTTTTTGAGGGGAAGGAATTGTTTTGTTTGTTTGGGTTTTCTTAAGTAGCACTTCAGAATCTCAATTTTGAGGAACACTGAGCATCCATAATGGAAACTGCAGTTACCCACCTTTCAAAATCAAGCTAGGCCTAGGTGTTAGATGTCTTTCAGATTTTGCAATCTTGAGATCATCTAATAGACATAACTTGAGAATTTTTCCCCCATGAGTTACTTCCTGCTTGGACTTCACTAGACAGGGTAAGAGCCACTCTTGGTAAATGTTACTGTGTCTCAAAAGCTGATCATTTCATAGACTTCCTTTCTCAAGATGTTGCTTGATGCTGTCCCAGTAGCTTCTATCTCTGCTAATATCCACTTTGCCATTCTGGAGTAAGGCACAATCATTGACTAGTTTTAATTTCTTGGTCTCTTCTGTGCAAGCCCTGCCTGTCTGGAGGAAATGTTAAATCTGCTTTCTTCTACAGTCAGGTCTTTGGCTGCCTTTCTTTCCCCTCTTAACTGATCTGCACCCATTGTGTTTTTTTCAGCAAGTATTTTTTTGGTCACTGGGAACCTGTAATCAATTTTCATGCCACAGATCACGACTGATTTCTTGAAGATGTTCAGGATTATTTTTAAAGGATTAGGGAAATGAACCAGGAATTATTTTTCCTATCCTGTGATTGTTTCTTTGTCCTATGGGACTTAAGATTAAAGGAGTAAATGTACTAAGCTCTCGCCTTCTCATTGTAGTGTGCAGAACTGAAGCTGATGGTTTGTTGGTAAACATGCAGAAAGCAAAAGAGATGTCAGATATGTCACTGAAGATGATGAAGCCTAATGATTCATGTCTTACTCCAACTTCCCAGGATGGCTAATAAAACAGAAACAGTAAAACAAAATTAGGGAGAACCTGAACATAAATTAGCACAGGCTGAAGAATTTAGGGAAATAGGTTGCAAACCATATGTGCGAAGAATATAAATGTAGAGGGTGCTTGGCTGTTTTTTCAGTTTGCTGTAGAAATTTGGAAGAGTTGAGGACTGCAGTGGTTAAATTCCTGTAGGTTTCCCCAAAGTATGTTAAAGAAGAAATAGATACTAGCTTAGGGACAACAAGCTTCTCTTTTTAATATTACTTCTTCAGTCTTGATTTCTAACTCTCTCCAGTTCTTCATTACCTAAAATAATCAATTTTTATATAAGATGTCATGAGTTTAGTGCGCTCAGCTGGGGACTACAGTCCAAGAACTAGATTCCCTGGGGAAGCTAGGAAATTTCTTTCAGAAACATGCGTTTCAAGCACTACTGAGCTAAAATGCATTGCATTTGCAGTATTTTTTCCCCCATTTATCTACAGAAAACTTACTGCTACAGTGTTTAATTGTGCCTTACCTGGTATTGAAAAGATTTGACTGTAAGGAGGGCACAGAGTCTTTCCTCCTTTCTGTCCTCAGTGTTTCAATTACCTAGTAAGGACACTAGGTGTGGTTATTTTCTGAATGCAGTCGGTTCCTACTGAATATCATCTTAGTTTGACAGTCTGCAAAAGTATATTTCAGAATGTTTTACTTGTTCACTGTTAGAGCTGGTTCAGTGACCAAGTGATAGAAAGTATGTTACCCCTTCTCCTGAACTACTGACTGTACTTGGACTTCTGACTTAATTTGTTAGCATAGAATTTTAGCTAATATTTGCCCTTCTTCACTGACCTGCATAAGTGGGTTGGATTGAGGTTAATGAAAATGTGAAATAAGCTATCTGACTTATGTGTCAGTATATATACAAGTCTAAAAAGCAGGTTTGAAGCCACTGCCTGTGTTCTTTTTTCCTAGTCTGAGGCCTCAGATTATTTTCAGGCTTCTGTATTTAAGTTTGAAAATGGATTATGATTTAGATTTCCTAGTTTATCTGAAAGGTTAAGGCTTTGTTTATTTTTATCTATCATTTGAGCTGACAGACTGTAGTTTACTCTCTCTGGTGCTTTTTGATCTCTATGCTTAGGGCAATGATTAATCTTCTGTATGTGTTTAAATTTCTAATTACAAGGTCTCTCTTGAATATTCTTGCTGGAATTTGTTGGAGGGGTTGTGAAAATTTTTGAGCAACTGGAATTGCTAGTAATAGCTAAGTAGGTAACATTTAATTTGAGCTAAATACAGGCTATGGTGTTTGGAATCCTTTAGGTACTTGGCTTCAACATGTGATGCACAGCTGTATAGTTAGTATTCTGCTGAAGAGTGGGGAGAAAATGAGAAGTTTTCTTTAAAATGTTACCTCCTTTTGAGGTCATCCTGCAGCAGCATTATCCCTTCTTGCCATTCATTCTGTAAGGACAAGAGAGACTGCTGAAACACTTGTGGCTCAGCTGGTCTGAATGCATTAATGTAGCTTATGGAATAGAAATGTTCCGTAATCAGATGTGTGTTCCTGAAAGCATGTGTACATAAACTGTACCCTGGGGAAAGATTGGAAGAAAGTCTGTGCTTGTACAGTGTAATTGTTGATGTAATTTCTTTATGCCAGTCTTAGGCCCTAGAATAGAAGTATATGGTACCTTTGAAAAGTAAATAGCAGCTCGAGGAAATGGAAAGCTTTGCAAGCTTTTTGAAGAACTAGCCCAAATGCTCATGTCAATCTCTAAAACTCTGTGTTTTCCCTGTCCTTCCCTGGATAGTATGGGTTGGCATAGAAATTATTGATTGAGGTCTACTGCTTTCTGGGCCAAATTCCTCCTTGGGTTGAATCTTACGTGGGTTGTCCCTTACAGGAGAGTTTTCCATTTTTATCTCTGTCTTACTTGGTGAGTATTCATTTATAATTGTCTGTTATCTTTTAGCTCTAATAGCAAACATGCTACCTAAAGCAAATAAATGGCATAATGGAAAGGCTACTTTATTTCAATAAGAATTTTAACAGAAGTGACTGAGTGAGTATTCAGCAGCTACACTTTCATGTTTCCTGTCAGCAAAAGGTCAAACTATATTTACTACTGTCTCACTGGCTATCAGTACTAGCTGGCTTCAATTTTACCAGGCAGTTAAAGTTGCAGTAAATTCACAGCATTTGTGTTGCTAGCGTCTCTTTTTGTAATGGAATACATTAATTCCTGAATGGCACAAGGATTCCACTGAGACACATTCTGCAACTGATTTTCACACTGAACTGGGATCTTTTTTCATTGTATGTTTTATTCTCTTGTCCTCATAGAATGAATCCTAGCATAATAATTAGCAGGCAGAAATTCAGGCTTCGGTGCTGGAATAGGGAGATTAGGCATTTGGTATTCAGAGGACTCTTAACATGGTAAATGTGAAAAACTCTTCTCAATTTATTAGAAGACACTGGATCTTTAATGACTACCATTTGAAACTGGAGCAGCAGAATCAACAGTAGAATATTTTCAGACAAGCATTCTTATTCTGTTTTGAAAGATGTTTTTTCTGTTTTGAAAGTTGTCACTATATCTGTTTGCATCTTATATTGGGCAAATAGATTACATTTTCTACTTCTGTAGAATATATAAAATGTGTATGTATATATGTTTCAGTGGGAATGGGATTGAGTTTTCAGTGCCGTATGATAAAAAAAATTATAAAAGTAAGCCTATAAAGCAGATGTGATTAAACTCGTATATCACTGGAAAGCAAAACAGACATATGTATCTTCCTGCAGTAATAACTGTAGAGGCTAGAATGCATGGGAAACACCAGAAATAAATATAACCAGCTTTCAAAAAGAAATACATTTCTTTCAGGTTCTGTGTTAAATACATCAAATGTTTATGTGTAAAGACATATGTGTG
This sequence comes from Elanus axillaris, assembly GCA_026212715.1. NCBI lineage: Eukaryota > Metazoa > Chordata > Aves > Accipitriformes > Accipitridae > Elanus > Elanus axillaris. Next base: position 28,323,537 of record JANZLQ010000100.1, on the reverse strand, counting down.
TGTATATATGGGTCAATATCTAACCAATTATTAATGTTACATCCAGATTAGTTTTTACTTGCTCATTTCCTTTTAGAAGCTAAATGCAGAAGTAATACTAAGCAGTTTATATCTTCTGCACATTAAGATTCAACCTAACATGAATGGAGTATTCTGGATTGTTCTCATACTCTACAGATGGTGAAGTAAATTAGCCTTTTTTGAGCCTCTAAGGAGTAGAATTCCTGTGTTCCCAATTCTCAGAACAAGGCGGTCTGCCAGCATGAGGCATAGATCTTCCTAAATCTTTTCACGAAGAACAAGAGATAGTGGGTCAGCATGCAGTAGAACATAAATCCAGGGGAATTGAATAGCTGAAGCACAGAGTGCATTCTGTCATGGAAGGTGGCCATATAAGAGAATACATAATGATATTGCAGTATGCTCCCTGACTACTGCAATGGCAGAGCTTAGATGTTTTCCTTGCAGAAAGCTCATTGTTAGTGCTCTTAACTTTAGTTTTGAGGTTTCATCATTGTAATTCACAGATGAGAGCCCTTGTTTCCATATCTAGAAATTGCTCATAAGGAAAGTGTAACTAATCTCCAGTAGAGAGTGAAACAGTGCTGTGTTAGCTGCTCTAATTTGGAATGTTAGAGACTGGATTTACATTATGTGCAGTAAATCTGTAGTAACTTTATAAAGAAGCTTATTTTTCATAATAGTCAAGGCAACGAATTCAGAATACTTCATTATTTCTTTTTTTTCCCCAAATCACTGCTTTTGTGGGCAGTTACTTAAAATGCCTCCTGGAATTGCAGGCACCGTTGACAGTTTAGCTGCAGTAGAGGACTTTGCTTAGAATTGCTGAGTATGCCCTTCACTTGCATCACAGAAGTATTGATTGCATTTTGAAGGAGGACTATGTGTCATAATTGCTGACAGTGGCGTACAGTGAGCTGTTCTTTTCTATTAAAACACTTCTTCCAGTCATATTAAGCAGACTTATTCACACGTTTTCCTACTTAAGGTAAGAATGAGGATAGCAATGGCTCACTTTGTCAGTGGCACTGACAACAACTTGCCCTCTTTTGCAACTGATGAATGAGTCTAGATGTTTGTGGGATCATTTTAATACATTATCTAAATTTCCATTAAATTTATCATAACTATTACTAAACAGCTTTTTTTCAGTGAATGTACCAAACAGAGTGAAACAATAAACTGTCCTCTCTGTTCCAGAAGTCAGCCCCCGGTCAGGGTTATGGGGTGGGTGGCATTAGGGTATGCAATAGTGCTTTGCATGCTGAATCTGTTTGGACAACAAAGATGGTCTAACATGCTAGAATTGAACTCTTTTAATCAAATTTAAAGGACTTGGATACTGTTTTGCTAGTCCAAAGGTAGGTTGAACTTGACCATGTTTGTATTCCTTCACAGGTGGACATAATATGTGGTGACCACCTGCTAGAACACTACCAGACACTGAGGGAAATTCGTCAAGCCATAGGAGAGAGTGCAGTACAGGTACGTGTGGCAGTTGGGCCTTTGTTCCAGGTTTTCTGTTTTAGAATAGAAGACTTCTTTATTAAGCTGTTAGGTAGTACCAGCTTGTCCGAAGAAGTCACTTAGAAAATCTCTCCAACTTATACAAAATGTTTTGTATATTGTAAATAGAGTTGGAGTTGAGAAGTATACCATGTGCCAGGAGTGTTCTTTATGGTTTGATGATGCTCTGGATATGAGGTTTTTGTGTTGTTTTTTTTTTTTCTATTCCAAAGCAAGTTGCTATCTTATCAGTGATAAATTATACCAGCGTTTCTTTCAATTATTGTTCCTTGTTTTCCTCCCTGGTGATAGCATCTCTGCAAGAAATCAAAGGACTGAAGCATCCCAAATAAGGCCAGCCCTGTGACTGGGTCAGGGGAATAAACTTGCTTATAAAAGCACAAACCAAAGATACAGAGTAATGAATGCAATTAATATGCTTGATGCATATTATACCGGTCCTGGTCACAGCATGAGTGTTTAGCCAACAATTTCATGTTGATAACTTACTGTCTTAAGTGCTACTGGCTCTGCAAATAAGAAAGCCTTTTTCTTTATTCCCTTGGGAATCTTTTGAAGCATCTTTATAATGGGAAGCGTCACACCATTTTAGAAGTGCAGCAAAAACAATGTAGTAGTGTGCCTAGTGCATGGTAAGATATAGATGTAAAATTGTGATGTATGGTAAACTGTATATCAATCTAAACTTGGAAGTCTGAAAAGTTAATGTTTAATACAGTGGGAAGAAACAGGATTTAGATTGGAATTTTACTTGGAAAGTGACCTAAGCAGGTGGCAGAAGGGCTAAAATAGTAGCAAATTCAGTTCCTTGACTTGTTTGTGCACACATGCACAATGTTACATTTAAATTTCCCGCTGAGCCCTTTCACACTACAAGAGGGCTTCTGTATCAGGGGCAAGAAATGCAAAGCAGGTTTTGAGGTATCTTGGACATTGCATCACCTGTACCTGATTTGCATAACTAGAAGGGATCCCTCAGTTAGGGCACACCTATGTGGCTCATGCTAGTGTTGGCAGGCATTAAAAAAATCTTTGAGGCTTGTCGTGTGTACCTCAGTTTATGCAGTCAAAGGGAATAAATGCCATACTTGATGCCTTGGCTGTTTATATAATAATATGAAGAAAAAATTAAAATGTAAGCCAACCCGCTTTGGGGAGCAGGAGATAGAAACCAGGAGGAAGCTGGCACTGGTAACAAACTTGCTTCTAGTATAATGAGTTCATTGTCAGTAAATATAGCAATCAACACATAGTGATGGAAGTGCCCTCTACTAAAAGCTTCAGTAAGTAGCAGGGAGATGATTTATTTCTCAGTCCAAGGGTACAGTCAAATGTACATGCTTTTAGACTTCACCTGAGCACAAAAGCTTTTCATGTATGAAAAATACTCTTGGGGAAGCACTTTAAGGAAAACTGCATCGGTTTCATTTCTTGTCAGACATGGATCTGCCTAGCTGAAGTATAGTGTCTTCCATTTCTTGTCAGAATTGGGTCTGCCTGATTGATATTTAGCAGCTAAGTACCAGTCAGCAGCTCCACAAAGAGAACAGTTGTCTTGGGATATGTTCTCCAGTGATGTTTCAAGTCTCATTATTACAAAATCAGTATGCTAGTGATGAATTCTTGCAAGCCAGCTCTATTGGGCAAACAGAAAAAGATCTTTGCTTTTTTTGAAGTCTTGTGCTTTCATAGTCACTTTTGCCAGGAAATTTGAAAGGTCAGGTTCATCCTTAATTTTTCTTCATTTTGTAATGAAACATCTTAGGATGCCAAATAGTTATAGAAGGAATATTGCAAATAAACGACAGTTGCTTCTTTTTTGATACTGAAATAATTGTGACATTTTCATGTTTTATAGTCTCACATAACGTTATTTTTCAGAAATCAAGAGGATGCATTTCTAGGATTAAAAAACCTTGGAAAATGTTTTTAGATAGAAAATTATCCAGAAAAAAAAAATGGATAGGTCAAGTCCAAAACTGGTAAGGGTTATTTCTTTTTCACCAAGACCTGAAATTCAATGAGGGGCATGATTGTCCTGGCTCAGTGAGACTACAAGTACAGAGGAACATTTGATGGATTTTGCATTAAGCTCCAAGGGCATCTTGTGCCATCATAACCTTCCAGCGTTTCCAAAGCAGTGTTGGAGCTTGGAATGCCCTGAACAGCTCTCAGTAGGATGCTGAGACACTCTTCAAAACTGCGGTTGTCATTTACCAGTTTCTGAGGTTCATTGTAGATGCTTCATGCTAAGAAAATAGCTTCAGTAGCTACTGTGATGGGTTGACCATGGCTGGACGCCAGGTGCCCACCAAGTCGTTCTATCACTCCCCCCCCTCTTCGCTAGA
>JANZLQ010000100.1:28305884-28319541 GCA_026212715.1 Elanus axillaris | reverse complement strand
GATTCTCACAGAAGCCACCCCTGTAACCCCCCCCCCACTACCAAAACCTTGCCACAGAAACCCAATACAGCTACTTATGCAATACAAAGTAATTTAAAGAAATAAACATTGGGGTTTTTTATCTAGATGAGTACAGTCGCTGTTGGAGAAGAAAAATAACTGCCTTTCTGAATTGCATTTTTCACTTGCAAGTTCATTCATGTTGGCAGTTTTTCTTTTTGCGGAGAAAAGTGATTTTAAAAATGCAGATAAGTTTCTCTGCCAAAGGCATTAATTTTAACATTCATTCTTTGGCAGCATTTACATTGGAAGTTTCTTTCAATGCAGTGCAGCATAACATGTTTGTGATGTATTTTTCTGGACCATAATCACTGTTACTTTTGTTAAGGGCTTTTACTCCTCTAGAATGGTTCCTAAATGCTCAAGATTGTTTTGTGAAGGTTTTGCGTGTTGGGGGGTTTTTTCCTACTAAGTAACAACGTGTAGTGATGCCTTAGAGCCTCAGCAAATTAAAGTCCCTGTAGGTGCAGGCTAGCAGGATTTTAGCTGTTCTGTATAACTATGTGCCTTTCCAACAAGTGTGGAAGGTCAAGTGTGATCTGATGGTAAAATAAATATTCCTGATACTGGACCCATAGTAACCTGTTTGGGTTGTTTTAATTGGAGTAAATAGGCAACTAATTTTAGTGGTTGAATGTAAACAATTAACATGTTAGTTTCTGAGTAGTCATAGAAGGCTAAAAAAAAATCAGGAATAAATCTTGTTTAATTGTGTAGATCTCAAGATATTTTAACATTTCTGAAATTGAGTGGTTGGTTGAATCTTTCTAACTAGCTGGAAATAGGATTTTTAGCTTTGGGGGGAAAACAAACGAAAATTGCTGCAAAGAATTTACATAAAAAGAAGCAACTTTTGCTTAATTTCTTAAACGGTGTAAAACTTGTGGAACTTACTGCAAGGAGTGATCAAAGACACTGACAGAAATTTTTAAAAGGCTCAATTTTGTTAGCAAGCATTGAGATCTACCTGTAATTAAGAGTTTTCATCAAGTAGCTGAGGAAGGAAGCTTGTCATTAACTATATGGGAATATAATTTCTTTCCTGTATTAACTTCCACCCCTTTGCTGCACAAATGCAACATGATCCAAGCTGCTAGTTATTTTCACTTGTCTGAAACTGGCCTGCTCAGATACCTGCATCACTGATGGATATAATGAGGTTACACATGGGAAAAGCTAAAAAGAGTAGCTTCCTTTATGCCCTTGGCACAGAAGTCTTGCAGATTATAATGGTCTTTTTGTAACTCTCACCTTTTTGTAACCCAATGCTATTGTATTTTTTTTGGTCTCCTGAGCTAGGCAGTAAGAGCTATGTTCTAATTTAATTACTGTGACCCTCTAGCATACATCTGCTATGGAAGTGTTTTTACTGTGGGGTTATTGAATTTGGAACAAAGGGCAATTTTTGTTGCTGCTGCTCTTATAACATCAGAAGGTGTATATGGTATGATGTTTTGGTCTGTCAGTTCCAGTCTAAAGTTTATAGTTGGGTGTAACAGGTGGGATCCTTTACATTTTTTTTAGGTCAGGTTCAAAAATGTGTGGCAAAGAACACTGGAGAGTTTTACTTTTCTTTTGAGCATGTCTGAGTTAATCTGATAGGAGATTTGTAATAAGCAGTGAGAGCTCATTCTGTTTTGATTTCCTTTTAAGAACAGTATCTAGAGAAAGCAGCTGAACATATATAAAAATGTGTAATACTGAAAAAGTGAATAATTACAGAGTAAGCAGTGCCAGTACCAGGTTAATTCTCAGCTTCTCTTTATATGGGAGAAATTGCAGTGGGTTTAGCCTTTGGTTTAACAGGGATATTTCCTGTGTAGAGAGATAATTTCTTTAAAGGTCCTGCTGCCAGATATACCATTTGAAGACTCATTCATCAAAAAATACATTGTAGCATATTGTTCTTGTATAAATACTTATTTCCTTTATGAAATTCTGTCACAGAGAAAAAAACTGGTTTTGACTACACTTCTCCAAAAAAGGAAGCTTTAATGTATCTTATTTTCTCTGTTGAAGTAGCTAACAAGCACAAGGACTAAGTATGCCTTTGTGAAGGTTTAACAACATACTATTTGCCAAGAGGTTCATAAGTAACTTCATAGTAGCTGTTCTACCTAACATCCAGTGAGGACAATCAGGATCCTATCTTCATATTGCAATGCAGTCATCCCACTTCATGCTAGGTACTAAATAAGTGAGTTAAAGCTCCTATCTCCTCCTGTATCCTTTTAGGAGTTAGCAATGGAATTCTGGTTATTAACAGGATGAGAAGACAAAGTAAAGTTAGTGAGCTGGCACTAATAACACAGGAATAAAATAGTTTTTTTTCATTTCTGTCCACTGAAGTTAAGGTTGATTTGCACCTACCCTACACTAGGCCCTCATTTGTCATCACAGGCATCCCTTAAACAAAAGTGAATCTGCATGAGACTCACAGAGCACATTTGCTGTTGCTATGAAGCTGTTTGTATCACCTGTAGCAATAGAGCTAGGGAGCATGTATTTCCTATAGCCTGAACATAGTCTCTTCTATAGGTGCTTTAACATGTCCTTCTTTTCCAATCTGACCCTTCTGGTTGGTTTTGATGGTTCTCATAAAAGAATACTTTGATCCATTTTTCTCGGTGCCTGCATTTTAATCCCCTTTTTTAAATCTTCAGTCGACCTTATGACTGACATCACCATGTTCAGTGATGCAAAGCATTTGAATTTGTTTTTCCTTAGATTTGACTTGTGGATGCCAGAAGTTTGTAGACTGAAAAGTGACAGAGCAAGTTCATAGAAGAAAAGTCATCAGAAGGCAGTGATACAAAGCTACTTTGACTTAAGGCTCAGGAACTTCCTGAGAAAGGCTTTTGAACTTGGCAAGTTATAGGGAGGTAGCATACTTGCCCTTTTCATGTATCTAGGCTTTCACCATGGGGCTAGGTAGCCTTTTGGTCCGCCCTGGTATGGCCATTCTTAGGACCTTACATTTTAATTTAATTGTTTTTATTTTAAATTGGCTCCTTTTTTGGTGCCCTTTTTTCCTGACTTAGAATGTTAATATCCTCTTTATAAAAATGACAAAATTTATAGCCAGAAGCCAGGTTTCAGGTCTTGTTAAATGAACATATTGGCTAAATTGATCAAAGTATTGCTGTTGTAGATCTGTTCTCCTTTGTTATGAATCTGTTTCCTTTCACCATCACATTTGAAAACTCACCATCACATTTGAAAAAGTAGCATTTCCACATTTTTTCCCTTGAAAATAACATGCTGCACTCTTTTTCCCCAGAAGAGTAGCTTTGTTTCAAGTGATGCCTTTAGCTGCCAGAGAAAGTTAAAGAAGCTAATGGCAGAAGAGAGAGTTAAATAGTTAGACACAGCAGCAATTAGTGTGGTTTTCTGCTGAAAGAGTTTTGTGGCACTAGGCAAACAAGGCTATTTTTCTAATAAGAGGTCATCTTCCAGACAGAACATAGAGGTGTTGATAGGCACTGTCTGAAAAGAATTCCTAAGGTAAGAAAAAGAACATGTGGTGGAGGTGTGGAAAAGCACATTCTGTCCTCCTGAGTCTTTTTGAGATCAATATTTTTAATCTTAAATTTCCTCCAATGCAAAATGGCACAAAGATTTTTTTTTTTGTACGAGTAGTTGAGGCTACAGCAACCAGTCGAAATCATTTTTACATAGATAACAAATTATTGTTTTTTAAAAAAGTTCTTTCAAAATACTGTGTTTAGACTAATATAGTACTTTGTACTGTTACTGTATTACAATACAGAATCTGTAAAGTGGTGACAGTCTTGTTACTATTTTTTTTAATTAAATTTTTAATTAAAGATTTTTTTTTTAACGTGCTGCTATACCCCCTCACACAGAACTGGGGAACTTCTGTGGAACATACATTGTCTTAGTCCTGTATGTTAATAGACAAAAACATCAGAAGCAAAATATGGTAGAAGTTCTAGCATGTCAGTTGTGATTAATGTAGTTCTCTCTTCAAAAGAAAACTTTTATTAAAGCCTGTCCATATACATAGGTCTAATGCAACAGGTCAGATTCCCAGTGGATCAATGGTGGAAGCAGACTAAGTGCTAGATCTTTCACCAGCTGTGTGTGAATTCAGTGACATAAGTAAGACTAATGATTCAGGAAGTGTCCTGTTTCACAGGTAAAAGGTTTTTTGGTTTTTTTTATTATGTGGAGCAGTCTCAGAAGAGGAGAAGCATGACTTAATAAACTAGTAGATTTTAATTTTTTATTTTTTTATCCCTTGTATTCATTACTTAATAAATGTGTAGTAGTAGTCTGGGCTCTTCTAGTACAGCTTTTAGCAGCACCTTCTAGAACGACTTAATTGATTACTTGTTTTCTTTCTGCCCCACAGTATCCATGGGGAAAGCAGCATGAGTTGTAAATGAGAGCCTATTGTATGAAGATGATATAATTCCATTATAACTTTAAAATAAAAGTACCAGATTTTACTTTTTTTAACACCCTTCTCCATCTCAAAGAGGAGAAGTGAATGTAATTATTTGCCTTAATATTTCAAAAATTGCATGCACCATATGGAAGGGTCATGGTATAAAACGGTGAGTGAGATTGAAGCTCAGGTTCTACCATGCAGTGACTGTCATACGGTGACAGAAGTGCCTCATGGAGAAGGTGAAGCAATATGATGGTACAGTTTCTTTTTCTCTTTTCTCTAGGATGGTTTACTTGTATTGCACTATGGCCTGGTAGTATCTCCGCTGACTGTAACTTAGAGATTGCTAGAATATCAGAAGGCAAAAGAATCTGAAGTCATCAAGCTTCTTCACTGCTGTTTTTCACCAAAGAAGGCCATTGTATTTCCTGTGACAGGAAGCAAGTAAAAGGAACCACCACTAACTGCTGTATGCTTGTAATTTAATGTCTGACTTTACCACTGTAAAAAACTACAGCTTCTGTAAGTACAGCTATAGATGTTGCTTTGTGTTACAAATTACTGTCTTCAAACTTCACTCAGGGAATTTAAATGCTCAAGAGTAGCAGCATTTTTTTCTTTTCTAAAACCACAAGATCTCACAAGGTGACCAGCCTTTTTTTCCTCTAAGCTATGAGATATTGCTTGCTTTCTAAGTGTCTAGCTAGAACAGTGCTCTCAGGGATGATCTTCAGTGGGCAGTATTCTGGAGAGGAGAGTCATTTGCCTAAAAAAAAAAAAAGTGTACTGTGATCATCTGTCTTCGGATGTGATTTAGGGAGAAGGAAACTTCAGAAACGCAGACCAAAATAGGTAGAAATGACACATTGTAAGCATTGTTTTTTGAGAAGTAGCATTAAATTTAGTTGTTTTTCTTGAAGAAAGACAATTTTGTTTGCACTGGAAATATATTTGCTGGTAGTTTGGCTTATACCAAATGGTGGATCGTGTATCTCTAGTCTTAATGGAGATGAGCTGGCTGTAAGCTGGTTAAACTATGCATGAAAAAAAAAAAGTAGCACCTCTTTCTACCTACTTGCTGTATGTAAAATAATCACTGTCAGCCTGATTCTGCTGTCATGTAAAATCTGTCAACTGACACGACTGGCAGGAGCATAAATCCTTTCACTTTAGCACATATCTTTCTAGCAGCTGTGAAAATGGTAGCTTTTTCCACTCTTTCTAATGTGTATTAGTGCATTGTAGTGGACACCAGGCTTTAGTAATGTAATACTTGCCTGTTACTACCAGATTCACAGAGGACATTAGGTAACTCTAATTTTAACATGTTAAAATAATAGGTTTTGTGACAACTGTAATACTTCAATTTTTGTTCTGTTTAAGATTTCCACAGTTTCTTCCGCAGCATTAAGGACCAGAGCTTTGTGTGTTACGGTCTTGCTGCATACTAGTTCATCACATTGGGGATTCATGAAAGCTACTGTTATGCACCAGGGTCCCTCTCTTCCCTATAGTCAGTGCAGGGAAGGGGAGGAGATTGCTTTGTAAGGCATTTCAGAGCACCTAAGTTAGCTCAAATGCACTTGCTTGCTGTCAGCCTAAGAGGACTGGCATCCTTTGTCTAAGGAAAGCTTTCATGAATCCTTCCTCAGGTCTTTACAGTAAATGCTTAGTTTTTTCTGTGAAGATGACACCATAGGGAAAAAAAAAGTCTTGTTTGAAGTAATTCTTGTGATGCTTTTAAAAAATGTAACAAAAACATTTCTAGCTACAAATTCTTATTTTACCTTTAAAGTTTGATAAAAGTAGTGTTTAAAATGCAGCAGAAAATGAGATTATTTTGTAAACACTTTGTGAGTTGTGTTGATAAGAGATTATATATTGTAACAGTAAAATAAACTTTATTTTAGCCAATTTAAAATTGAGCTCTCGTATTTCCATGCCATGCTCCCCAAGTCAGCCTCGAAATTACAGCAGTTGATACTGAAACTGCTGGATGTGCTCTAGGGTTATTAGAATGACAAATTTCAATTGGGAGGTTGAATTGTGAAGGGTAGTTTGATACCGGAATTTCCACTGGAGCCAGCTGTGGTATCGTTAGCTGGAATAATATGGAATTTCTGGGACTTTCCTTTTAATGAGGATTTTGGTGAGAAATAGCTCAGTAAAGATGTCAAGATGACTTCTCAACATAGATACAGGAGGAATAATCCAATGTAGTTACAAGACTGCTTTTTCCTTCAATACATACATCTTTTTTTGTCAAAACCACCTCTAGATTATTTCATTCATGTTTATGGCTACTCTTACCAATTCGCTGGTGAACTGGATCTTTCTCTGCTGCTCTGATTGTCCTGGCTTTATGCAAGGCATCTGGCTCATTTACTTCGTACTGCCACCTCCTGTTTTATTATCGCTCAAGGTTTTGGTTTTGATGTAGAGCTCTGTGCTTAAAAAAAAGTTAGCTGTCTAATCACGTTTTACTTTGCAAATTCTCCTCTAATCGAGGTTTGAACTCCATGTCTACAGAAGGGCTTATTTGCAAAGTTTAACAGCTATATAGAAGCTGATAGTTAATTCAAATACTACTGACTTGCATAGCCTCAAGATGACTATACTGCCACTGGCTGTGATGTCACTGTCAGCTTCTGTTTTGTTTTGGGGTGGGTTGGTTGGTTGGTTTGTTTTAATAAAAAAAGGAGTGCTCTGGATATCTTTAAAGAGAGGTTTTCTGTAAGGTAAATCACATACCAGCTAAAGTGCAGAAGGCCAAGACTTCCTACTTCATTCTTTCAGTGGCTTAATGAGGAGGATTGAAGATCTGTTGCCCATGATATTTTTGTATTAACGCTTTGTGATCTCTTACTTCCATTTGTCCGCTTCTCTCCTTATTTCTTCCTCACCTGCCTTCAGAAAGCATATTCTTAGCTTCATTTTCCTGGCTGAACATCCTGCTTTCTTTCACCTTAAAGCATACCCTGAAGGCACTGATGTTTTATCTGCTCTCCAGCGCCTGCAGTACCCCCTGGGGCACACCAGTGTGCAGCAGAGGTGACCTTTGGCTATTGCCAAGGCTGATCTGTGGGCTGTGTGGTTCCCTGCATAAAGATAATCAGTCTGCTTGCTTTAAAATGTGCCAGTCTTCTTTCAGCTCTACTGCTGCTGTTTTATTTCTGTTGATCTCCTTTTAACCTTGGCTTTCCTCCAGTCACTTTTGGTCCTGATGATAGAAGAGCTTCTGTAACAACAGGCCGTCTATGGGATGGCATCTCTGCCCTCATGGGAGATGAGCCAGCTTCATGCTCTGGAAGTGAGGGAAGGTGTGCTTGGACTCATTCATTAATTTACAGACACTGTTGTTTCTTCACTTGATGAAATAATTCTGGGTTTATTTTCCAGTTACCTACTTAGCAGTGTCATAGCTAACACAGATCCTAATTAAACACTACTTGTACCGCAGCATAATTCTGAGTTGCTTTACAGGTCTGCTAATGGGAATTAGCAAGAGGAGACAGTGAGCCCTAGTGTCAGGAGTTCTTATAAATGCAGAATCAAGTTACAATCAAGTCATGAGCATTAAGTCATGTCGGTTATGTTCTGTCTGTTTTCTTTGTGTTTAATACAGATTTAGTGTAATACAAAGATAAGGTTCAAGAGACTAATGAAATGTGCAGCTGAGCCCTCTAAATGGAGGGGCACTGCAATGGCAATGTATAACTATCATTTATGTTCTGAACACCAATATTGCACCCAGCCTTGGTCTGCATTGCCACCAGAATGAGCCAGAAGAACCCTTCACGCTTATTTCCACAGATATGAAACAACCAATGAGTTTTACTAAAAAATCATTCAAGCTTGTCTAATACTAGTCTGTGTTGAATTTCTTTTCAGGGACTCATCAGGCATTTATGTGCAATGATTTATGTTAAAGCATGTTCACTTCTCTTCAGCACGGAGTATTGTTATTAAGAAATTTGTTCTCCATACAAATGGAGGGGGGGAGGATTCACTCCAGCAGTTGAGTGCAAACCTATTAACAGACACAGGAGTTCTTATGTATTACATCTCTTTCTTTTAAAGGGAGATGGTCAAGTTGTCCATATGAATCTTCTAATATGCTGCATGCTCAATAGAGTGTACCAGGTGCCAGCCTGAATGTTCAGGTACTTTAAAATATACTTGTTCTGCTGTGATGGATACTTGCTGAGAGATAGAGAGAATGTTGCAAATGGCACATTCTCATCGCTTTTGCTTTTTATTTGTTTTTTCTACCTCTTTTTTTTTTCTGTAACCATAACTAGTTTAGCACAAAGAGAAGCAGCAAGGTGATCATAAGTTCAATTTTACTCATGTCTTCTTTAAAGATAATCTTGCTGAATGAGCCAACGGATATTTACATTTGCTGAGGTTTCAGAAAGTTGCCATAGATACAGGTTTAATCACTGAATAGGTCAAATTTTATTGGTTTTGAGAGATAAATGGTAATCCCATCTGAAGTGAAACACAATATTGATTGGCTGCCCTGCAGCTGCAAAATTCTTGCTGGAGCTGTATCACCATCTTTACTGGCTTTAGATTTAGTATAGCAACAATATATTTGTGTCAAAGCAGCGGTGATCTGAAAAAGAAGTATTTCCCAAAGTGGAAAAGAGAGCTTGTATTTTCTAATTGCGTGGTAAAATAGTCTATTTGGAAATGAAATCTTAAAATGTCTGTTTTCTTCCAAGGGAAACGTTAACAGTAGAAAAGTCGGCGGTGAGGACTTGGCAAAAATTGAGAAAAATAATGTTTTCCTGGGAGGGCTGTTTTGGACCCCTTCTCATGGGGTGCTGGGAGGCAACCAGTCATTCCAAGGTACCACAGTGTGCTCAGAGCACTCTGCTTGCAGCATGCTTTTCTGTAGTTTATGGTGACAGTGGTTATGTTAAATGATGGACCAGTGTGTCCTTTCTTGCATATACCTGGGACTCAAAGGTAAGAACTCGTCAAATGAGAAGCCCAACACCCTTCACAAGAACCTGCAATCTCCTTTTTTTCTTCCTCATGGGCCACAGGAAAACATTTCACCTATTGTGGCAATAAAATAGATTTGTGTACCACAGCATACAGAACAGGAGTGGTGGTTGTCTTCCTCTTTGTGAGCGGGTAAGCTGAATGCAGGGGCACCTACATTCTCTTTTCAGCTCTGTCCTTCACTCGCTGTATGACCTTGAGCTGAGTTCTTCCTTCTCAGCTCTGTCCATCTAGAACAATAATTTCTGTAAAGTGCTCTGTGTGGAAACTCCAGACTGCTGCTGGGTATGTGAGGGCAGGCAACTAACAGAATACTGTTGAGATCTCCTTCATGAATGCAGGTATAACAGGACTGGTAACAGTAACTGTTACCAAAGCAACCAAGTGTGTGTCTTTTGAAGGCTTCACTTCTTTAAATGACATCTGGGCTGAATGCGTCTTGCAGGTTGTTCCAGCTGCAAGTGGATTGATTTAGTTATCTATGGAGAAGTTCAGCCAAAAGGATTCAGCTGGTTTTAAGCAACAAGTAGGTGGTGAACAGTTTAAAAAAAAAATTTAAAAAGCTTGTTTCATTCTGGGGTGGCGTTTTGTTTTCCTTTTACAGCTTTGCCTTTTGGTTGCAAATGAGCTTACAATGAAGCTTGCCTTTGGTGTTGAGGCGTTTGTAACCTCTGCCCTCCTAATGGGTTTTCTGGTGTCTGAAAAGGGAAGCTCAACCTTTCGGTCAATGAGTGTATTTCACTTATGCACCTGCTAGAGTGAAACTTGGAGTTTGGTACCTTTGAGATCTTCAGCTCTCAAATGTGGCTGAAGTTGAGCTGATGAGCATGAAAAATTACTGGGGAAGGGTTTAGGGGGTAAAGGGCACATTCAGTCACAGTATGATCCTGTAATCCTTGCTTCCTGAAGAATCTAGCCTGAATATTTTGGCTTGCTGAAACATTTCGGCTTGCTTCAAGTATTGCCAGGCATTCTTATACAGCTGTCTTTGCTCGACTAGGAATTTGCTAATGAGGTGCCTTGTGTCTGGAGCTTAGGGGTTTTTTGCATTCCCATTGAAAATTTGCTTAAACTTAATGATGTTCTGAGCCTCAGTGCAAACTGTGTTTTCCAGTCTGACCTCAGCTTTTCTGAATGACATTTCCAAATGGCTTGTTCTTACAGACCACACTCAGGTCTGTGCATGTACGCCAGCTCAGAGAATGACTACATGTGTGTTGGAGTGTTTACAAGGCTGCTCTGGGCATAGGGGAGCCAGGAGCTCATGTCTCCCGTGCTCTGTGGGACACAGGCAGCCAGCAGCTGCCTCTCTACACAAAGGCAAAGGAGCTGAGCTGGCCCTGCTGCAATAGGAACAGACTCCAGTGCCTCTGTTGTTTCAGAACTGATGCTCATGGCCCCCCAAGGGCTTTGCTCCCATCTACAAGCAGGAAGTGGATGTGTGCCTGGGGCTCTGGAATTGCACTCTGAAATTTTCTGTGTATTTCCCTTCCATCTAAGCAGGTATGTCTGTGTTTAGCCTGAACACTCCTCCTCCTTCATGTTACGGTGGGCACAGCCAAGCTCCAATAGAGCGATCAGTTTTGGGCAGCAGAGTGTCTTTGTGGTACATCCTGATTTAACAAGGATACAACCATTTGTCAGAGTTGCAGGTACCTCTCTGGTTTAGCCAGGTTTTGGATGAAGACCGCTGCACTAGCTGTGGGAGCGCATCTCCCCATCCCCATAATTGCAGACCCCCAACTCTGCAGCCCTTCTGGTTCAGCTGGAATCTGCTGCGACAGAACAGGATCAATAAGCATTCTTTTACCCCACCCCAGGCAGTGTCCTGTTTGCATGTTACACTGCATTTGCCGAGTGATCCTTACTCCCTTGTGCCTGCCAAGACTTGCATGTTGTTCTGATACAAACTTTGCTTTAAAGTGTCAGACATTAGATCATTCAGTGTGGACATTAGATCATTCAGATGCATCTGTTTGGCTGCTGGCGTTAGGGCTCTGTGTGGGTCACTCACTGGGGGAAGAAGCTCTTCTCCTTGAGGAGGTCTCTGCTAAGAGCTGGCAAGGAGAGAGCTGGAAAGATCCAGCCAAAGGTGCTGGAAGAGACTTTGCTCTGAAGTACCTATTAATTCCTTCTTGCTGAATAACAGGGTTCTTCCCCAGTGTGGAAATGGAGATATTTGCATTCCTGCCAAAGGAAAATGTTTGGGGTTGGGGGTTTTTTTGGCTGCTTTTTTTTTTGGCTTACTCTTTAATGAATTCCAGCATCTGGACAAGCATCATTAGCAAAGCTGCTCTGTGTACAGCAGCAACTCTCTCTGGTTTTTAAGCAGCTGTACGTCTCGGCAGACAGTTGTTGCAGGAACCTCCAGCGGAGCTGAAGGACCTGTGGTTCCAGGATCACAATGGGAACAAAGCTCCTCCATCACTGGAGCAGCAGGAGTGTGACCTAGGCCCACCCCAACCGACATCCCAGGCTGCACAGGCTGTCCCATCTCACCTACATGACAATAAAACGAGCAGAGCTGGGCAGCCCCAAAGCCGAAGCACAGCTGTATGGTGCATGGGCCAGCATCTCCATCCAGGGAAAAAAAACAAAACGGTCAGCCCTGTGGTGGGAGTTTGCACTCTTGCATGGAGGCTGGAGTCCTCCCCAGCATAAGCATGAAGGCAACGCAGCATCATGGAGAAATGGCCACTTTCTGCTTCCCGAGCTGATGGTGCAGTCTGTGTCCACAGCTGCCTTTTATCTGAGAGGTTGATGTTCTGCAGAAGTATAAATCTTTAAGCATCTGCAGTGTGACTCACTCTTTTCCTCTGGCAGCCTTGGTGTTTAACCATGTAAGAAAGATGGGACCACCAAGGGGGATTTATTGTCCTGTTCCAGCTTAGTGCTGTAGTGTAGAGGCCTTCTGGTGCGTATAAGCAGGCAGGTGAAAGGAGTCGCCTACAAGAAGACAGTGATAGAAAAGGACACCAGGATGGAGATAGCTGGAGGTCAGTTGTTGGTAACATGCTGAGCTGGGCCTGTCTCTTTCTGCTGTCGTTGTTCTCCTAAAGATGAGGAGAGTGTGGGCATGGGCCTCCCTTACGGTTAGAAGGGGCCACATGTCACCACACAATTGAGTGAGGATCTCGGCCTTCTCACCTGACGGCAGCAGCCGCCTGGGGCCTGCAGGAGTCGGGCAGGTGGGGTTCGGTGTGCCTCACTTGGCCATTAAGCAGTCCCTTCTCTGATCCTGCAGCCAAAATGGGCTGAGCCCCAGGAAATGCCCGGCACAAGCTGTCCCACAGCACAGGCACTGTGGCCGGAGGCTGGACCGGGAGGCTGCTGCAGAGCTGGGTGCAGCTCTGGCCCCCCTTGGGAGCTCTTCCCTTGCTGCACAGCACCTGTGGCTGGGCTCTGTCCTTCAGGAAAGCAGTGTGTCCCGCTCCAGCAAGGGCTCTTGCTCACCCTCGGTCCTGGGAGAGCGGTTGTGGGGTTGGTCAGCCACTTGCTGCCATCAGAATAATATAAAGCTTGGCACCTCAGATCCTGTAAAATCACAGGGAGAGAGCCCAGCAGCGGGGCTGTCAAACCATAAGGTAATCTAAAATCTGGCCTAGTCCTTTCTACTGTATCCTAAATGCCCAAGTCCTTTCCCTGCCTCCTGCCCCTCTACCACCTCTGGAGCTTAATGCCATGGGAAAGCACCAAAACACTGCAGAGCTCCAGAAATGCAGGAGGTCTCTGGAGCCAGCCCTTACAAAGCAGCTGTTTTCCAAAACAGAGCCTTGTCCTCCCCCTGGCTCCTTTGCCCTCCTCCACAACTGCAGCCCCTTCACACAGGTATCACCAAACTAAAATTCCCAGCTTTGTGGCTGGCATCCAGCCAGCTGAGCAAGCAGGAATCCTGATGGAGGCTTCTGCTGGGAATAAAAGACAGGTCAGGCTGCTTATACTCAAGGGAGAGAAAGAAAGCAGTGCTGGAGGGTATTTGAGGTTCAGAATATATTTCATTAGCTGCACAGTCACATCTGCCTCTTATTCCCCCTGTGGTTTGGGAGAAATGCTGTGTGTTTGCATTTCCTAACTGACAGCTGAGCCAGGAGATAGTTGGAGGCTGCTTGGTCCTTGCTTTATGTGCCAGTGACCTGGGCTTAACTCTGCGGGTACTGCCCCCCGACCCCC